>JAVLVB010000270.1:69304-92901 GCA_032876305.1 Orestias chungarensis
ATATATATATATATATATATATATATATATATATATATATATATATATATATATATATACTACTCACAAAAAGTTAGGGATATTTGGCTTTCGGGTGAAATTTGTGGAAAATGTAAAAGGTTCCAGCTACAGTGATATCATATCACGAAAGTAGGACATTTAAGTAGAAGAATTTGGTAAATAATGACGGTAACAATTTGTTGAAACAAAAGTTAACAACAATGGTGTGTACACCACAACAAAAAATGTCAACGTCTCAATAACTCGTCATGTGCCCTTGCGCATTAATTACACCTTTTGTCAACGACGTTTCATGGTGTTCACAAGTCGACTTATTGTCTGCTTAGGCAGGGCATCCCACTCTTCTTGAAGGGCAGCCCTCAGGTCATGGAGGTCTTGGGGTGCAGAGTTTCAAGCCTCTACACAGCGACTCAGTTGATCCCACAGGTTTTCAATGGGATTCAGGTCTGGAGAAAGTGCAGGCCACTCCTTTTGAGGTATACCAGTCTCCAACAGCCGTTCCCTGTTAAAAGCTTGTCTGGTTACAACAGTGGCTGATGCATAGCGCTCTCCTTGACGTCTCCAACATCGTTGGCAGCCATAATTTCTGCTCAACGTGAATCGACTTTCATCAGAGAACAGCACTGAGGCCCACTGGTCCCTCGTCCATGTTAAATGCTCCCTGGCCCAAGTAAGACGACGACGGCTGTGCCTGCTGGTGTGGTCAGGTACCCTTGCAGGTCGTCTTGCACCCAGACCATGCTGATGTAAACAGTTTCCAATGGTCTGACGTGACACTTGGGGGCCTCTCACCTCCCTTAAACGTGCATGGAGTTGAGTGGCATTCATCATCTTAGGGCATTGTTCACAATGTAGCGGTCATCAGCATGGGATGTGGCCAAAGGACGTCCACTTCTACGCCTTTCTGTAACTCTTACAGTCTCTCGGTATCTCTGTTGCAACCTGCTGATGACACTCAGTAACACGCTGAGCTCAGTGGCCACGTCCGTCTGAGAACGTCCTGTTTGAAGCATTGCAATGGCCAGGTACTGTTGCTCCATTGTTAGTGTCGTCTTGGTCTCATGATGTCACGATGTGAACAGCCTGATGAGGACGTTTGTTTAAACACCAGCTGTTATTGAACCAGAACATTTATTGGTCGATTCGAGGATCAAACACCTGTTGTGACTTTTGCCATTAAGCTCCTCATTAGAGAACAGCAACATGTGCAAAAAGTACTGAAACATTTAACACTTGGACAGGTGCATTCAAAAGCTTAGAGAAGGTCACATTAAGTTCACCTGTTAAGGTTTGAATGCAATTTGGGCTCATCCTGAAATTCAACCCGACAGCCAAATATCCCTGTTTGTGAGTAGTGTATGTATGTATGTATATATATATATATATATATATATATATATATATATATATATATATACAAACTCCATCTGTGTTTATTTCATCTTAAAACCTATATATAATATAATATTATTTCATAATATTTAAATTAGGAAAACGAAACAACACCAGGGCTTCAGTTTCCAACCAACCGTGTCTCATCTGTTATTCCTTTTTCCGTCCAGATAAGCTGCTTTGTCACCAGCCCTACAATATCTGCTGCCGATGATGATGTGACCCTGCCTCTGATTGGACGGTTCACGCGGGGGGCGCAACCGGATCCAGAGTCACTTCCAACTCCCCACCAACTACCAGTTCCCAGAACTGGGAATGCTCTTCATCTGAGGCTTTTTGTCACCGACACGTATGAGCGGACCTTGAAAGGGCCCTGTGTTATCACCGCTGACCATCGTGTGTTTGTTGAGGTCTCTGCGCTTGTGTGACATTTTGACACTAAATATTTTTCCAATTTTTTTAATGTTCTGTTCTGCAGTGATGGTTTCTGAAATCTGTTTCACTGCAGATTTCTGCCAAAGCCTCCCTCGCAGATGCGGTGCAAGTGAAGTCATGTTTTGTATCTCCTCAGTCTGACCCTAGAAAATCTCCCTTTTGGACTCTGATTAGCAATGGCTGCTCCTCAGATTCCTCTGTTGAGCTCGAATCAAAGACAAAATTTGACGAGGATGGAGACACTGAACGTGACTGCGAGGAGGAGGAGGAAGATGTGGAAGAAGAAGATGGACATGAAGATGACGTAAATGATCACGGAGGAACAAGATTCTCTGTAATAAGTGACACTCCACATGTGGGAGGTTTGGAAAAAATGAAACTGTTGAGATTCAGCTTTATCCTGCGGCCAGTTTATAACGACTCCATGCAGTTCGTCCACTGCAGCCTCCTTCTTTGTCCGTCTGACTCGGGGAGAGGAGACCTCACGCAGGAAGCAGGAGGGAAAAGCTGCCAGAACGGAAAACCGATACCGCCTCTTGTGAATGTATCATCAAAACATCAGGTTTATGCATTAAATCAAAATACAAACACAGAACAAAGTTACCTATGACACCGGACATTAAACATGTTAAAAACATGTAGTTCTTAACATTTGATTCAAGTTTAGGTATTTAGTCTGAGTTCAGATGTTAGAAGGCATTTTATATGAACTAATACTTTAAGTCAAGGTTGTGCTGAGATCCTAAACGTATGTTTCCCCATTTCAGTGTGAGATCAGAAACCTGTCCAGACCAATGGTGATCACCCGACCCATTAGTTCACTGGTTACCAAATTTGAACCGTCACCCGGTCAAACAACAAAGAGGCTGAGTTCGGAAAGCACAAGTGAGTCTCGTGTATTGAAAAATTCCCCTCAGCCACAGTTTTACTCATGTCCTGCTTTCTCTGCAGGCTTCATGTTACACGAAGGATTGCTGATGGGAATCGTCTTTGCTGCTTTTTCGATTGGAGTCAGTTTAATGAGCGGGCTGTGGTGCATCTACACATACACAGGTAAACGCCCTGAAGTGCAGCTGAAATGTGGGAAGTCTGGAGAGGTAAATAAATCTGATCAGATATAGAAAGCTCCACTTGATTGCATGTGTAACTGCAAAAAAATTACATTGCTATGGAAAAGGAGCTCTCTATCCACAAATATTTTGGATCAGCACACAAATCAACGCAGAAAAATAATAAAGTTTTATGGAAATGTCTTTATAAAAGCTAATTGATTAAGCTATTTTAGTTATTAAAGATTTGATGCACTATTAATTTTAGGTAGCAATTAATATTTTAAATATACCAGGTTGGTTTGAATTGCTTTTGTTTGTCATGTTGCGGTTTAAGCTGCGGACCCACATAAACAAAGAACTCTCAGGAGATATTTACAGTGATTTATTTTTAGGTGATTTATGGGGAAAAGAGATCCAGACTGATCGGTAACGAGCAACAGGAAACGGAATGGCGAGAAACAGGAAAACAGCTGGGCAACAGGAAACGGCATGGAACAGAGGGCGTCGACGACGTGGGAAACCAGGAGCTTCTGAGGGTAAGGACAGGTGAGGTGAGTAACTGTTGTGTGCGAGAAAATGAATGAAGGAACGATCTTACTTAGATGGTGAGTTGGAATCGCCAGGTAGGAGTCAGCGGGGAGTCTTTTCCAGTGGGGATGATGAGGTTAAATCCAGAGAAGATCAGAGTAGTAGATGAAGGATGCTGGAGCGGACAGACCGAGCTTAGCCAAGAGGAGTGTGAACCAGATGATGAGGGAAGCCAGAGAGGAACTTGCTGATCGTATGCGCTGGATGAAAAAGGGATAACCTGAGGCGGAAAACACAATGGTCGTTACGGGCGTGGCAAAATACAAAAGGCTACGAAGCATTCAAAAATACGAGAGACTACAGGAAGCAAAACACTAGAGACTACGAGAAGCATACAAAATCACTAAGGGGGCACTGAGGACTGATTACCAAGTGTAGATAATACTCAGGCGTCGAGTAGTTGGTCCACCACTCCTCTTATACTGGCCCAGCTCGTCAGAGATAACCAGGATCACCTGTGGAGTGAGCTCCAGCATCAGAGAACTGGTGGCCCCCTCTTTAACCTGAGGAAGTGGCTGAAAAAGACTCACACTGACAGAACCCCCCCCCCCTCAAGGGCCGCCACCCGGCGGCCCTTGAGGAAGAGGCCTCAAAATCTTCAATAAAACTGGGGTCCAAAATAAAAGAACGTGGCACCCAGCTACGCTCCTCGGGACACTAACCCTCCCAGTCGACGAGGAACTGATGACCACGACCTCGTTGACGGGTGGCCACGATGCTCCGGACCTCATAAGCCGGGTGCCCATCAGCGATACGGGCGGGTGGAGGGGCGTCAGCTGGAGGGCACAAAGTACTGGTTAGGACCGGCTTTATCTGGGACACATGCAATGTAGGATGGATCCGTAGTGAAGGGGGCAGACGGAGACGAATGGAGGAGGGATTGATCATGGAGAGGATGGTGTAGGGACCGATGAAGCGAGGCGAGAGTTTCTTTGGAGGGAAATGAGGTGACATGCTTTAGAGAAACGATCTATAATGGAGAGGATGGTGGTCATACCCTGAGAGGATGGGAGGCCAGTAATGAAATCTACAGCTATGTGGGACCAGGGACGTTTGGGGATCTCTAGCCGTTGCAAAAGGCCCGAGGGGGGTTTGTTTCCAGTTTTATTTCTGGAACAGATGGGGCAGGCGTGGATGTTGTCGAGCACGTCCCTGCGAAGGTTTGACAACCAGAACCTACGGGAGATAAGTGCAATGGTCCGACTGGAACCAGGGTGACAAAAAAGGCGAGAAGTGTGGAATCAGTGTATGACTTTAGAATGAACGGAAGTGGGCACATACATGGTCTTCTGAGGAGTGTTCCGGGGATCTGGTTCTCGGAGGAGAGCCTCCTTAACGATGCCCTCGATCTCCCAGGACACCGAGCCAACCACGCAATCAGGAGAGATTATGGGAGCTGGAGCTGGATGACTGTCATCAGGTGAGAACTGGCGGGAGAGGGCATCTGGTTTCACGTTCTTGGATCCGGGCCTGAAAGATATGTATAGGTTAAACCTGGAGAAGAACAGGGACCATCGAGACTTTCGGGGGTTGAGACGTTTGGCTGACTTGATGTACTTGAGGTTACAGTGGTCGGTCCAAACCAGCACTGGATGATTAGCACCCTCCAACCAATGACGCCATTCTTCGAGGGCTAGTTTAATAGCCAGAAGGGTTGAAGGGATGAAGAGTGTTGTCCTTCTCTGACCTCTGGGAGAGGATGGCTCCAACACCCAGGTCGGAGGCGTCCCCCTCCAGGCTGGAGTGGGAATGGGATCTGGCTGAATTAGGACCGGGGCTTGGGAGAACAGGGTTTTGATTTTGTTAAAGGCTGCTTCAGCTTCGGGTCTCCAGGAGAATGTTCTGTTGACGGAAGTAAGAGCTTTAAGGGGAAAAACGGTCTGACTGTAGTTCTTAATTAACCGGGGGTAGAAATTGGCAAATCCTAGGAAACGTTGTAACTGTCGTCGGGTGTTAGGTGTGGGCCCCTCGGTGACTGCGAAGACCTTTGATGGATCTTCTCGGATCTGCCCGCTCTCAAAAATGTAGCCGAGAAATGTGATGGATGTTTGGTTGAACTCACATTTCTCTGACTTGATGCAAAGACGGTTCTGGAGGAGGCGTTGGAGGACTTGGTGGACATCAGACATATGTTCTGCTGGATCTTTAGAAAAAATGAGAATATCGTCAAGGTAAACAAAAACAAAGATGTTAAGAAAATCACGGAGGACATCATTAATTAAAGCTTGAAAAACGGATGGGGCATTGCACAAACCAAAAGGCATAACCAAATATTCGAAGTGACCAAGGGGTGTCTTAAAAGCTGTCTTCCACTCATCTCCCTGGCGAATACGGACGAGGTGATAGGCGTTATGATGATCCAGTTTGGTGAATATGGTTGCTTGGTGAAGGGACTCGAAGGCGGCAGGTAGGAGTCAGCGGGGAGTCTTTTCCAGTGGGGATGATGAGGTTAAATCCAGAGAAGATCAGAGCAGTAGATGAAGGATGCTGGAGCGGACAGACCGAGCTTAGCCAAGAGGAGTGTGAACCAGATGATGAGGGAAGCCAGAGAGGAACTTGCTGATCGTATGCGCTGGATGAAAAAGGGATAACCTGAGGCGGAAAACACAATGGTCGTTACTGGCGTGGAAAAATACAAAAGGCTACGAAGCATTCAAATATACTAGAGACTACAGGAAGCAAAACACTAGAGACTACGAGAAGCATACAAAATCACTGAGGACTGATTACCAAGTGTAGATAATACTCAGGCGTTTAGTAGCTGGTCAGCCACTCCTCTTACACTGGCCCAGCTCGTCAGAGATAACCAGGATCACTTGTGGAGGGAGCTCCAGCGTCAGAGAACTGGTGGCCCCCTCTGGTAACCTGAGGAAGTGGCTGAAAAAGACTCACACTGACATTGTTTTCTTAATCATTTGGCCAACAAGACTTGTGATATGGGATATATACAAAAATATAGAAATATGTAAGTGGAAACACAGCCAAATATAAAACAGAATAGAATTAAGGACAATATTCATTTATGAAATACATGCTAAGAATTTTTTTCCATTTTGTTTCTCAATTTCAAAAAATAAACAAATATTTTATTGAGACAGGAAACGTTAAGAAAAGTGCATTTATGTTTGTGTCTGTGTGTGAGTAAAGGTTATCCAAACTTATGCAGTAGTTTCCCAAGGGTTTAATCTGTAATTTTAGTTTGTATCCAAAACAAAATGAAAGTATGTCGCCTTGCATCTCAGAACAGAAAGAAAACACACAGACACAAACTCAACAGGACAGACGCTGGTTTAATCGGAAACGTCATGTATGTGTGCAAACGACAGCCACAGGTCAAATCCAAGCAACAACGTGGAAATTTAAAAGTTTAATTCTGTCACTTCATGTTTTTTGTTCGTCTGCTTGTTTTTGAGGTAGACGAGCCGAATCCTTTAGAGATGGTCCGTTAACAAACGTGGCTGATGAGGGTTGCGACATCAGGACTCCAACTTTCCTGTCTGACCAGTTGTCCAGTTCAGTTTAGAGGTAAAACATCTATCCGTCCTATTTCCATCCCTGGTTATCCTTGTGTGGTCGTGGGGGTCTGTTGGTCAGTATCTTCAGCGCACATCGGGCGAGAGGCAGGGGTTCACCCTGGTTGGGTCGCCACTCCATCTCAGGGAGGTGAAAACATGATGACCTAATCAGAAATCACTCCATGTTTAATATTTGCACAGTTTTACAAAAGTTTAATCCGTGTATGTAATTACAGTATAACAACTGTGTCCAATAACTGACATAAGAACCAGACTTCCTGGATGATATATGGTTTGAACACCTGTAAGGGGATTAGGGCAGTGGTGATCTTTTTTAGACAGAACAATGTAAATCCTTTTAAACTTGAATATATTGAGCTGAAAATGTCTGTTAATCACCATATTCACCATATGTGTGCACATATCTTATTGCACCACTTAGACCAAGATTTTAATATTCACAGCTCTCTAATAGAACCTTTTTCTGTCACTCTTAATAACTTGGCGTTACCCAGGGATCAGTACGTGGCCTCTTTCTGTTTTCGACAGAGGTTCACTTCTTTTTTTCATGGATTTTTTCATACTCGTTAAATGTCCTGACATTGAGATGCTCCTCTGATTCTTCCCAGTGGTCCTACTACCATTAGCAGAAATATGCTGCTTCTAGTCAGAAACAACCAATCGGAGCCAGGAGGAATGTCTTAGCGATTTTTGTGTACATCTTTTAATACCTTCAAAAGCAAAATGTTTACCGTCGTTTCAGATCAAGATTGCCTGTGTGCAGCTGTGCCCATGGTGGAAACACTCGCACAAAAGTGTTATATACTACCAAACCTCATCTGACCTGACATATTGCTATACTAGTTACTCACATACTCAAGACACCATTATGTTATGTGGTATTTTATATATTATAATTTATAAAGAATTACATTATTTTAAAATATCTAATGATTTGAGAACC
The DNA here is from genome assembly GCA_032876305.1 of Orestias chungarensis. NCBI lineage: Eukaryota > Metazoa > Chordata > Actinopteri > Cyprinodontiformes > Cyprinodontidae > Orestias > Orestias chungarensis. The sequence continues at coordinate 77,272 of JAVLVB010000270.1, forward strand.
CAATTTAAAGTCAAAATATGGACAGAACATTGTCAATGCAAAGCATATAGTTAATATTTATTCATATATTTCAGCTAAGAGCGAGCACCCCAGCCATGCAACTCCTACAACGTATATCTCGGACATGCTATCAGTCCGCTTGCGCAAAGTCGTAAGTTGTGTGATGAACCTTTTAGCATCGGAGCAAAGAAAAAAAAATGCATTGGTATTTGATGAATATAGTTTTTTATGGTTACTTTAATTCATGTTGCAGACATTTGGCTAGAAACATCTTATTCATGAGAGATGAAACCTTGATGCCAACAAAATCCTAATAATAGCTTATCAATTTAGTTGGAAGTCAATCTGCCCCTTGCTCTCTTTTAATATTGAAATAATTCAAGGTGGATACCAGCTGGGGGGGAAGATACTTAACCTAAAATTCAAAGCTGGGTTTTTAAAATTAACTGCAGCGGTTAAAAGCTCTGTCAGAAAATTATCAGCATTAGACAAAGCACCTGCTGATTTTCAGCTCTGATGTTCCAGATAAGCCTGAACAGTTGTATTCTTTTATCTCTGCCTCAGGATTTCCTTCGGCAAATCTGAGAGTGGAGAACTGGGACATGGGTTGCAACAGCTTCTGCATGTTTTTGTGTGAGAGCACAGCTGTTTTCTTGTCTGTGCAGAGCCGTTTTTTTCCTTTCTTTTTCTTGTAAGTGTCGTTTCAAGTGCAGCGAATAGGACGAGAGGACCCGTGAACAGGTGAATATAGTCGATCTTAATCGTGCGTAGCGTCCCGTGAAGTGCCACACGTCTGATTCAAAGTGAAAAGTCACCAGCTTGGTGATGTGGGCCAATCGAGTCATCGCGGGAGTGCTGTCCAATCGGGACATGAAGAGACCCGCATCTTGACTCAAACAGACCTAAAATGTTGCCAGTGACTCAAAAAGAGTGTGCGTACGTCACCTTCGGGTTTGTGCGGTAAACGAGATGCACTACCTGAGCTGAGATGTGTTGTGTTGATCTGAGATGTGTTGATCCCTTTTGTTCAACTCTGGACCCCAACCGGCGTCGGTGTAAATGAAAAGAGCGCTTTGTTTAAGTGAAATGCTGTAACGCGTAGTCCCGGATGTTACGTTATTGTACTTGTTAAAGCAGAAATAAATCGTGTTTGGCCCTTCGGGGGCAGCAGAGCAAAGTATGAGAGTTTCGTTTCTATTCTGAATCCATCAACATTGACATTAGGTGAGATCTAGGAGAGCTCATTGGTAAATTATGGGGGGTTTGTAAGCAATTTTTTGTTAAAAGGAAACAAGCATTAATCACTTACGTACATTAGAAAACTATTTTGGCTAGTTTATTTTGGCTAGGTATTAGAGGCTGTCACTAACCTCTTGTCTGACTGGTGCCATTAAAAGGAATATCAAAAGGGACTTCTTGCATCCTATGAACCTTTAAACTGTAATCACCTTTATACTGGGTGTACATTTACAAATAAGCCAATGAGTTATACTTATTAGGTTTATTATTTTTTCAATGTTTTCAGTTTAACAAAACCATTTCTGTTAGGCAACACCTTGGCTTTTATTCATTTCTAGCCAGACTAAGAAAAACAGAGCTATAAAACACCTTATGCAGAAAATAGCACGGTGCAGGGAATTGAACCAGAGATAGCGGTGATGAGACAGGAGGAACATTTTATAATTTTTTAAATGCACAGGTTGATTTATGGCCACGTTTTTTATAAATAAATGTTTAGGGCTTTTATCCACAGGTCTACATTAATTTGATTTGCTCATTTGTTTTGGTTTTAAGCCCTTTTTAATTCTGTTTTTTGTAATATGTGCCGCATTCATACATTTTACTTGCTTACATACTATATTGACTGTTTTCATGTTAATAAAACATACCTTTGAATTTCTGAATAATTAGGAATTTATAGTTTAGGAAGTCTACATATTTTACGCAGAAAAAAAAGTGTGGGAACTTAGGCAGTCTGTTTAGCTTTAGCATTTGACACCAATTAATTATGATTCGTAATATTTTTGCAGGTAAGACAGTGACCACAAAATCGTTCCCATAGATAAAGAATATCAGAGTGTATTAATTAATTAATGTTGCAAGAACACATCTGGAAGATGGAGGCTAAAATGTTCATCTAATTTTCATGATGGTGAAAGGAAGTGCAATCAGTTATTTTTTACTATTTTTTTTATTTCCAATTACGTTTTTCACTGTTGCATTTTTAAATTACAGGCTATTGTTACAATCCATTTAATGTATCACACATCTCTATCAGGAGAGAACCAATGGCACAGGTGAGCTTGAGTCATTTTGTCACATTGGATTTTCCTACAATGTCAATGATGGTTTAAAAACGGCTGCCATCTGTTAGATTCAGAAATATCACAGTTAGTACACAATGAGTTCAGTCATACAACCGGAAAAGATGAAATAATAGTTCCAGAGATCTCAAACTGATCTTTATTCACGTACATCGAAAGATAAACTGTGTATTCCCTTAAACATAATGCAAAGCTTTTCAGGATTATTTACAAAAAAGTTCAGCTTCTCCACATCTTGTGTCCCTGCTACTTGGTCAGCTCAGCTCTGAGCGTACCCTTCTCCATAGCCACACTGTGTCTCATTGTGGCGCTGCAGATCCACCCTGCGCTGGAAAGTTTGCTGACAGAGGGCGCAGCTGAACGGCCGGTAGCTGCTGTGCTTTCTACTGTGGGTGATGAGGTTGGAGCTCTGGCTGAATCCCTTACCGCACACCTTGCACACATGTGGTTTCTCACCTGAGCAGGTAGCAGACATGAGGTGGGCCATCACGATTCATGCTCAAGTGTAAGAGTGGATGCGTCTTTTTTGTTTTTTGTTTCTCCTCACCTGTGTGAATGAAGGTGTGTTTCTTCATGTCAGACTTCTGATGAAACCTTTTGCCACAGTACTGGCAGGGGTATGGCCGCGTGTCAGAGTGGATGAGGAGGTGAGTGGACAGGGTGGAGGACCGCTTGAAGACCTTTCCACACTCTTTGCAGCCGAAGCTTCGCTCCTGGACAGAAAGACAAAGATCATGATTAGTTCTGGTCAGAGCAGGTTGATTAAGAAAAATTAAAAAAACACTTGAGCTTGAGGTTAAGGACCTTTGTTCTGCTGTAGCTGCCAACTGCTCTGAAACCAATGGGAACGTGGGAAATGTTGGTTGCAGTGAGTGATCGCGTCAGAGGTATAGAGAGGGTGTTGATCACTTGATCCTGCAGGTGACCACCTGATTTTAGGACATCTGAAACTGACTGAGAAAAATAATGAGATAAATTTCATATTAGTTTTCAGTGATCCACAGTTTAATAGATTGTTCATCTTTGAAAAACAAAAGTTAAAATACTTTGTCAAGCACTTTGTCACTTAAGTAATCAAAATGACCTAAAAATTTAGCTCAGGTCATCTCTGCAAAACACTCAAAATTTTCTGTTTTTATATCATAAACTAGAAAAAATGTCAACACCATAAATTGTTTCTTCTTTTTTTTTTTACATTTTCCATTTAATCAGTCATTTAATGAATCTATAAACAATCGACAATGAGAGTTGAATATGCCATAGTGAGTTTGATCAGTCTATTAATCTAGGAAAGATTAAATAAAACAGTTTAACTTAATTTAGACATTTTGTTTGGCATTAAGTAGGAAGCACAAAGTCAGATACCAATTTTAGGTAATCTAATCTATTTTCTCACAGTTTGTACACTATGCGAGCATCCCAACTTGTAAATGAAGCAGCACCTTTGATGGTGAGCCATATCTCTCAGATAAGGAAACACCACCAGTGTTTGAATAATGCATGATGGTCATCTCTGCAGCAACTAAACCGAAAAGACATTATTTTTCAACTTTTTCCTAAAAAAAAAAAAAGAAGAAGCTAACTTCATTACAACACTAAAGCAAGTTGAGGACTTATAACAAAATGAGCATTGATTCAAATTTTCTTCAAAACCTTATAGAAAAATAGTAAAGGTCACAAAACATACATTCATTTTAACATTGTTAGTCTAAATGATGTATTGGATTTTATGGAAAACTGGTGCCAGCTCCCCTCAAATCTAAAACAGATACAGTATGAAAAAACACATTTTGTGAATGAATAAAGTTCATAAAGAAACAAAAGTAACTGTTTATCTTTGAATTCTCCAGATTTTGGTCGAATTAAGGAAAAGCAGGATATCATCCGCATACAGATTTACGTTGATAAAATACAAGACAAATGGTACTTATATAGTCTTTTATTCTTTGTTTCTTAAAGATGCGATTATCCTCACATTTTCACAGAGTGGACAATCCCTGATGGGTGATTTGAGGTCAGTGTGTGATGTGTGGCTGAGCAACAAGAAGACGAGCCTCTCCAGTTCTCTCTCTCGGTCCGATTGTTGCTGGTCCGATGACCATGGAGAGACCAACATCTGGCTGTCTCCTTTCTCAAAAGGTGCTTCAGTCCGTGAAAAAAAAAAGAAATAGGATTTTTTTAACCAGTGGCTTCTAAACTTATCAGAATGAAAGAAACCCAATACCCAGACTGTCAGTTAGGGCTACAAGCATTTCTATAAAGTAATTAAACAGATAGAACAACAGTGACTCAACATCAATATCCATTTGTAAGTAAAATCTCCATACCACCATAATTTTTGGTGTCTGGTTAATTTTTGGCTTAGTGGAATCTTGACCCCAACTTTGGGAACAATAAGCCTAAATCATACTTTGCAGGCCTTAAATGTTCAAAATTAAATTATAATCAACATAATTTTTTCTCTTCAATTGCCAACTATTGTCCTGATAGAGGCGTTTATTAAAACCATGATCATAATAATTATTTCAAAGTACCAGTTTCATACCTAGAGACCAGAGCTTGTCTTTTTGAATTCTGTAGGAGCTGCTTGTTAATCCGTTTGTAGGTTGGCACAGATCCATTAGAGGGTTGCTGATCTTCGGGGATAAAGATTGTGGAGCATCCTCAGCATCCCCAATCCCAGTCCGTTTAGCATCTGTTTCATCCTGCTGTCCAAAGTAGTCCCCTGGCGGGCTGAAGGGATGTGTCCGTTTGGTCCTTACGAGGAATGAGCGCGGCATGGCAGTGGTAGGCTTCTGAGGGGAGTACAAACGCTGCGCTGTAAATCTGCAGGAGTCTGAGACGCCAACCCTTTCATGTCCCTTTTAGAGCCTCTTACACACTCAGATGTCGCACACCTGTTGGATCATCTTCAGTTACAATGCCAAAGCTTGAGGTTTCCTTAACAAATACAGCACGCCACCTGCAGAAAGGTTTTGAGGGCTTTTACTGAGGAAAACCCTGCGATGCTGGGAGGCAGCTTCGAAACTGATTCTGTTGCTGCTTTTTCATGAACATTTTGTGCATACATATGTAAAGTAAAAGCAAACAGAGTTGAAATATTTGATCAAAAATTGTGTTTATTTTTTAAAATAAGCCCATTATAATTTGCATTTAGCACACTTTCTAAAACTTTACCTTATGTGTCACATCACTGTGTATCTGTCGATTGCTAGTTAAGTCCTTTCTTACAAATTAGAGATCACTTGTTAAAAGCACATCTCAGATCATCAAATTGAATTAATGCAACTTTTTTTTGTTTGTTAGTTTTTTTTGTATTTCTGAAAACAAAACAAAAAAGTCAAATGATTATACTTCCTAATCTGGTGAATAAATCCTAACCTGTGAATTTTTTTTCTAATGTTTAAGTCCAGCAGAAGATTGTTTTAAAATAAAACAGAAAACAAATTTGTGGCAAAAAGAAAAAGAAATTACAACATAAAAGATAACATGAAAGGGTTGACCTTACCTAAGTATTGCGACGCTGACTGTTGCCTGTTTCTTGTGCCCTCATAGCTCGCAACATCCTCATTTTATTTTTCTCACACCCATCAACCGATGACATGTCACAAAGAGATTTGATTTGATTTTAAAATGGCTGCTGATGATTGTTTTACAGGAGGGAAAGGAAGTGAAACCATCTAAGAAGCTCAAATGAGGTAAAAGAATAGAGACTAAAACTTCCAAGTTAGGCACCTCAGAACTAAACAGAGACCTATCTATTGTTTATCTCTTCTGACATGTTTTCTTCTTGCCAAACTGTCATAAAACAGCAGTCTCTTGGCCTTCTGTGAATCTTATGATAACTGTAAATGTATTTAAGCTTACCCTCTACCCTACCCATCAACCCAGAAGATCAAGCTTGTTTAATGTGGGACCAGCTTGCCATCGATGGATTCATGTAGCAATGACTGTTCATGTGGGTGGACTAACAAACACACCAAGCATTGTTTGGAAAGTTTAAATATCTCATTGTTCTCATGTGAACACGTGAACCTTTACAGCCAGGATGGGATATCTTATGGGTTGTCAAACCCAATTTATGGAAATACCCTTTTTTGTTCACCTATCTAGGAGGTTTCTTTCCCACATGTGAGTCATTTTTTCAAGTTATGCATGTTCACTTATTTTCAGCGGTGAGAACGTTCAGCTGACTTTAATGTGTAATAAAGATGTAGTCATTTGTTCATATGTATTTTTTATTTTCATGAAGATAAAAGTGATGAAGAAAACAATGCAACGGGGTTTTATGGATACAAAAAACACAATATATTCTGGTCTCAAGTGTCACAAACAGAATTTACTCTAAGGTTAAAACCTAATCGTCCAACGGACTTTCGATTCGATCAACTAACACATCTGTGCACCTTTATTGGTTCCAGTGATGATTATCATCATTGTCTAAAAAGGAAAACAAACATTAATTGGAGGAAGTTTAACTCTTTATAAATGGCTTCAGCGTCGTGAACAGGTTTTAAGTTTAGCAAACTACATCTATTAGAATTAGGAGATGAACGTTTTGTTCAATCACAACTTGTTTTTATAATTTCTGAATTATGATATCTGAAAAAAAAAATGTCTTCTGCTAAGTAGTTATCCTTGTTCTTTAAATTATGATTTGAAATGTTTGTCCCTCAGTTCAAACCCAGTGACTGAAGAGATGCTTGGATAAAAGTAGTTGTTTAATTAAAATGTCAAATAATATTTAAAAAAAAGTCAATAAAGTAAAAAACTATTTTAGTCAAAGTTTTTAAAGGATGTACTTGAGGGATTACTGGATCAATCTAATGTGGTCGGATCAAATTACAAACAACTAAAAAAGGAACAGTCTCGGATTTGAAAACCTCTTGAACACAAATTTAAACTAATACATGCTTAAATTAATGTGCGTTTTGTTTTGATGTAGCCTTACATGAAAATAATCTGGGTCTTTTCTTCTTATTCAGCATTAATTATACCTAATTCCTGCATCTGAGCATGTTTTTCTACTCTATATGCACTGCTGGAGTTCATACTAGCGAAGGGACACGTTGTAATCTGCAAATCAAAAGAGCGCACCAAAGCACGGCTTACCTTCCACCCATCAAGATCACAAAGATAAGGCACTCGATATCAGTTTTGGGGATTTGATAGACTCAGCATACCAGACAAGAACAGAAATAGTTTTATTGATGGCTATAAAACAAAGAGTAAAAATGCCTTTAATAAATGTTTTATCATATTTCCTACCGTCTGTCAAGTATGGATGTCAAGGTTACCCTACAAACATAAGTCAAAATAAGACAGAGGACCTGTGGCTTAGGAACTAATTTCTATAGCAAATAAATCAGCTTCACCACATTCAGCATCACCATCATAACCCTAAACCTTTTGTTTTATTTTAAGTAAATATGTCAGCAGCCTGCCATGTAAAAAAAAAAGCATCCCAGCACTGTTGGTACCTAAACTGTCGTTAGAATACGGAGGAAAACTCTTAATACAACTTTATAGAGATGGGCAACTTCTAGGTTTCATGTTACTGTTTGTGTAAAAAAAGACAGTTAAATGAAAACGAGCTGTTATAACAGTAGGTATCAAAAAGTTTTAGATTTAGGGCGTCCATGTTGAATGTCTGGTTTGGTGACATTTCTTAAAATTTTCAATTCTTAAAAAAAACAATATGAAAAAACAACTAGCCGAACCAATCCTAAAATGTCCACAACAGTTGAAATTGAAAACTGAAATAATGCTGAAACTGAAAACTGAAATAATGCTGACTTGGCACAACTAGAGCGCGAGCAAAGTCTGTTTTTACTATGCTCTTGTACATATGTCCGTTCAATAGAGAATGATGGAAACTTCGATGGCACCGGGCCACCGAGCTTAAAGCTTGCTCTAGAGTGGGAGATGCTGGTTTACTAGGACGGGAGCTTAATCTGACACCTTGTCTACTCATCCAGTGCTTTGCGATGGACCTTCGTCTGTGCTACTTTCATTTGCTGGTTCCACCCTTCCTCACCACTTCAGCATCTTTGCACCTCCAGCTTCACACCTTTCATGTTTGTGGGTGTGTATTCCACACACCCACACATGTGATCAAATTGGCTGAATGTCATACACATACAAGTTCCTATTTTAAGTCAATCACACAAGAACAGTACAGTTTGGAGACGCCCTTTCACGCAGGGCTCAGGTTCTCTTCTTAATGTAATACTGTAATGATAAGGGACATTGGAAAAAAAACAATATTAATACTGAATGAAAATGAAGAAAGACTATTGCTGAAATGGATGCTTTTGTCATGTTATTTAAGCTTCTGACCCACATGAAATGAGAACTCTCAGGAGATATTACAATGATTTTATTTAGATTGAGGTGGAGAAGGGAATCCGGCGGTGAGCAGCAAAGGGCAAAGGGCAAAGAGCAACGAGCGGCGAGGAACGGGAAACAGCGGGGCGGCAGTAAACGGCAGGGAGCTGAGAACTTCTACGACGTGGGGGACTGGGAGCCTCTGAAGGTGAGGACAGGTAAGGTGAGGAAACAGCAATCGGTTGAGGAGAAATGAAGGGAACGATCTTACTTGGAGAGAGTGAACTGTTGTCGCCAGGGAGGAGTGAGTGGTGAGTTTCTTTCAGCAGAGTCGGTGAGGCTGTAGTCCAGAGGGGTAGTGCAGCTGATAGAGTATGCTGGAGCGGGCACACCGAGCTGAGCCAAGAGGAGTGGGAACCAGATGACGAGGGTAACCAGAGAGGCTCTTGAGGATGATGTGAGTTCTGGAGTGAACGAAACCTGAGGTAAACACAAGTGTGGTTAGAGGCGTGGGAAAAAACAAAGTAGCAAATCAAAATCCAACGAGAACGAGAAACAACTAGAGACAAAACTGGAAGCATTCAAAAAGGCTAGAGACAATAGAATAGGCACTGAGACTAGGTTTAACGGGAGTAAACAAACACTCAGTAGCTGATCCACCACTCCTCTTATACTGGCCGAGCTCATCAGCGCCAACCAGGCGCACCTGGGGTGGAAGGTGCTCCAGCAGAGGAGGAGCACTGGTGATACCCCGTGGCCAACTCGAGAAGTGGCTGAAAGAAAACTCACACTGACAGTACCCCCCCATCAAGGACCGCCACCCGGTGGTCCAGAAGATGAGGAAGAGGCCTCGAAGTACTCAATCCGACTGGGATCGAGGATGAAGGAGCGGGGCACCCAGCTATGCTCCTCGGGACCGTAGCCCTCCCAATCGAAGAGGTATTGATGACCTCGACCTCGTCGACGAGTAGCCACGATCCTCCGGAACGTGATAAGCCGGGTGCCCATCAACGATACGGACGGGTGTCGGCTGGAGAGCACAAAGTACTGGTTCGGACCGGCTTAATTCGGGAAACATGGAAGGTGGGATGGATACGGAGTGACGAAGGGGGACGGAGACGAACAGAGGATGGATTAATAATGGAGTCGATGGTATAGGGGCCGATGAAACGAGGCGAGAGTTTGTGAGAGACGGACTTCAGGGGGATATCTCGGGACGAGAGCTAAACCTGCTGACCAGGAGAGTAGGTGGGAGCCGGTGTGCGTCTCCGGTCAGCATATCTTTTGTTTAGGGCTGAGGATCGTTGTAGGGCCCAGATGGTCTCCTTCCAGATGTTTCTGATTCGGCGAATGTGATGATGAACGGAGGTCACCGAGATATCCCTTTCGTCGGCAGGGAACAGGGGTGGCTGGTATCCTAAGGTGATCTGGAAGGGAGACAAACCAGTGGCAGCAGAGATGTGTGAATTGTGAGCATACTCAACCCAGGGAAGGTCCTGGTTCCAGTCGGTTTGATGGATGGAAGTGAGACATCGGAGAGCTGCCTCGACCTCCTGGTTAAGTCGCTCTGTCTGACCGTTAGACTGCGGGTGGTAACCAGAAGTGAGACAGGTCTTGGCCCCCAGGGCTGCACAAAAAGGTTTCCAGACTTGAGAACCAAACTGGGGGCCACGGTCAGACAGGATATCTACGGGTATGCCGTGTAGCCGGAAGACATGTTTTACTAGGAGTTGGGCAGTCTGGAAGGCAGAGGGTAACCTGCGGAGGGGAATGAGATGGCATGCTTTGGAGAAACGGTCTACGATGATGAGAATGGTGGTCATACCTTGGGCGGATGGAAGGCCAGCGATAAAATCGGCAGCAATGTGGGACCAGGGACGTTTGGGGATCTCGAGGGGCTGCAAAAGGCCAGAGGGGGGTTTATTACCGGTCTTATTACGTGAACTGATGGGGAAGGCTTGAATGTAATCGATGACATCTTTGTGGAGGTTTGGCCACCAGAACCTACGGGAGATCAGAGCTATGGTCCGACTGGAACCAGAGTGACAGGAGAGGCGAGGAGTGGGGAACCAGTGAATGACTTGTGAACGGACGGAAGATGGTACATACAAAGTCCTTTGGGGAACGGTCCGAGGGTCAGGTTCACGGAGGAGTGCATTCTGGACGATGCCTTCGATCTCCCAGGATACCGAGCCAACCACGCAGTCTGGAGAGATTATGGGAGCTGGAGCAGGGTGAGAATCATCAGGAGAGAACTGGCGGGAGAGGGCAGCGGGCTTGACATTTTTGGATCCTGGCCTGAAAGATATGGAGAGGTTATATCGGGAGAAAAACAGAGACCAGCGAGACTGTCGGGGATTTATTAGTTTTGCAGACTTGATATATTCTAGATTGCGATGGTCGGTCCAAACCAGCACTGGATGGTTAGCACCCTCCAGCCAATGACGCCATTCCTCTAGTGCAAGTTTAATAGCAAGGAGCTCTCGGTCTCCCACGTCGTAGTTGCGCTAAGCAGGGGATAGACGTAGGGAGAAGAAGCCACAGGGATGAAGCTTGTTGTCCTCCTCCGATCTCTGGGAGAGGATGGCTCCCACTCCCAGGTCGGAGGCGTCGACTTCTAAAGTGAACTGTCGAGAGGGATCTGGTTGAACTAAAACTGGGGCTCGGGGAAAAAAGGGTCTTGATTTCTTGAAAGGCTTGTTTGGCTTCGGGGGTCCAGAAGAAAGTTCTCTTAACTGAAGTTAGGGCTATGAGTGGGGAAACGGTCTGACTGTAGTTATTTATGAAGCGACGATAAAAATTGGCAAAACCTAAAAAGCGTTGTAACTGTCGTGTTGAGTCTGGAGTAGGCCATTCTGTTACTGCGAGAACCTTGGTGGGGTCTGCTCGGATCTGCCCGCCCTCGAAGATGTAGCCGAGAAATGTGATGGGTGTTTGGTGTAACTCACATTTCTCGGCTTTGATGTAGAGGCGGTTCTGCAGGAGACGTTGAAGGACTAGACGGACGTGGGATCGGTGCTCGGTGGGATCTTTTGAAAAAATAAGAATGTCATCGAGATAAACAAAAACGAATATGTTGAGGAAGTCACGGAGAACGTCATTTATGAGAGCTTGGAAAACAGATGGAGCGTTACATAAACCAAAGGGCATAACTAAATATTCAAAATGTCCGAGGGGGGTTTTGAAAGCTGTTTTCCACTCATCGCCCTGGCAAATACGGATGAGATGATAGGCATTGCGGAGGTCTAATTTGGTGAATATGGTGGCGCTGTGAAGTGATTCGAAAGCTGCGGTGATGAGAGGTAATGGGTATTTGTTTTTAACGGTGATGTTGTTTAGGTCTCTGTAATCTATGCATTGTCGGAGCGAACCATCTTTTTTGGACACGAAGAATAAGCCCGCCCCGAGGGGAGAAGAGGAGGACCTAATAATGCCAGCGGCGAGGGACTCGTTTATATAGGTCTCCATTGATTCCCGCTCCTTGTGGGAGTTATTATAGAGACGACTGGAAGGCAATGGGGCTCCGGGAGGAAGATCGATGGCGCAGTCATAAGGTCTGTGAGGGGGTAGGGAGCAGGCCTTACTTTTGTTGAAGGCCTGCCTCAGGTCCAGATATTCCTCGGGGACATTACTGAGGCCCTGGGAATCGATGGACACGTTCTCTTGGAGCGGGCTAGGAGGAACGGCGGCCTGGAGACAAGAGGAGAGACAGTTAGATCAGGAGGAAATGGAGCAGTCTGACCAGTTGATGGTGGGGTTATGGTCTTTGAGCCAGTCAAACCCTAGCACTATATGAGGTTGAGAGGAAGAAAAAAAAAGGTCTTTATTCTTTATGGTTTCCGGAGATAACTAACTGTAGAGGACTGGTGATGTGGGTTATCTGAGGTAATGATCTGCCGTGAAGAGCGGCAACCTGGAGCGGGGTGTCAAGGGTGGAGTTGGGTAATTGTAACTGGTCAACGAGTACTTGGGCAACTAGAGATCTTTCACAACCGGAATCAATCAAAACAGACAGGTCGAAGGTTTTATGGTTATGGATCAGTGTAGCCGGAAGAAGAAGACGTGACTGGCTAGGACGATTGATTTGGTCCGTCTGTTGCCTAGCGCTTACCAGATGGACCTTCTCGGGGAGTTTCTCCTTACGTAGGGTTGGACAATTGGCGATGTAATGACCTGGGTTTCCACAGTATAGGCACTCCCTCGACTGCATCCTCCATTGCCGTTCCTCCGGGGTTAACCTGTTTCGTACGACCTGCATGGGTTCCGGGGGCGGCGATTTACGGGGTTCAGGGACAGACCTGGGGGAGGCTTCGAGAGGTTGGAACGAATGCTGAACGACTGCGGGGGCCTGGCTGACAGAAATTCTGCGGACAACTGGGCAATAACAAACGCTATCTTGGCGTCATCCTTGAGATATGAATGAGGCGAATGGGCAAAAACCCACTAACACTGCATCATAAACCCCTCGCAGCCGCTAGCACTTCCGGAGTACTTCTCCGGAACCGGAAGTGAGACCCCTCGGGGAACCGGAACCAGAAACTCATGACGCGGAAGTGGTGGTGACGGAGGGATGGAAGCTGTGGCGCCCTCATAAGGAGTTGTTATTTGATCCACAGTTTGATTTGTTGTAGCTTGTTGTTCTGATAATGACCGGAGAACGGACTCGTGAGAATGGAGCATGGCGGACTGATCTGAAATAACCCTCCTGAGAGTCTCCTGTGGGTCCGCTTGGCCTGAGTGTTCTGTCATGTTATTTAAGCTTCGGACCCACATGAAATGAGAACTCTCAGGAGATATTTCAATGGTTTTATTTAGATTGAGGTGGAGAAGGGAATCCGGCGGTGAGCAGCAACGGGCAAGCAGCAACAGGCAAACAACAACAAGCAGCGAGGAACGGGAAACAGCAAAGAGTGGCGAGGAATGGGAAACAGCGGGGCGGCAGTAAACGGCAGGGAGCTGAGAACGTATACGACGTGGGGGACTGGGAGCCTCTGAAGGTGAGGACAGGTAAAGTGAGGAAACAGCAATCGGTTGAGGAGAAATTAAGGGAACGATCTTACTTGGAGAGAGTGAACTGTTGTCGCCAGGGAGGAGTGAGTGGTGAGTTTCTTTAAGCAGAGTCGGTGAGGCTGTAGTCCAGAGGGGTAGTGCAGCTGATAGAGTATGCTGGAGCGGGCAGACCAAACTGAGCCAAGAGGAGTAGGAACCAGATGACGAGGGTAACCAGAGAGGATCTTGAGGATGATGTGAGTTCTGGAGTGAACGAAACCTGAGGTAAACACAAGTGTGGTTAGAGGCGTGGGAAAAAACAAAGCAGCAAATCAAAATCCAACGAGAACGAGAAACAACTAGAGACAAAACTAGAAGCATTCAAAAAGACTAGAGACACTAGAATAGGCACTGAGACTAGGTTTTACCGGGAGTAAACAAACACTCAGGCAACGAGTTGCTGATCCTCCACTCCTCTTATACTGGCCCAGCTCATCAGCGCCAACCAGGCGCACCTGGGGTGGAAGGAGCTCCAGCAGAGGATGAGCACTGGTGACTCCCAGTGGCCAACTCGAGAAGTGGCTGAAAGAAAACTCACACTGACAGCTTTTTTGCAAACACATTACTTTTTAATAGTATATTTGCTTTAACATTTTGCATGTGAAAAGAATTACCTGTCTCAGACGATTCAAATGTTTGTCGAACTAATATCACAAAAAGTCCAAACTGTTATATGCATTATTGTGGTGAGTTTAGGTGTTTCTGTGAGAGTGTAAGGCACCTAATGCCTCAACAGGTTTGAAGAGTCATCCACACCAGGCCTAAAGCTATGGACAACAAAACATATCCGTGTTTGATTTCCTTGAAAACTGTGCACAGGAATCAGGAACAACAAGGAAGATCAAATACAAATAGAAATTCAAATCACTTTGCTTCCCCTTGCTTCTTCCTGTTCTCTGTAACACCCATGCTGCATAAAAAATGATGGGGACTTTCTCATAAGTAATGCAGCACCCTCGCAAGGGTTTTTGTGGAGGTGACATGGTGATTGGCATAATTTTTCTTTTGAGATTTTCACTTTCAGAGCATTGCTATTATTCCTTTTCTCAGTGCGGGTCGTCTGGCCTAGTTTAAACGATGTGTTAGCAAGAAATAATTGCATTAGAATGATTAAAAGGGAAAGGACTCACATTTGGTCACATTTTGTTTCTAAATATTTCTATATATAATCAATATTTATACCTTGTATATAATAAACTGAAACATCAGGGCTAAGGCAAGCATTTGTTTTCCAGTTTTCTATGTGGTTTTTACTCAGCACTATGAGACCAAAATGAATCAACATAAATTAACTGATTTGATCCTCTGCAGATACCAAAAATTAATTAGACATCAAAGTATAAATTAAAAAAATAATAAACTTTTTCTCATGGGAACTGTTGCAATTTGTATATGGCATGTTAGCAACATTCTTCACATAGGTCCCCCTCCTTCTTTATGAACCACAATTTTTTTTTAAAGGCAAGTTACACATTCAGACTTTTCCACGGGATAAAAAATAAATAAATTGAAGATGGTAAAATCATGCTGTATAAACTTATAGATATCATGGAACATGTTTACTTTAACTCTACTGATGTTATACATATAAACTTTGACTAGGAACTTGTCAACATAGACAGGGCGGCTTTCTTTTTGAACTTTCTTTTAAAATACACGGGAATCACAAATCTATTTTGGTAAAAACAGTCAAAACACCCTCCTGTCACCATTTGCCCTAAATAAATGGTGTCCAGTTGTGTTTTTTCAAATCTATTTTATTTAGGAGCATCTAAATTATTCACAGAAGTCCAGAAATGCCTTCTCTCTTGGCAAAAATTTGCTTGATGTGTTAAGTTTGTGTCGAGTAATTAAAATTACGGTTATTGTTTAATAAGTTTATTATCATTTCATAACATTATACCTCATCAGAATCATTCAGCTCAGCTTC
>JAVLVB010000270.1:114139-125548 GCA_032876305.1 Orestias chungarensis
AGGTTTCTATTTGCTTAATGAACCCTTTCACTGACTTGAGAAACTTAACTGAAAGCATCATTTCAGCACTCTTTTATTATCTGCATCACATTTGAACTGTCCCAGCTTAAGAACTATGAAACATAGACACTTCAAGCCTAGACTACTTATTCTAAACTAGTTTAGAATAATCCAGTTTAGGTTTGAAGTGTCTATGTATGTAGTTTTTTTTTTTTATCTATAGCAGATTAAAAGTACTGAAGGTAGCGACAATTTAATCATTTATGGAATCTGAAACCAACTTGAGCTTTGTTAAAAAGTAAATAGTTGCATCTTTGCCACTAGCTAGTTAACCACACACGGCGTGCTCTCGGGATTTAGTATGTCAGTTTTGTTGTTGTTACTGTATGTTTCTATTGTCATGAGCAAAGTGCATTAGAGAGATATAATGTGTTATCTCACTGTCTAAATGTTTTACTACACTACTCACAAAATGCAGTTAAATTTCTTCATTTGTTCTGAAACGCTGCAGCAGGACTTCAGATCAAACTTAAAAAGAGAGACCATATCTCTCCTCTTTTACCTTCCCATATACTGACTTCCTGACAAATCCAGAATACATTGTAAGATTCAGCCTGAGGTTAGAGAGGATCAAAATAAGAAAAATTTAAAGGGTGTGAAAACTTTTGCATTCCCACTATTGGATAAATAACTCAACTTTACTTTATGACTCAAATTATTTACAGTTTAGTCTACTATACTTACATTCACTATACATTTCTAGTGACACTAAATATACTTATTTAGTTAGAATGTACCATGTTACGTTATCTTTACATTGCTGACAAGGAAAAAAGGAGTCTCAGGACTCCCACATACTCTGTGGGCGGACTGCGTGTGTCCCGTAAACTGCAAAGACTCCTCGCACAGTGTTCACGGATGGTTAAGCTTTCACTGTGATTTCACAGAAATTGTGAGCATCACTGTCCCTCTTCCTTACCCAGGGGCTCAGCTATTTCCTCCCATTTACATTCCTCTATTGATGTGTCAAGCGAGTTTATATATATATTGAGATATATATTCTGATACCCGCCATCAGAGACTCAGTTTCTTCAACAATATGCTGTTCTGTTATCAGCTCCGTGTCTCTTACAAAACACTCAGCAGATTCCTGTGTGACACCACGTTCCAGATCATAGAAATTTACACTTACAAAGATGTGTTCGGCAGACATCCACTTTGAGTCAGCATTGAGTCGACTTGTAATATGCGTGGAATACCAAAAGGGGCTACTACGCCCTTTTTCAAGGCTGGTGCTTCAAAACAGTACTCAGAAAGATACATATGATGCTATAAAAATAGATAACTGTACTAGAACAGTAACAGTAGCTCATATAACCACTCATTACACTTAGTGGTGGGGATTAGTGCACTTGACCCGTGACTATCGCTTCATGATCACCTTCTATACCTTCTACTGGTTACTTCCGCCAGGACAATGCTTTATGTCAAACGCTTAAATAATCTAAAACCTTGTTTGTGCAAATAAAATGTCCCTCACAGCCGTCAGATCTCCCTATAGAGCATCCTGGGATATGCCAGATTTGTAGCTGAGTAATCTGCTGCAAGCGTTTTATGGTATCATATCAGACTTTTACTAAAATATCTGGGGAATGTTTCTGACATCGTATTTTATCAAAACAAAACAAAATAACCATGGCAGTCAAAAGAAGGTCTAACTCTGTAAGTAATTAATGAAACTAGTGAGCATTGATATATAAGGCTTTATAACAAAATCTGTCTTTTTTCTTTAACTTCAGAATAATTTTTTGAACTTGTTTTGAGGCCACAATGTTTTTTGGTTGTCTTCGATTATTCACTTCATCATATGTGTCGGCTAATATTAAACTGTCCATAAGTTGAGGGATGAATTTATTATGGGGCTGTCTATGAGTGTGTAGGAATAAAAAAGTCTAAACGTTTGTGTATAGGCATAGTTTTTCATCTTCTTTCAAATCGGGAGACGTAATTATCTCAATGCATATTAAAAAACAAGTTGAACAATAGAGAGGAGCTAACTGGACCTCATGCCAAGACAAAGGCATTTCACGATAAGGCAAATTTATTTGTTTTGCGCCTTATACGTACGAGACAATTCAAAGTGCTTTACATTGTTTTGTTTTGCGCCTTATACGTACGAGACAATTCAAAGTGCTTTACATAAATTAAAAAGCATTGTAACAATCTAAGAAGAATACTTTAAAAGGTTATTAGGAACAAACATGACAGTATAAAAGCATATTTTTTATCATTAGGTTTCCTTTTCTTATTTTCCGTGCTCTCGGCTCTCCTTTTAAAGTTTAAAGACTTAGAATGGTCTTTATTTTGTCACATATCTTTTTATTCCTCAAACCTGGTTTAATTACTTTAAATATAGAGTGATAAAGGAAGTTTTTATCTCTATTTGTCAAGCTGTTTAACTGGTACTGCAGCATTGCTTGATACAATACAAAACCCCACCTATTTCCTTAATTAAAGTGACATAGCTGTTCATTCAAAGAAAAGTGGAGATTTGTATTCAATTTAACTGTATTGTTCACTCACATTTTTGCTCACACTTACTGCTGTAAGGTAAGGAACTGGTTGTCTTAAACCTTCTTGTGTGATTGGTGCTGATGGTTTGAAGAAAGGCTTGTATATGCGCAACAGCCCGATCATGGAACAACTACAGAAAAGTTTAGTTCAGTATCCTTAAACCTGCAGACACAGCATCTTGTAAAGCCCTGTGAACAAACATACATTTTCACATTCGGGTTCTATGGTGTTTCACTGTGATTTAACCCAATGTTTGTCTTTAAGCATATGTTCTTCTTTGGAATGCCTCATTTTATGATGTTGGAAACTGTAGTATACATCCATTCAGTGAGTCCCGTGTGCAACATCTCTGTAAGATGTATGCTGTAAGGCCAACGAGAAGACCTGACATTATCATTTGGATCCTATTAGGTGCCACAGAACCTTTTATCACCTATAGCAGCAGGTAAGCTACATCCAGCTGTGTCCCGTGGAGTTTAACTCCTTTTTCGACGCCTCCTGTTTCATCTTTTGGTCAAATCAGAGACATGGTTCTTTCACCGTCTATTGTCGTGTGGTAGTGAGAGAACAATTTTCTACTTCACACACACAAGGAGATTGGTGGGGACTAGGCATAAAGAGTAAGATAATTTTTCTTCATAGAGGTGAACTTGGGAGAAAGATTTGAGTAGAAAGCATGAATTCCTCTGAACAGCTGAAGGAGTTGTAACTAAAAGGTGCTCAGGAAGAACAACTTTTTGCAGAGACTGCTTCACATTTTAGCCTCTTATAGTTAGATTTGAAAATTGTGTCTGTTCAAATCATCAGAAGTCGTAGCCACATTGAATAGTGAATTCGGAACTGGTCAACCAACTTTCCCAGTTCGAATTATGGCTTTAAAGGTTTCATAGCAACATTTTCTTATTGGAAAATTAAGAAAATCCAATTTCTATAAAGATTATGCACCATAGAGCGAAGACGTATGTCGTTATATTAAAAACTGTAGGACAGTATCCCCTTTTTTTACTGACTTTCAGAATACATTCTCTGTCTTTTAAAATGCATATTTATGCAAAACTAAGAAAACCTTCTTTTTTTTTTTCCTTAAAAAGCATTTTTTAAACATTTTGTCGAAACCGCCAGTCTAACATTATTGTCCCTAATGGGCTTCCCTACGCCTAACGCGTTGTCACACGATCCCGCTATTTTACACAACGGAGGTCTATGGGACGGTTTTCCTCCAATGGTTGGTTGCCTTAGATATTATTCACCAATCGTATTGAGCCGTTTAGAGCCGTGGGCGGGACTTCCGGTTTCCCGTATAAACCGACTGAGGCCTCCCCATGCGGTTTTGATTCGGCACTATCCTCGCGCAGGTATAAGCTCCACATTTTGGTACATTTTGTATAGTTTGTTGTGCTTTTTAGGTCTGGTTAAGCGTAACTTCTCCATTTTTCTAAGTGTATCTGTTTATATTTAGTCAAAAAGCGGCTCCGGTTAATTCAAAGTCGTTAGCTTAACCCGGACGTTGAAGCTCGAGCGCTGTAGCTTAGCGATTTAGCTTAGCATCCCTAACGTCTGGGCAGTTGTACCGCTTTTCCGCAAATTTAGCCTTTTTAACTACCTTTTCGGTCTGTTGTCCGTATAAAGAATACCTCGTAACGAGATTACAGTGTGGAGTTAGCTTTACATGATAATACCCGCCAGGTTAGCCACGGTTGTGGAACACAATGGGTTTTCGGTCCGGCTAGCACTCGGAAGCTAACAGGTTGGGCTACACCGACGCGCCGTCAGACCCATTTTATGCGTTTCTGTGCAGATGTCGTGTCACGTACGTTTTTTGTCCTTTCTGCGGCAACAAATTGTTAGCTTCAATGTCGCTTATCAGAATTATCGGGTGGAATAACATGCTGAGTTTGGACAATACAAGCCAGAGCCTGTTTTACATTGTGCATGTACGGAATCACATCAGTACAAGATCCACTGCTGAATAAAAACCTGTTGTAATTATGATTTTTTTTTTGTGTGTGTGTGTCTTCTAGACAAAAACACATAACCCGGTATCATGGCTGAGAATGACGTTGATAACGAGCTCCTCGACTACGAGGAGGATGAGGAGCCACAAGGGGCCCCTGAGAGTGCGGCCCCAGTGGGGAAGAAGGAGGTGAAGGGATCCTACGTTTCCATCCACAGCTCTGGTTTCAGGGACTTCCTCCTGAAGCCGGAGCTTCTCAGAGCCATCATAGACTGCGGTTTTGAGCATCCATCCGAAGGTGAGGGTCGCACAGTTGTGGTTGGTTGAACCATTTTATGTTTACCCCAACAGGTTTTCAGATTTTGTTTATTTAGCTTGAGATGTGTTGGTACCTGATATGAAAGATGATCATGAAAAATCGTATTAAAGTATAAGGAAATTTGAGTTCCAAGCTTCCACTGGCATTCTGTGAAACTCTTAGGGCATATATATCTAACCTGATGCATCCTCACAGTATTTACCAACACTATCGCCAATCCAACATGAGCCTCTTCAGTAGGTCAGAGTCTGGTTGACCTGAAGTTCTCTAGCAGCGAGCTACTGTTGCAAGTTAGGGTTCAACAATCCCAGTTACATCACTAGATCACTCTTTTGTTTGTTCATTTTGTATTGGAACATAATTACTCAGAGGCCGTTTTTTTTCTATTCCTGAAGATCTATTGTGTTTTGCTGGTTGTCAACAAGTTCAGCAAAGCAGTATGAGAGAGCTTGTGACTCATGTCACAGAACTGTAGAGCATATTCCAGATCACACGCCTTAGGTTGTCGTAGCTCATGCGAGCGGATGTTCTTGTCAAGCTAGTTGCTCCTGTGGTTCCACTCAAGGAAAATGTGCAATTTGCTATTGCTTCGATTTATGAAAATGCTGTTTAAATGTTTATCTCAGAATACTTTTTGTTGCTTAATTATTTATTTATTTAATTATTTATTTTTTCAGTCCAACACGAATGCATCCCCCAGGCTATCCTCGGCATGGACATCCTGTGCCAGGCCAAGTCTGGTATGGGCAAGACGGCTGTGTTTGTCCTTGCCACGCTGCAGCAGATTGAGCCTGTTGATGGGCAGGTGGGTGTTTTTTGTTGAGCTGACCACAACCTGGACTTGGTTCGGATCCGGTGAAGCGCACAGCAGCTTCTGTTTGTAGTCCATGTGAACTGTGTCCGGTTTGCTTTTTCAAATGTCAATGCCGGAAAAACTATTGGAATTCTATATTACTATATTTTAGATTTCTTCTTTCTGAAATGTACTTGCTTATAGGTGTGCAAATCTTTCACCATCTCACAGCTGTTTTAATTTTGGTAAAACAAAAAATCCTCAGTTTACATAAATTCTTCAAATTGAGTCAAATGTTACATTTGACAGACTTTGCCCGTCTGTTCAGAGTAAGCTCATTTTAATGATGGACAGATGGATCTGGCTGATAATGAGATCATTCGTCGTGTGTTTATGGTTTTTCAACAGCCAGCAGGTTTTTTTTAAATATTTTTTTTGGGACATTTGAAATAAACTCTCAATAGGAGTAAAAAAAATCACAAATGTGATTTTTTTTTTTTACTTTATTTGTATGTTTTTTGCTCACCCAAAAATAAACAACTAGTGTTTTAATCTGCCCCCTCCCCAGGTCTCTGTGTTAGTCATGTGTCACACACGAGAGCTGGCCTTCCAGATCAGCAAAGAGTACGAGCGCTTCTCCAAGTACATGCCCACCGTGAAGTGCGCCGTGTTCTTTGGTGGCCTGGCCATCAAGAAGGACGAAGACACCCTGAAGAAGAACTGCCCTCACATCGTGGTGGGAACGCCCGGCCGGATCCTCGCCCTGATCCGCAACAAGACCCTGAGTCTGAAAAATGTGAAACATTTCGTCTTGGATGAATGCGACAAGATGCTGGAGGCACTAGGTATGTTGATAAGAGTTATGTTTATTTATGTTACTTTTTAAATGTTTATTTAAAAAAAATGTATGGCACGGCATGCAGATATGAGGCGCGACGTGCAGGAAATCTTCAGGATCACACCTCATGAGAAGCAGGTCATGATGTTCAGCGCCACGCTGAGTAAGGAGATCCGACCAGTCTGCCGCAAATTCATGCAGGATGTAAGTTTAAAGCTCTTCAAGGTGTCGCTTTACTGTTATGAAAGTTTGTGTTGGGTTTTACAAGGAACTCGATAGGGAGAAATTAGTGGAGATTTTTAAAGCATTATTACGTTTTACTTTTTAAACATCATCTGAAAGTGATAGTATGTTACAACAAACCTGGAATAATAATATTTAAGTGATTAAAGAAAACCTGGAAGAAACCAACCGCCTTCATATTGAACATTTTTGGTTGGTAACTTAATGTTCCATCTTTGTTTCTTTTCTCGACTGTAAAACCTGGCGGCACTATCAGAATGTAGATCGAGTGCCTAAAATGCTTGAACTTCCAATTCTACTTCACTACATCTATATATTTTCCCTCCGAATATGTATTTTCTGCTGCATTTTTGTTCCTGTTGCAGCAGATTTCTTCACCGCCTCAGTGGCACAAAGCAAAGTTTCATTTGCACCGCGTAAAGAAAGCTCCCCGCGTTTGCCGCTCGGGAGTCGTAGATTCAGAACTTGCAGCTGCGCAATTTTTCTTCCCATCGTCTAGTACATACAAATCACAAACTGGATTCTGTAAAAGTAATTTAAAAAAAGCGGTCAGTATTGCTATTTAACTCATGTTGGGTTTTATTTCGTTTGCAGACAAATTTATAAAGTTTTTTTATTATATAATCCTATTTTACTCACCTGTTGACAAAAGCTTAAAAAACTTATGTACATGTGTTTTAAGGTTTAACGGGACATCACTCGCGTGTACGGTGTAATTTCTACCTGATTTTTGTTTGTTTTTTGTTTCTACAGCCGATGGAAGTGTTTGTGGACGACGAGACCAAACTCACACTTCATGGTCTCCAGCAGTACTACTGCAAACTAAAGGACAGCGAGAAGAACCGCAAGCTCTTTGACCTTCTAGACGTCCTGGAGTTCAATCAGGTGAATCCTAGGGCAGAGCGATGATATCCGATATATTTAGATGTATTTACATGTTGGTCGTTATAATCAGATTTTTTTATTATTTTGGCCCATATCATATCGGATCTCTTCATTCCTGACGTTTATTGTATAGTTTTGTTTCCTTGCGTTGGTGGAAGTGAAACTTTTGTGGCATTTTGAGGAAAATGTGCTTCCTGTTAGTCAAAGAACTTCTGTTCTAAATATTAAACCTGGTGGATGTAAATGCAAATTGAGTTTTGCGCCCATATAACAGCTTTATCTTTTAATCTCAATGCATTTTAATTCATAGTTAACATAGCTACTGCAATCAGTAATGTTCCAATTATGGGTTTTAATTACTTTAAGCCCCCCAAAAAATATCTCTTTGTGTTAAAAACTGTGTAAATAGATTATCAATTTCTGAAAGATCCACTCATATTTTTACTATGTTTAAATGTTTTTGAAAAGCACGTTTTTTATATAGGTTCCTGGAACAGCTTTTAACCTTCTGTGCTATGCCTCTAGGTGGTGATCTTTGTCAAGTCAGTGCAGCGATGCATCGCTCTGTCCCAACTTCTGGTGGAGCAGAATTTCCCCGCCATCGCCATTCACAGAGGAATGGTTCAGGAGGAAAGGTGAGACTCTTGTTAAACTCATCATCCTAGTTGCAAACAACAGTAAACTCGCTCTGTGAACCTCCCCTGACTGAACGCGTTTACAGGATCACGAGGCATCTTAATTGCTGCTTTCAAAGCACCGTGGCTCTCAGCTGCTGTGTTCTTTGCGCTCTTGCAGGCTCTCTCGCTACCAGCAGTTCAAGGACTTCCAGAGACGGATCTTGGTAGCGACCAACCTGTTTGGCAGAGGGATGGATATTGAGCGGGTGAACATCGTCTTCAACTACGACATGCCCGAGGACTCGGACACCTATTTGCACAGGGTGAGAAATGCGTTAAATCCGAGTTCCCTCCGTCTTTCCTCGGCCGCTTCAAAGATACTTAATTGTGCGTCTTGAAACAATTAGGTGGCGCGTGCTGGTCGGTTCGGAACCAAAGGCCTGGCTGTAACCTTTGTGTCAGACGAGACCGACGCCAAGACTCTGAACGACGTGCAGGACCGCTTTGAAGTCAACGTGGCTGAGCTGCCGGACGAGATCGACATCTCGTCTTACAGTACGTTTTTATCACCACAGTTTAGATCAAAAAAGTGTTGTGACTCGTTTGGCTTAACGTGTCTCTTCTGTCCTCCCCACCTAGTCGAGCAGTCCAGATGAGTCGCCCAGCCAAACTGAAGCCTCCTCTCTGTGGATCCGGTCTTTTATTTGAAAGTACACGTGCTTTACTGTTGATTTGAAAGCTCTGCATGTTTGTTCAAAACATTTATTTTTATTGTCAGTTTATGGGGATGGGAGGGTTATGATTTTAATTTGTCTTTTTATGGTTTTGTTTTTTGCCCAATTAAAACTTTTTATAAAACGTCATTTTATTGTTGTGCTTTCAAATGAGTTGACGTCTAAAACCTGGATTTGAGGAAAAAAACGTTTAGACATTTCTTTGCTTTTATCCCAACCTAGATTTGTATCGTATGCTTTTAAATGTTAAATGTCGGTCTTTAAATTTGAATAAACCGACTGATTTGGATCGTGTGGCAGTTTTCTAATTTCTTAAAGAATGTCTTGTATTTTAAATCAGAAAGTAGAGGCCTAGTGGTGAAATGGAAGATTTTTAGCCAGACCGGGCAAACTTGATTCTCACTATGTAGTTCGTCGTAAACCTGAAAATAGATTGGATTTGTTAGAAGACACATCGTCAGTGATCAGTATTTGGATGAAAATTTTAAATGCAGCGTTCTTATAATTTTATGCTATACTATTTCTTACATTTGTATAAAATATATATTTTTAATGCTAATTACTTCAGCAGCACCAAACATTTAGCTTGCTGTCTGTAGCTTTAAAAAATTGTACCGGTGCTGCTTTTTTTTTTAAAGATGATTACTAAAGAACTTTAAAACAGATCCGTCTTCTAAAAGGATATAGATTACGTGTGAAATTGACTGAAATGATAAAAATAGAAATTAAGAAGATGTGAAGTATTTTGAATGGTGTAATGCTGGAAAATGTCTTAAGATTTTCCTGGTCAGTAGGACATAATTACAGGGTGCTGTAGCGGATTTATATAAAGTTGGAAGAAATTTGGTTTCAAAAGGTGCAACAGTGGTATTTAAAACCTAGAGAAGATGCTGAGTCAACTCCTATTAAAGCATTTATAAGGGCTTTACAAGCAGAGCACCAGTCTGTCAACACATGGTCTTACCTAAGAAGAAAAGTAATTTGGATGTTATGTAGTGCAAACGTTATTTTGTACATCAAGGTCCCAGTCAAGTACAACAGAATCCAAATTACTTAAATTAAGTGGTGGAATTCTCCACTATCAGCGTTGGTTTGAGGTACCATGTAATATATTTGTGTTGGTTCAATTTATTTTCCGAAGACCAGCCATCAAAATAAAACGTGCATCCTCCCGCTTCCAAGTTTTATTAAAAAAGGGCCCCAAACAAGTGTTTAGTCCATAGAAATGAACGCCCAACGTTTCAAAAACATAACCCAACAAAATCTCAAACTATTAGGTTATTTTTCTTCATTTGAATCTGTACAATTTAATGTGTTTCACCATATCAAATGATTGGCCTTTTTCATTTAAAGCGTCAACACAGAATGGGTAGAAGTTTATTTATTCCAAAAAATTAAGGTTATTACTTCAGAACCCATTTTTGGATAAACTTTCTTCCATGAGTTGAAAAACATTCCCTTATTTCTTTTCATTTTTTCATTCTGAAATGCTCTCAAGCTCATAACGTTTTTTGTTTTATTTATTTAAAACCCGAACCCAGTTTCAGAGTTCAGTGCTTGAAACTAAACAGGATCTAAATCAACAGAATAAGGGGCTCTTATACAGCAGAGTTACAACGTTACAACTTCGTCTGTACATAGCTGCTCTACAGTGTCCCTTAAAACCAGACGAAACAACAAAAACCGCAGCGTCTACGCGAGCAAACAGTGACGAGAGGCTACAACACCTGCAGTGTTACAAGAGAATGACTCGGACAAGTCCGCTTAGCATTCACACTTAACCGATATGGTGTAAAAGTTGACATAAGGTGCACAAGCTAATCCAAGCAACAGTTAAGGAGGATGCTTTTGTTTCCTAGACAAGCTATAAACCAAAGAATACGCACCCCATACTTAGGATCCGTCGTAGAAATGAACGGTTCCGAGGTTTATAGTAGTTTTATAGTTAAGTCTGCAATTTTCAGAAACAGACACCTCTTTGACATGTAAAGACACGGGTACTTGTTTTTGTTTTTAGTGACATAGCGCGCCGCTCAATTACAGGCCAGATCAAGCAGTCGGGTGGTTCCACCCAAGGCTTTCAATTTGCATGTTTACCTCATCACGCATGCAGCTCTCAGATTTTATTTTTATAACAAAACCAGATTGGGGCCGATTTTCCCCACAGAGATTGTAATTTGTACAGAATTAAGCGGTCGTCTGCTCGACGCCAGAATCCCTGGCTTGTTCTTCTGGTGCTTGCTAAATGTCTCAGTTTCTCGCGAAGGCAAGGCAGGAGATGAGTCCAGCTGTATAAACAACCGTTGACATATTTCCTCGGACTGTGTATGAATCCTAAACTCATCAGGTTCAGCTCTTTTTTTTATTTTTCCTCTGCATTCTTCGTCATCCATGTTTGGACGCTGGTTTATGACTGTCAGAGCGTCCAACTCCCCCCCCCCCCCCCCCCCCC
>JAVLVB010000270.1:131402-148985 GCA_032876305.1 Orestias chungarensis
CTTTCCTTAACCCTAACCCTTGTATATTTGCCAGTATAGTAGGAAGGAAACCAATGTACATAAACATATTGTAAAAAAATCTATCCAATAACCTGCTTGGGTTTTTTTCTCACCGCCCCAGAGTTCTTAGATTTTTACATTTTCTTCTCAGAATCGTATTAGTTTATCCAAAATCATCGATTTTGAAATAAATTATTGAAACCAAACCTTGATTTCAAAACTAAATATGCTCCTGGTGTCAATATACAGCCATTGTATTTACAAGATATTGCAGATCTGTTTGATGGAAGAAATACTCGGAAGTGGCTAATCTGATTTCTTTACAACAGATTAAGGAATTAATTAAAAGCAGACAGTGTTAATTGAGCTTTCCGCAAGCGATAAGACAGTTTTTGTTTTGCTTCAGTGACCAGTGGGATTATAAGTCCCAACGCTGCGAACAAAGTTCAGTCATAATTCGCACAACAACTGGATGGAAACAAAGCTTTAAGGCGACGCAACGTAAAACGGACTGTTAGGTATGAATTTGGCTCAGGGCCCTAATAAAGTTTGGACCGGCCCTGCACAGACCTATGACCAATAAAGCTTAAATACAGAAAATATAAATATGGAGTATGATGTGAACTTCAAATGGCACTGATCTAATGAGCTGAGCCAGACTTGTGGAGAGAACCGATGAGGAAAGAAAACTCTTAATATACCATAAAGTAAATAGCCACAGATCTTCATTAACCTCCAGTGTTTACAGGAATCGCTGCACCTATTTATGGCTGATTTAATAAAACATTTAAATCAGACGGACAAAAATATAATGCATGCATCTTCCACTGACAACATATATAGTTTTTATCATATATTCAATTGATCTCAGTTTGTTAGAGCAGATAGGAAATAACATTAGAACAAAAGAGCTTGTGTGAAAAACTACAGATAAATACAAACTGTAGGTTTGTGTCCCTGTCTGGTGCCTTTGTGGTATAAAGGGAAGTTACTCCATATTACTGAAGTAAAAGTAAAGTGCACTAAAAGTACTTTATTTCTCACAAAGCACCGCCTAATTAAAAGTAACAGAGTAAATCTAAGCAGTTCTGTTTTTTTGTTTTTTTACCAGCGTCTCAATGCAGCAGAAATAAAGCCCAGACTATTAAAACTCACCACAACTGCTGTCGCCACTCCCAAGGCAGCGAATAACAACCTCATCCCCATGCTGCCAGTCCAGGTGATGCTCTTTCACAGGTAAAAGACAAAAATTGACCTTAAAACCAGTTTGTGCCAGCAGGTGTTTAATCCCGCATCAAGGCTTCCGTCCACATGATTAATATCCAATTTCCAGGTTCCTGCTCAGGTATCCTCCATCACTTTGATCGGTTTACGTGCGAAACCTCATTTTAAAGCCCTCCGCCGGTGACCACGCCCAAGCTTCGTTTTAGACCAATCAGCAACGCGGCAATTCTCCTTAAAATATAATGGGCGGGGCCAACGACGGTTTCACCTCTCAAAGCTGAGTTTTCTTCTTTTTTTCTTTTTTGGGGGGGGGCGTGGCCCAGCATGAATGCACTCATTCATAAAAATTCTGAATTACTACATTCCAAAGCAGACCCTGCTTTGGGGCTTTAGTTTATTTATTTGTGAGCGAGAATAATATTTTAGATGCTTTGAAGTCTTTTTTTTTTCAAAGATTTACCACTATCTGGATTTTATCTTTGTGAAAAGTAAAATAAATATGCTCAGCTGCTGCCATGCCACATTAATGCTGGAGGAGGAGGTGCATAAAAAACAACAAGGAATTTCCCCTCAGTCTGCTTTATAAAAATTGCTCCTAGACACGAACGAGACATGGAAAACAACAACACGAAAGCCAGACACTGTGTTTCCAAGGCAGGGAGGCGAAAACGTTGATGTTGAGAATAATAAAAATGATAATAATGATAATTATTATTTCCAGAACCTGTTTTTTAGCTGCAGCAGGCATGTTTTCACCTAAATATCCTGAGTGAGTCTGGACGTGATGCTGGAAAGATATGCTGCGCCTGACCTAAGCTTAAACAGCCACTCCAAAAGAGAAATTTAATGTTCCTGTAACTCCTAATATTCAAGGTTATTCAAACAGTTATTGTTGATGCTGATCTCCTGTAGCGGTCTGCAGCAAAGCAGAATAAGCTTCTGGCTGACGTCATGAAGAGGATAATAAGGGTTGTCCATTATTTTCTTTCTTTTCTGGTGAATCTCTCCTCGCAGCATCATCTCTAGAGGTTCCACAGTGATCACCAGAACAGAACCAGCCTATTTTATCAAGTTGTTAAGCCTTTATAAGTCTGATGCTTCAACAGATGATGTCAGAAGAGTTTGCACTTTTCAAAACAGACTTACAGAAGAGTAAATTAGAATTAAAAGGTTATAACATCCTACCTATGGTGGATAACTTTCGTGCCATCTTCATTTAGCATAAATCTTGAAAAATTGGTTAGTTCAGGTGGGCTCAATACCAAACCGCCTTAAAACATCTTCAGTTTAGTTTTATGAACTTTTAAATCATCATCAAGCCTTAACCAGTTACTTACAGAGTGTTGAGAGGCACTAGGCGACAACTATTGATCTTTAAGCCTGAAACAGTAAACTGTTTAACATTTTCACATTTTATCACCTTACTGAGACAAACTTTTTTTTTTTTTTACTTCATTTGTAATTTCTCTGATGGACTAAAACGAATCTATAATCTTAAATTTCAAGGACAAAATAGTAATACAACTTAAGCTCATTTAGATTGGATTCAGAGCGGCTGTTAGGATTGAATTTTCCCCTCCAAACACATATTATTAAATGTACTGAAAAAAAGCCCCACAGCATTATTATACACCATTATGTTTGTTAACTGATTTTGTGTAATAATAATCCTTTACAGAACTCACACTGAGGTTAAAGGACATACATGGAGAGTCTATTCATAAATTGCACTAAATTGTAATTACAGGTTTAAAAGCAGTTTTTAACATCAGGTTTGTAAAATAAACTGAAAAACCATATTGGTTTTCTTCTATTTGAAAAATTGCTAATTATTATTCTTTGGCTGCCACTTTAAACCCCCCCCCCCCCCCCCCCCAAAAAAAATCACAAAGCAGAAATTGAACATACTTGCAATCTACTGTTTTACACAAGGAGCAAATAATATTGTTATAAAAGGAAAACTGAACGTGAATCAAGTGGATTAGCATTTATTTTAACTTGTATAATATTTTAGGTTTTTTACAAAGCTTTACATTTATCTGAAGCAGCCACACTCACCGGAGATGCCCGCCGTGTTCTGTTATAAGTAAGATGACGGCTGGCACAGAGCCTCCTGCCATTACCGTGTAAACAAACCAAAACTCTCTTGTTAAATAATCATCCAGTTTGAACATGGCAATCTACAAGTGCATAAACAGTTTTACAGCACAATGTTATAAGAAAGTTTTCTATTTTTACAGGTAACATATTTCCTACATCAAGTTTCTTAACAGAATCTTACTTCAAATGTTCTTTACCATCCCTCTAAAGCACATTCTCAACAATTAGAATAATCCCTTTATCCCAGCCATTAGAACAACGATTGCATAATTCAACATCTTTCAGTAGAGAGGAATTTAAGGTGTGCTAAATTGTTGTTTATCCACATTGGGAAACTATAAAGAGGAATGTCTGGTGTAATTTGTGACTACAGAGAATTCATTATCCTTGTGAGCCATCTGCAATCAGTCACTGGATTTTACAAATGGCAGCAGTTTTATGAGGAATAAATCAACATTCTTTCAGTTTTTTTGTAGAAAATTTTAGATATATTTTTATTAGAGATAATAAGAAAATGTGTTGTTTCCCTTATGGGTTCTAAAAGGATTTAAATGTAGGCTCAAGTTTACAAAAACACATGACATATTCCATCAATTTATGACTTACTAAACAAAAATGTACATTAACTACTACAAGAATCCCAGTACATGCGTCTTCAAGGCAAGAGGTTTTGTTTTAAGAGATACTTTCATGTTTTTATTATTCACCATGCTAACAGGCACATAGAGTCCTAAATGCCATCGTTGCTGTTTCTCGTTGCCGATTCCTCAAAAAGTTTTTTTTTTGATTGTACAATAATTAACCTTAAATCATTTTTGAATTCTCCTCGTACCACTTCCCAGACTGTTGTTCAGCAACAGTTGCTTCTTTAGGGTCAATTGCTTTTTTATTTACATATTTTTCTTTCTTAATTTTTACCCGAGCACCAACAACAACAAAAAAAAGAACAAAATGAAGTGGGAAGGTTATAAATACATTTCCCAAACTTTCCCACTTTCCAAAGATCTCAGGATCAATAACAACAAACCATAATAACTATGTAGAATAACGTCCTCAATTAAAACAGTGAAAATACTTGGTGAAAATATGTTTCTTAGCTATCTTGCCTTCAAAGGTTAATATTACACAACCTCATTCCTTTCAATCCACCTCTTCATAGCTAAATTTACATTTACATGTATGCATTTAGCAGACGCTTTTATCAAAAGCAACTTTCAAAAGAGGGTTGAACAACGAACCACAACACAGTTTACAAATTATAAATTACCTGCATTATCCTAGAAGAGCATTTAACATTAACTACAACATTCAGGTAAAACACAGATTACAAAAGTGCCATGCATTGAGTGCTATAATAATGCAAAGTAATAAGTGCATTCAGAGCTTTCAGGCCAAGAGATACTGTTGAAAATGCTGTGTCTTTCAGGATTTCTTGAACATAGACAGGGAATCTGATGATCTAAGATTGTTCCACCAGCGTGGGACCAGAGATGAGAAGAACTTAGATTGACCTTTGCGGGGCGTTGGCTATATTACTTGGCGCTTCTTGGAAGAACGGAGCAGACGGGAGTTCACATAAGGCTTTAAAAGGCTGTTGAGGTAGATGGGCCCCCGATCGGTCAAACACTTTGTATGCCAGCATTAGGGATTTGAAATTGATGGAGTTCAGCTATCCGGGGTGTGCTGGTTGAAAACTAAGAAGGCTGCAGAATTCTGGATCCTCTGTAGCATTCTCACAGCACATGCTGGAAGACCTGTTAGGAGGGCGTTGCAGAAGTCAAGGCGGGAGATAACTAAGGTCTGTACCAGAAGCTGTGTTGAATGTTGAGTTGGATATAGCCCAATCTTACTGATGTTTCATAGAGAGAAGCTCAAACCTGCTCAAAACTGGACTGCACCCAATTATGTCTTGTGAGTAAATGGACTAAATTTATATGTTACTTTAATCCCAAACAACCTCAGAATCTCATTCATCCCCGTTTTTCTCTATATACTGAATGCCTGACCATTGAATGCATTGAATTTCGATGTTCAATAAATGGTCTATGAGTGCCCTCTAGAGGTCTAATGATTTTGTTGGCGCCGCTTTGTGGATTTGCTGCAGCCACTGCATTTTCATCAGTGTAGACAGAACATCTGCATTGTTTAGCATGAGATTAAGGAGTGCTGTTATGGGTCATGTTTGTGAAATTTGAGAAATACATGTTTACATTTTCTAAAAGGTGACTTCTTTTCAGCTACTTCTCCAGTTGGTCCCAGGGGGTCACCAGTGCTCTTCCTCTGCTGGAGCGCCTTCCACTCCAGGTGCGCCCGTCTGGACCCCCGAAGCGGAACAAGCCTTCCAACAGATTAACACCCTTTTCTCTCGAGCCCCCGTTCTAGTCCAACCCTATTCTTCTCGCCACTTCACCTTGGAGGTCGACGCCTCCGACCTGGGAGTTGGAGCCATCCTCTCCCAGAGATCGGAGGAGGACAACAAGCTCCATCGATGTATCTTCTTCCCCCGACGTCTTTCCCCGGCTGAACGGAACGACGTGGGAGACCGTGAATTGCTCGCAATCAAGTTAGCACTAGAGGAATGGCGTCATTGGCTGGAGGATCCAAGAACATCAAACCTGATGCCCTCTCCCTTCAGTTCTCACCGGACGAGTCTTTCACCACTCCAGCTCCCATAATTTCCCCTGACTGCGTGGTTGGCTCGGTATCCTGGGAGATCGAAGGCATCGTCCAGAACGCCCTTCTCCAAGAACCTGACCCTCGGACCTCCCAACAGAAAACCCTTTACGTACCATCTTCCGTTCGTTCTCAACTCATTCACTGGTTCCACACTTCTCGTTTTTCCTGTCACCCTGGTTCCAGTCGGACCACAGCTCTGGTTTCCCGCAGATTCTGGTGGCCCAAAATCCATAGAGACATCGTCGAGTATGTTCAAGCCTGTCCCATCTGTTCGAGAAATAAAACCGGCAATAAACTTCCTTCGGGGCTTCTGCAGCCCCTCGAGATCCCCAAGCGTCCCTGGTCCCACATCGCTGCCGACTTCATCACTGGCCTTCCTCCCGCTCAGGGTATGACCACCATTCTCACCATTGTTGACCGTTTCTCTAAGGCCTGCCACCTCATTCCTCTACGCAAGCTACCCTCTGCCTTTCAGACTGCCCAACTCCTGGTTAAACTTGTCTTCCGGCTACATGGCATACCCGTTGATATCCTGATGATATCCTGTCTGACCGTGGCCCACAGTTCGCTTCTCAATTCTGGAAACATTTTTGTGCAATTCTGGGGCCCAAGACCAGTCTCACATCTGGTTACCACCCCCAGTCTAATGGTCAGACAGAGCGACTTAACCAGGAGGTCGAGGCAGCTCTCCGTGGCCTTACTTCTACCCACCAAACCGACTGGAACCAGCACCTTCCCTGGGTTGAGTATGCCCACAATTCTCACGTCTCTGCTGCCACTGGTTGGTCCCCCTTCAAGATCTCGGGTACCAGCCACCACTGTTCCCAGGCAACAAGAGGGATATCTCGGGGACCTCCATTCACCATCACATCCGCCGCATCCGCAACATCTGGAGGGAGACCCTCGCAGCCCTTCAACGATCCTCTGCCCTGAATAAGAAGTATGCTGACCAGAGACGCACTCCGGCTCCCGTCTATTCTCCCGGTCAGCAGGTATGGCTGTCGTCCCGAGATAACCCCCTGAAGTCTGTCTCCCGCAAGCTCTCACCTCGCTTCATTGGCCCGTACACCATTGAATCCATCATCAATTTGTCCACTGTTCATCTACGGTTACCATCCTCTCTCAGAATCCATCCCCCTTTCCACATGTCTCAGATCAAGCCGGTCCGAACCAGTACTTTGTGCCCTCCAGCCGACGCCCTTCCATCCTCCCGTATCATTGATGGGCACCCGGCTTATAATGTCCGGAGGATCGTGGCTGCCCGTCGACGAGGTCAAGGTCAACAATAATTCGTCGATTGGGAGGGCTACGGTCCCGAAGAGCGTAGCTGGGTGCTCTGCTCCTTCATCCTCGACCCCAGCCTTATTGATGACTTTGAGACCTTTTCCTCATTTTCTGTACCGCCGGGTGGCGGTCAGAGTGAGTTCTTTTCAGCTACTTCTCCAGTAGGCCACAGGGGGTCACCAGTGCTCTTCCTCTGCTGGCGCGCCTTCCACTCCAGGTGCGCCCGGTTGGCGTTGATGAGCTGGGCCAGTATAAGAGGAGTGGTGGATCAGCTACTCGGCGCCTGAGTGTTTGTTTACTCCCGGTAAAATCAGTCTCAGTGCCAGTCTCTAGTTGCTCTTACTATTTTGAATGTTTCTAGTTTTGCTTCTTGCTGCCCTTTTTCGAGTGGAGTAATATTTATTTGCTACTAAGTTTTTTCCCCATGCCTTTAACCTCCGTTGTGCTCACTTCAGGTTACCGTCATCTCCAGTGCTCAAACTCCTCTTAAGATCCATCTCTGGTTGCTCACATCCATCTGGTCTCTCCGCTCCTCTTGGCTAAGCTCGGTCTGCCCGTTCCAGCATAGCTCCATCTGCCGCACACACACCCTTGACAACTTCTCTACCATCGCTGCTGAAAGGAACTCACCACTCACTCCTCCCTGGCGACAACTGTTCACTCCACACCAGTAAGATTATTCTATTTATTCTCCCTCACCCGATTGCTTCTACTCACCTTACCTGTCCTCACCCTCAGAGGTCTCCGGTCTCCCACGTCGTTGATGTTTCCAGCATCCTGCCGTTTCCCGCTGCCCCGCTGTCTCCCGTTCCTCACCGCTCATTGCCATTGCTCATTGCTGCCCGTTACCGGATCACTTTCCCTCACTATCCCAAAATAAAGATCATTATAATTTATCACCTGAGAGTTCTCTGTTCATGTGGGTCAGAAGCGTAAACAATATGATACAAATGTCTTTGTATTTCAAGTCTTAGTTATGAGTTTTGACATATACCAAACAGTGATGATATCTTTGCTTAGCTAGAGACCAAATAAGATTCATATGAAGGCCATGCTTGAAGCATGACTAGCTTAAACGCACTTTTGTTCATACGACTTTAAAATATCAATTGACTAAAATTGACTTATTGCGATTTTATGCAGCCTCTCTATCTGCGCTGATGAGTTTTATGTGTTTGGTATGTCAAATGCTTAGTGCAGCTGTAACACAAAGATTGTTGCCAAGTGAATTTTGTTTATACATATTTGGTCACTTGGGGATGGTCATTGAGTGTATAAAGAAAATGTTACGTTAGTCCTCAGATAGTGACACAGAAAAAAAAATTAGACAATGAATGTGACAGCAATAGTAACTCTATCTTTCATTGACTTCTTCCCACTAAATATGCAACACACGAACAATAAGCATCATAAATACATTCTTATTTGTAGCATAAAGAGAAAAAGCCTGACAACAGTTTAGGAAATTAGTGTTTTATTCCTATGCATCTTTTATTCTCTACTAAGGCTGAGTGTTTAAAGAACAAAAGCAACGTTATCATGCAAAAAGCTTGAGTGAATGTACTCTGTGTTCAATCAGACACAGAATCTTCCCACAAACACAGGTCTGCACCGTTTGCAAACTTACGCATTCAGCAAACAGTTTTACCCAGGTAATCCAACTCTGCAGGGCTGTACAGAAACCTTTGGAAGGGCAGGTGCTCAAAATTAAAAGGGGGCACAGATTTGAAACACATTACAGAAGAATACCATGCTATACAATCTGTTGAATTGTACCAACCCATACTATGAAGATTGTAAGATGGAATCACAAGACATCATAGCAGTCTCACATAGCTCCTTCTGTTTCTGCTTTAATCTCCTTTTGCTTACGAGACATCTCAGCAAAATTGAAACATGATCCTTAAACTACAACCTGATACACATAAAACACACACTAACACAAATTAAAATTTCGTACCTTTTTAAAACAA
This sequence comes from Orestias chungarensis, assembly GCA_032876305.1. NCBI lineage: Eukaryota > Metazoa > Chordata > Actinopteri > Cyprinodontiformes > Cyprinodontidae > Orestias > Orestias chungarensis. The sequence continues at coordinate 140,660 of JAVLVB010000270.1, forward strand.
TTGTACTGTATAGCCACAAATTTGATCCATTCATACTTTGCCCTTTATTATTCCTCGTGCTATGTAGTAAAAATGTGTTTGGGAAGTAAATAGAAAGCACTTATTCAAATATTTTTATGCATTTATTTAGTTTGACTATTGACAGTGAGATAACAGATTATATCTCTCTAATGCACTTTGCTCATGACAATAGAAACATACAGCAACAACAACAACAAAACTGACATACTTTTTCCCGAGAGCACGCTGTGTGTGGTTAACTAGCTAGTGGCAGAGATGCAACTATTTACTTTCTAACAAAGCTCAAGTTGGTTTCAGATTCCATAAATGATTACATTTTCACTACCTTCAGTAGTTTTAATCTGCTATAGAATAAAAAAACTACATACATAGACACTTCAAACCTAGATTGAATTATTCTTAAACTAGTTTAGAATAATCTAGTCTAGGCTTGAAGTGTGTTGTATAGTTTCTAAGCTGGGACAGTTCAAATGTGATGCAGATATTAAAAGTGTGCTGAAATGATGCCTTCAGTTAAGTTTATCAAATTAGTGAAAAGGTTCATTAAGCAAATAGAAACCCTTTTCTAAATTTTCTAAAACCGTGTTTAGATAATCTAATGTAAAATTGAAGAGTCTATGTTTTGTAGTTTCTTTGGACCAGATTAAAAGTACTGAAGGTGCCAAAAAATTAAGTAGAATTACCCTTTAGTCAACTTCAACTTCGTTACTTTATGGGGTGTTTTCAGAAAGTAGCTTTCTTTCAGCCCGTCATCGAATTATTCGAACAGAACCAGCTGAAACTATTTGGTGACAATCATATTGTGCATAACAAGACGTTAAATACAGAAAACACAGACTATAAATTATTATTATATAATTACTTTTCCAGCGCGGCGCCCCTACAGTGTGCAACCACTTTTTGCGCCGCTTGATAGCAGCTATAACTGTCAGGTTTTAAGATAAAGACTCGAGCTGAGGTGGAATTGTGTGAGAAAAGTGATTTATTTAAGATGAATAATGAACAAAACATAAACCGGAACATGGGCAATGCGGAACGGACCAGGGATGAGCGGGACATAAACAAACGGATGATGAAAGCGGAAACACGGAAACTACGGAACGTGAAAAGACAATACAATAAACATAAATGAACAAGGGGAATAAACAGGATGGAAAAATAAAGATAATAAATAAACTGATAAATAATAAGTGACGTGAGGTAACTGGAACAACAAAGAAGCAAACAACTACAGAAACAAATGACAAAGGGGCGCGAGGAAAACCTGAGGCTACAAAGAAACAAACCATAAAAGAAAGAACTACGACGGGACCAGAGGAGAAAGATAATGGAGAGAGAACCAGTACAGAGAACCAGCGATCAGGAAGGGGAAAAGGCGTACGGGGAGACTGGGTGGAAACGGCAGCAGATGGAGCAGAGAGACGGGAGGTGAACAGACGATCTAGCGCTGAGTGAATTAATTAACCAGGCTTAAATACTGAGGAATGCGGAGGAAAAAACTAGAGAACAAAAACAAAAACAAAGACTCAAACAAACTAGAAAATAACTTAAAGAAAACAATAACTAATAATATAAATAATGATAATAATAATAAAACAAGACTACTATAGAAAACTGAACCAAACCAAAACACAGACTATGACAATAACTTGTGAGAGGTGTGTGCAAATTTGGATGACACAGAGGATGCTCATAGCTCACTTTACTTGGTCAGTCTACTCAGCTTGCCAAAATACACTGTGCTCAAACTAATACAACTTCAGAACATACTAACCAGACTGGTTATTTACCTTCTTGTAGTGGCTAGCTGGAGCAGCGTAGCTATTAGCGGCAGGGGATACATGGCTGGACAGTGAGGGCACGTTGTCCGGATCATGTGACTGGCCACGGCAGATCTAAATTATTATTATTATTATTATTTTGGCCATGAGCACATACACACACAAAAGAGACAGAAACGAGGGCACTTTGGGCATCAAGGAGCAAATGGGGCACGGGTTTAAGCCCCCTCCGCCCCCCCTCTGCACGTCCCTGCATCTCTGTGTCAGTGTGTGGAGGTGATGCAACAGAGCCATGCAAACAAAGCAAGCATGTTTTTTATTTTTTACTTTCACTTCCATTTACTCATAAAATATTATGTCAGTTCGACTTTGGTTTCTAAATTTTCTACGTCGTGAACCGGAATTTCCAACGACCACCAAAGAGATGGTATTCATACTCCCTCGGGAAATGACGGACACCGCCTCCTGCCCTGCTCTTTGACCTGCGTGTCCCGAGCTGACAGCTCATAATGGTTAAAGTGACACAGGTCTGCCTTAGAGTCACACTGGGAACCCACCCCGCCATGATATATCAACGGCTTGAAGGGGTAGGCAGCGGCAGGCGAGGAAAACAAACCAGACTCTCAGGAGCAAGTCGGTGGAGATAAACGACAGACAGAGTCAGGGTGTGACCGGTGGTGGAAGCAGAAGGCCAGGCCTGCAGGAACGTCAATACTGTTCACGTTGCAGAAAGCGCAAGCCTGCTCCTGTTGTCGTGGCAATTTAACAGAAGCCTTGTATATCTGTGTGAAAGGGGGAAAAAAAAGCTGTATATACTGAGAAAGGAGCGGAAGACAGGTGTGGACTGTTTGTTTAGGGGAGCCTCGGCCAAGCCTGTTGCAACACTCCTCCCCGCTCCTTACAACCTTCACATAAACAGGAGAGACTATACACATTCCCACAAGGTATATTTACAGCAGCTTAAGCAGTTCTGCTCAGGGGGAAAAAACTGAGCAAGCTGATCTGTTTAATGCAAGAAGATTTATGCCATTTGTGAAAATCTGCGTGCTTAAGACGGGCTCACGCTTTGACGTCTGTGATAAGGTTGTGGCGCGGAGGATGCCTGAGATAAATCATTTTCCGCAACGAGGGATTTGCTCATGTATGCATAGAGAGGTGTGCAAATGTTCCCAACCACAAACCTTCAATTTTATGTTTCTCGTTAAATGACATAGATATGCCTGTGTGATTTTAATGTGTTTTTTTTTATTGCATGTGGTTAAATACTGTGAAGCTGCAACCACGTCTTTTTCACGTTCTTCATAGCATTTTACATTTTAGACGAAAAAGTTTCAAAGTATGTCACATTTATTAACGTACCTATCTGTACATACGGATGTGTGCTCGGCATGGACGGAAACAGAATATAGAAAGCACAAGCTGTTCTAGAGCAGAAAAAAAGAGGAAGTTAAAGGATTGCCAGTAAGGACGAACGAAAAAGTGGGGAGCGAGGAATTTTAGTCCAAATTTATTTTTAGACAAAAAAAACAGGAGAGCTCCTGTTTACTTCCCAAACACCGAGACATGGATTGGGAAAGGAAAAAAGAGAGAGATGTAGGCTATGCAGGGATCTTTTTGGCCCCATACAGATGTCTTCTGGCAAATTATCTTCCAACCGTTAATATCAGACAAAAATAATCTGAGTAGACGCAGAATTAAATGTTCGTCTGATGATTTCTTTTATAAATCCTATAAGGAAGATAAAGTCAGATTTTTGAAAAATTAATCACTACCCCAAACCTAATAACTGCTTGTGCCACTTTTAGGACAAGCAATTACCATAAAGATGCTTAAATCAATCATCAGTGAGTCATTTGTTTTGCATTTTTTGACCACTTTAAGGTTATAAACTGACATTTTATGTTTTATTTAAATCTAGTCTTTGAATCCGCCACTCCAAAACTCGTCCAAAAATGTCCGGCCAGTTCTAAAGCAGCTGAGCTGTCCCGGACCATCATACTACCACCACCAGCTGTCTTGATGATGTTCTTGTTTTGCAGTGCCATGCTAGGTTTTTGCTCTTTTTTTACCAGGACACACACACCTTCCACCTCCCAAAGAATTTCTTTTTTTTGTCTGATGTCTTGAATATCACTAGCATGTTCTGTAGCACTTTACTTTTTAATAAAAATGTTTGGGCCTAGTTTCTGTTCGCACACTAAACATCATAAAAGATGTTGAGCTCTGGGTTCCTATGACCTCTTGGAGTACTTTTGGTAGGACATCCATTCCATTCAATTGACTCCCAAACCATCAAAACAGGGCTTTGTAATCCTTTCCAGAATTATAGTTACCAAAGACAATGTTTCTCATCTTTTGAAATCTTTTAACCGTTATGTTGTCAGACAGCTTCTATTTAAATTATTTCTTGAATCTACAGATCTTACAATAATCTGAAATTTGACAAATTATTTGATAAATCCCTGCTATTCCAGGTTTGACTAAGGAAGGATTACTTTTCTTTGCTTTTTCCCTTTTAAAATTAAATCAATACATTGATAAAATGCCTGAATCCCTGATATTGGAACTCATTTAAATGCCTAAAACATTGAAGGGAATTAAAAGACACCAATGGCTCACTTGTCAGATGTGTGACCCCTGTCCACACACACATCCATCTACAACTCTGTATTTTCTGCTCCCCAAACCACACTCCCATCTGGCTCAGCATCTGAATATCCATCTTCTTGTAAACACAACATGCCACTCTCTGAGTTTGAGTTTGCCAGGAAACATAAAAGAAAAACGAGAAACTCTCGTTGGTTACAGATTGTCTCCCCATCTCCCAAGCAGTATGTACATGAAATTGATCTAATTGACTGCAATCAAGATGCGGAGAGCCTAGGAAAAAAGCCAGAACATTTTAATTACAGGCCACTTAGAAGCCCATATAGAAAAAGAGGAGCCACGATGTTTGAAAGGAGGCACAGCGGGAGCAGAACTTGAGAGGCAACATGGATGGAGACAGTCATTAGGTCGCATAATCTTTTTTTAAAACAATTACTTCAACAGCAGGATTTATGCTGTACCTGCAGGCTGTTATTATGAACTAAAGATGCGGTGGTTGATAGGGCGAGCTGGGAAAAAACAAACATACGACGTCACGAGGGAGTGCTGGTTGCAAGTAATGCGCAGACACCTTCCCACCCAACCAATTAACATAGCAGCACAAAAGCGTAGCCAAGAAATGAGACCGAGGTACAGCCAATAGACTTATGCCTGTAAAAACAAAAACAAAAACAAAAAAACACACACACAAAGTAAGACATGATTGTGCAATCCAGGGAGAATTATACATGGTTTTATAATTCAGCACACTTTACTCTCCTGCTCCACTGACTTCACCAACAGACGTGGTGAATCCTTGCTTCATATTTTCTTCATTTTTGGGAAAAAAGAAGAGAAAACTGATTATTCTTCTATGTTTTATGTGTTTTGTCTGCATTATTAGCTTAAATCCTCATAAATATGTGAAGTGTCTTGGATTAATTAGCTTTTAGGGGGAAATCGTAATTTTCTGTGTTATTGTATGGAACAACAAACATGCCAAAGAGACAAAAGGAGAAAACTCGCTTTTGATATTCAACATGGTAAAAAAATATATATTTTATTTATTTATTTTATTTTAGAATTTCCTCTAATTTAAATTATGTATTGATTTTTTTTTAAATCTTTTTCATTTTAATAAACATATGTTGATTGTTTTAATATTAAAGAACGCACTGTTTTAATATTAAAGCAGTGCACAGCTAAAAGCCAGGAAGACGACGTAGGCCGATCACTCTGGCTTGTTTCTCAGTAAAAGTACTTCAATTTAAACCGAAAAGATATTCAGAACAATACTGATGGATAATGTCTGTGTATTTTTTTTAATGGGGTGTTTTGTGTGATACCCCTGTTGAGGCTGCCCTGGGCAACTACCCATGTGACTTATATATGTACAAAAAAAACCTCTACTAACCACTTAATATATTGGATTATTAAATTTGTTGAATGAAATGCTATGTTTGCAGCCCCAGCATTACCTAATATTAAAAACCTTAAAAGATGTGAAGGTTTTTTGGGGGCGATTCTTTGCAGCACACTGTAGAACTTAAGGATGCGATCAAGGGAAACTAGGTCACCTGTGGAAGCCTTTTAATGCGCATCCATCGATGATGGTGCCCAACAAACAACCAAGTCAACCAAGTCCGGGTGGCACATTCTTACATTTGCATCCCCGTTTGCCCAGGACTTCTCTCTCGTCTCACCTCCACCATGTCACAGAGAGCTGCCTTGTTCCAGGGCCTTCTCCTGCTTTCCACTGGGAACCCTCAAAAATCCCAGATATCCCTGCAATTTCCGGTGTAATGCTTATTTGGCAGAAGGGAAGGGGGGTGCGAGAAAAAAGGGCCCCAGTCACAAACAGTCCGAGAGTAAACACGAGAGGAAGGGGGTTTGTGCAAATGGAAGAACTGAGGTCAATGTGTTCTCACTCTGACACACAGATCACACCTCAGCAGGAACACACAGCGGTTCTCTGTACAGGCCACAACCGCCACAGTTTGATCAGGAGGCATCCCTCTAATCTGCTCCGTGCACAGCATCCTCTGCTGGAGAAACAGGACCATTACATAAGAAAAACACACAAATCCGAACAGCTAACCTGGTAGAGTAGACAGAGAGAGGGACAGAAGAATCTGAGCCTCATTTCTAGACCTGCAGAGGACCAAATAAAAAAAGCTTTCGATTCGCCGTTCCATCTACATCACAAGCATCACAAATGATCATGAGATGTGGATCAGAGTTGAAAGAATATCCCTGTAAATGAGAGATAGCATAAGCTCTGTCTCACATCCGAGGTAGAGCTGCTACTTCTAGACATTGAAAGGAGTCAATTGACGAGGTCTGGGCATCTGATCAGGATCAGAGCCTCCTACTAGAAGGAAAACAACTCTTATACTATTTTATCATTTCTTAACATGGAATCACCCAGAACGATGAGCTGGCAATACATGGGTGGAAAATAAAATCTGGTTTAATAGCGTTTCCCTGGTGCTTTTTACTGTTTTATCAATGAAAATGGCCACAGCTGTGGTAGAGGGAGAACATGAAATTGAGCTTCTGGGTGGGAAAATGGAAGAAACAGGGTTTTACTTTTGTAAATCAGAAGGGTTACATGTAGGGGGTTCCTGATTGATGGAGAGCAGGAAGTGGGGCTGCTTATTGGCTTAGCGCTCTCCTGTATCTGACCACCCCTGCCGGTGCAGGTTGTTTGAGATGATGGAGTTTTTTGGATTGCTTTCTACAATCCCCAAGTTTTGTAACTATGTACTGGACAATCTATATTGGACATTCTGACCACTGCTCTCTCAGCTACTTTCTTCCTTTGTCCAATCTGCTTCGGTTGTCATTATTTCAACCTTGTTAACCTTTTGTTTTCTCTTAGTGTTCTTCTCTCCATAGTAGCCACACCTGGTCTGACGTTCTGTTAGCTGAGACAGCTTCTTGGATGAGAACATGGGCTGAGATGCTGCCAGCGACGTTCTACAGCTGCTGCCATAAGCTCTTTTTTTTCAGTTTCCGCTGCATCTATTTTAGTTTTCTGTCTTTTCAAACCTCCAGTCGGTTGTGGCAGATGGCTGCTTGTACTGAGCCTGGTTCTGCTGGAGGTTTCTTCCTGTTAAAGGGGAGTTTTTCCTCCCCACTGTCGCTTCATGCATGCTCAGTATGAGGGATTGCTGTAAAGTAAACGACAACACAAGCCTTTGTTTCGGTCTGCTGATTCCAGAGGAGTGAATGCTGCAAGTCAATGACTCCATGAATCTGCTTGGGTTCCTTAGATTGGAAACTTTTTCAAACTGATTTGTAATCATGTATCTATGATTTTAATAGATTTTCTTGTAAACCATGGGCAACACCTCCTCAATCCCTGTGTCACATCTTGCAAGTCATCCATCGATCTGTCTCATATGTCTTGTTTTTTTTGTTGCTTTCCCGTCACACCATGATCCTGTGACAACCGAAACTGGTTTTTCTTTTTAGCTGCAACAAACACATGTCAATACATCTGAACTAAACACATCTGTCTTTTGATCAGAGCTTTCCTAAGGTTGTAAAACGCCCTCGCTTTTATTTTTATTTTTTATTTTCTTCAGTATCGTACAAAGCCAGCACTTGTGTGCCATAGTATTTGGGCCATCAGTCCAAACATGCAGTGAAACTAGTCTGAGCGCATGTATTAGAAGAAAATGCTCATTCAAGATGTGTTCTGACATGCAACGTTATATACAAAGACCAGATAACTTCTGTTAGCGTCTGTTAGCGTCTGCTAGCTCCGCGCGCTCTCTTATTACTCCTTATTCTCTGTCCTGAGACGTTTCTAAACTCACCTTCACGTTAATCACACATTTCTGTTGCTCCACTGAAGTTTATAGAAACCGTAATTGTTCTAAACTGACCTTTTTTGTGTAGTGAGCACTCGCTAGCTTAGTTAGCTTAGCTTC
>JAVLVB010000270.1:153388-211534 GCA_032876305.1 Orestias chungarensis
AATGATTATTCAAAAGAATTTAATGTGGAAAATGGAATTCCTCAAGGTAGTGTAATTAGCCCAATCTTATTTAATATCATGATTAATGATATTTTTTCTGAAACTGATAAATGTATAAAATCTGCACTATATGCAGATGATGGGGCCATATGGATGAGGGGAAAGAATATAAAACATGTGGTAGGAAATATTAAGAAAGTAATTAGTAAAGTAGAAAAATCGTCGTACGAATGGGGTTTTAATTTATCAGCAAGCAAGTCTTGTTTTATGGTTTTTACAAATAAGAGAAATATTGATATAGGAACAATAACATTATATGGTCAGCCGTTGGAAAGGGTAGCAGAATTTAAATATCTAGGATTATGGTTGGATAGTTCTTATACATGGAAAACACATATAGATGACTTGGAAACTAAATGTAAGAAAGTTATAAATCTACTAAAGGCTGTGGCTGGAAACAACTGGGGTGCAGAAAGGCAGTCATTATTAAACATATATAGGGCTCTCATGAGATCAATAATAGATTATGGCAGTTTTATATATGGAGCAGCAGCTAAACAACACTACAAAAGATAGATACTTTACAAAGTAGGGCTTTACGTATATGTACAGGCGCAGTGAAAACCACACCTATTAATGCTCTTTTAATAGAGACTGGAGAGACTCCACTGGAAATGAGAAGAGTAAAATTAGCTCTAGTTTATTGGATGAAAATTAAAACTCGTGTGGAAGAAAATGTAAATTCAACAATTTTGCAGAACTGCTGGGAATATTCAAAGTTTCAGAGTAATGGATTTGGATGGACTATAAATAAATTGGTTAAAATGTATGGATTACAGGATAAGGAAATAGCTCAATTTAATCCCATTAGTGTTATTCTTCCATGGTTATATCCTGAGGTAAATGTAGACATGGGACTTCTTATAATGAAAAATTATTGGAATTTAAATGAAATAGGGGTAAAGAGTGATATATATTTAAGAAACTCATATTATAATTACCTTAAAATATGTTCAGATGGTTCTAAAAATTTAAAAGGATGTGTGGGAATAGGAATATATATACCAGAGTTTAAAATATACATTTCTAAAAGAATAACAGATCAACTATCTGTTTTCACAGCAGAAATGATGGCTGTTATACTTAGTTTACAGTGGGTAGAGGAGGTTAGACCAGACAGGGGGGAGATATGTACAGATTCAAAAGCAGTTTTAGAAAGTATTCAGGGAGAAGGAAATGATAGGAAAGATTTAGTTTTAGAAATTCAGCACAATCTATTTAGATTACACAGGGGTGGCATTGATATTTGGTTCTGTTGGGTACCTGCACACGAAGGTGTTAAAGGCAATGAAAAGGCAGATAGGTTAGCAAAGAGGGCTTTAAATGGGGCAATAACCATTACTATTCCTTTTGGGAAAGGGGAAGGGAAATCACTTATCAAAAGTAAAGAGATGGAAAAATGGCCAAAAAGGTGGAATGAAGATAAGAAGGGTAGAAGATTGTATAGAGTTCAAAAGTCAGTATTGATTAGAAATATTAAAATGAGAAATCGAAGGGAGGAAATAATAATGAGCAGATTGAGAGTAGGTCATAGCTATTTAAATGATATTTTGTATATGATAGGGAGGAAAAGTAATGATAAATGTGAAGGATGTGGAGAGAAAGAAGATGTAGAACATGCATTGATGAACTGTAAAAAATATGAACCTGAAAGGGAGAAATTGAGAAGAATGGTTGGAAGGACAGGAATGGAGTCTAAAAGGAATTATGGGAAATGAGGGAGACATGCTGGATATCTGCAGATTAAGGAAAGCACTATTTATTTATCTTCAGAATACAAAATTAAAAAATAGAATTTAATTGATGTGGAGAAATATTGCTACACACTCATGTGCACTAGGTGGCGGTATGCACCTTAAAGCTGCTTTGATCCGCCATGATAGAACAGAAGAAGAAGAAGAAGAGGAGAGGTTCACAGGTTACGGAACAGCAAGGTAAGAGTGTCCGCAGGTGGAAAAGCCTCGTTTCTGTCCGTCACTGCGGCGTGTTGGCTTTCAGGACAGAGGGACTGTGTTTAACTGCGGGAACTCCGCGTGTGTCGTAACCAGAGCGGACATTAGGCGGCTGAGGTGAGGAGGCCGAAGAGGGTCAAAGTCATACGTGGATTATTGGAGAAGGCGGCCGCGTGGATAGACGCCGAGAAATACTAAAATAAACACAGAATAGCAGAAACTCTGACAAGGTTTTGGATATGAAACATCCGGGCTGGTTTTATTTATTAGTTTTGCTACAGTGGATCAACATGGCTGTAATAAAGAAATAATTCTCCTTCAAGAGAAAGAAAACTGATTATTCTTCCATGTTTTATGTGTTTTGTCTGCATTATTAGCTTAAATCCTCATAAATATGTGAAGTGTCTTGGATTAATTAGCTTTTAGGGGGAAATCGTAATTTTCTGTGTTATTCTATGGAACAACAACCATGAAAAAGGAATATATTTATTTTATAATTTCATCTACTTTAAATTATGCATTGATTATTTTTTTTTATATCTTTGATATTTTTATCAACATATGTTTATAAAAAAAATCAATGCATAATTTAAAGTAGATGAATTTATAATTTCATCTACTTTAAATTATGCATTGATTATTTTTTATTTTTTTTATATCTTTGATATTTTTATCAACATATGTTTATAAAAAAAAATCAATGCATAATTTAAAGAAGATGAAATTATAAAATAAATTTTTTTAAATATATATATTTGTTTATTTTATAATTTCATCTACTTTAAATTATGCATTGTTTTTTTTTTTTTTAAATCTTTGAGATTTTTATCAACATATGTTGATAAAAATGTCAAAGATATAATAAAAAAAATCAATCCATAATTTAAAGTAGATGAAATTATAAAATACATTTTTAAAAATATATATATTTATTTATTTTATAATTTCATCTACTTTATTTATTTTACATCTTTGACGTTTTTATCAACGTATGTTGATTGTTTTAACGAACTTAAACGATTAAACGTGGCAAAATGAACTACTTTGGATATAAGACGAGCGAATCCGAGTTTTCACGTCGCCTTCGCTAAAATTGGATGACGCTGTTTTTATTTAAGAAACATTTACAAATGATTGCACTTCCTTTTTTTTTTTTTTTTTTTTTTTTTTTTTTTTTTTTTAGCAGTCCACAGCTAAAAAACAGGAAGACGAAGTAGGCCGATCACTTTGGCAGTTCTCAGATTGCTTCACAGTAACAGAACTTCACTTGAAACCACTTTTCCTTTGAACTACTTGACACAAAATGATGCTGGTTTATAAAACATCCTTGGGTTAACACACAGAACCACTAGAAAAAGTGTGTAAAGAACAACATTTTTTATCTTATTTAGGCAGTATAACTATGAAGCCCCTTTTAAAGAAGCCAAATATGCCCAAGCAACCATTAAAACGTGTTTTATAGATGGAGAAAACTGTTTATTTTACTATTTTTATTAGTTGTGCTGTGATGGACCAAGCAGTAAAGGTCAGTCAGGCTCTGGTTAAAGTCCAAAAAAAGTGTTGTTTATTTTCCAGACAAAAACAAGCGGGTCAATTTTACAAAGTCAAAGTACCGGGACTTTAAAAGAGGTTAAAGTAACAGAATCCAGTTTCAAAAGCTGACGACCGACAGTAACTCAAACAAACGGATGGCTCCAAAATGAGACAAAGTGGAAACTTAAATTGTGGCTAATCAGCCCAAAAACTTAAACAAAGAGTATTTGACCTTTTATTATTACGCTAAATAGTTGTTGTTTTTTTATTGTACAATGTTCCTTGTATTTTTAATGGCTTCTGGTCCACTTTAGTCTTATTACATTCAAATTATGACATCTAATCAGACAAACATGTTTATTTAAAGCGACTATTACCATAGAAAGAAGGTTGCTGTTGATCAGGTCGTCTTGGTACATAGAAAATTCTCCCTTTCACACATTAAACTTTACCCTGTGATGCTTGAACTGCAACTTTATTTGATCTATTCCATTAAAGGGACACGTCCTGTTCACAGGTTTCACAAATGTTCTCCCGCAAAAGAAAAATCCACGACTTTTGCTTTTCGAATTCAGGAAAAGGTTTGAATAACCTGAAAATCGTATTTATAAATTTTTCTTCCTCGATTCGTCCTCTTCTACCGTTTATCTCCGGATCCGGCGCCGGCGCATGGCTTCTGTTGGGGAATTCTCGTAAAACTTATTCGACATTCAGTAGCGGCATAAATCACTGCGAGCGGTGCGGCACATCCAGCGAGTACAAAACGGTGGCAAACACGCCCTGTTTGGAACAGTTATCTTGTACTAACCACCCTCCACATGTCTCCTGTGCTTTCTATGTGTTGTGTTTACGTCAGATGGCACACCGCTTCCTAGTGCGCAGGATCTTGACCCTCTCTGCCAAAGACCTTCGTTGCCTCCAGTCGTCCGCCGCCGCCTCCTCCACTTTCTCCACCTCCCCTCATTCCGTCTGCAGCCGGGCGTCCTTCCTCGCCCCGTCGCGGACGCTCCCCGTCTCTCGCCCGCCCCGCCGAGCGGTCTCCTTCAACGTCCAGGACAACGAGGACTTCACGGAAAGGGTCATCAACAGCGATCTGCCCGTGCTGGTCGACTTTCACGCACAGTGAGTGATCGGACCTGCACGTATTGATCAGCGGCTGCTCTGTTGCCGCCATCTGATGATCATCGGTCAAATCAAACATTTAAGTTGTCAGTCTTCCCACTCGCAGGCCGGTCTAGCTCCTTATTTAGTTAAGCAATAAGCAAACAAGAGAACACACAGAACCTGACGGTAAAAGACAGATTAATGCTTAAAATAATATATATTCTGTTTCTATATCAGGAGTTCATATAAAACAATTGTTCTGCGCCCTGATTAGCGCCTTGCTTTGAGTCAGGTGTGTCTGTTCGTTTTCTCTGAAGCACCTTGGGGTTCTCTCACCTCCACCTCTCTCTTACCCCTTTTCCACCAAACTGGTTCCAGTTCTGATTCAGCGCTAGAGTCAGAGTTAGCACCGGTTATTTGTGTTTCTTCCCACTGGTGAGCAAAGAGCTGACAGAACAACCAACGCCATGGGATCCAAAGCTATGAACATCCACTACACAGAAGCCTGACCAGTCTCTGGTCTTGGTTTTCAAATGTCTTATTACACGCTTGCATGAATGGTTCTGAATAGCTGAACCTGGATTCTGTACATTTCTTTATTATCAGGGTCCGATCTCAGCTACAGCTTCCTGGACAGGAGACCTCACCAGAACTAATCAAATAGACCAACCATAGGCCAATTTGTGTTAAACAGCCAATGGAAACTGTAAAAATAACCTTGTTAATGGAACCGTCGCCCTGGATGGACGCCATCTTGGATTCAAGACTTCCAACATGTAGTCATCCAACACAAAAACCTGCAAATAAGAGTTCATGGGGTCATTTTTACCTAAAAAATCGGCTTGAAAGCAATGAATTCAAGGAAGTTGAGGTAAATGTGTTTGCACAGCATAATTTCTGTTAAAGATGTAGCCTAAGCCTCCATGGGTCTGAAGTGCAAGGCAAGTTCAACCTGTCCAGGTTTTCTTTAAGAGGTCAGGGGGAACTACACCTGTGAAAATGGTGCCTAAGCGGCCTTAAGAAGCTGGTCGTCAACCCTGTAAATCCGCTCTGGACGTGTAACAGGCAGAGGACCAGTCACACCAAGGAGGCAGGAAAGATGGACTCAAACTTTAGCCTTTTCAGTTTCGGTTTCCTAAAGCCCCACAACCGTCTGATAGATAGTTTAACATGTCGCGTTTTGAGGTTGTACTAAATTTGACGAGTGGGAAGGCTCCCGGTTCCCATAGCAATTATTCCTCATACATTTTTAGCTTACTAAATCCCCTTGAGGCTCTCCGTGCTTTTGCTTTTTTTTGTTTCTTCTTCTATGCTGTCTAAGCTGATGGACGCTTTTTGTTCATATCTTTAGGTTAGGAGCTGCTGATACCAGTTCTGGATGTCGTAACCTTCTTTTGTGGCATATTGCACGCAGTTCCTTCATCTCATATCACCTGTATGCCAATAATTGTAAAGCTTTTAAGTCGTCGTCTTAGCAATCTGAGATCTCAAAACTACATCTCATCCAGAGAAATCATAGCTTCAGATGCTTAAAACAGAACCCATGACATGACCGACTGAATACCACATTGCTGATTTGTAATCATGTCTCTATGATTTGAATTGATCTTCTTGTGCATTTATTGTGCCGCTTTAAATGTGTCTGCTGACATTTTTATTGAATAGAACTTTGTGATTTTCTGCGTAAAAAGACGTACACATAAAGTTACAGGCCTAAAATCCACATACACATCCATACAAATACATAATATCAATAGAAAAAAAAGCAATTTCTACTTAATATAGGCAAAAATATTATTTTTCGATTTTGGTAACCGATTTTTCCCCCTGCTGGGATTGCTGTAAATTTTGTTCCTAGGTGGTGCGGTCCCTGCAAGATCCTTGGGCCGAGGTTGGAGAAGGCTGTCGGAAAACAGAAAGGCCGCGTCGCCATGGCAAAGGTTGACATCGACGATCACACAGACTTGGCTATCGAGTACGGGGTAGGCAACATGTGTTAAAAAAAAAAAAAAACTGTTGCTTCTTTTTGCCTTTTGCCAATGTTTCTCAACGCGTTTTGACTTCTTTTCCCCAAAGCTGCGAATTATAAAGGACTCTAATGAGATCCCATGCAATGGTCTAATGGTTCAATATGAGACGTGATTTCTAATAGAGTCTACGAAAACCTTTGCTGACGGTGGAGCAACTGGTCACATTCACTGCTGAGGAGCAGCGATTTTCACCTTCCAGGGATGGCAGACCTGGAAGTGATCATGAGTGGCTGTTTAAAGCAGCCGATCAGACGTCAGGGTCTCTGTGGAACCTGGTCGAACATAAACTTGATTGGTTGGTCGGCATCTTAAGTTAATTCATGAGTTGTTCTTTTAAAGAAGGGAACATAAAATGTATGTACACATGAAATAATTATTTCTAGTTGTTGAAACAAAAACGGCACATTTAATTGAGGCACATATTTATTTTTTATATTTAATACATTAGTTTTATATTTTCCAAAACATGGAAAGAGTAGTTTTACATGTTATTAACAGATTGTAACTTTAGGGCCTGCATGCCAAATGCTAACACTAACCTTGAACACGCACAACCCTCAAATTAAAGCACGGTGGTGGCAGCATTATCCTGCGAGGAACCTGACAAATTCTTGAATCATTTTGAAAAGAAAATTTTGAGCAGCTCAGAATTTACGAGTTAATTTCTACACACAATTTTGAACTCGTAAATCTTTTGTTACAGACGCTCAGTTTTGATTTTGAGCAAGGAATGTTCACTTTTGAGCGTCTGTCGCCTCTCCAGGTATCGGCTGTCCCGACCGTCATCGCCATGAGGGGCGGAGACGTCGTCGACCGCTTTGTGGGGATAAAAGATGACGAACAGCTGGACTCATTTGTCAGCAAAGTCATTGGACAATAAATCCCCCACTGTTATCACATCCGCCAAATCTCTTGACGCTCACGCCCGTTTGTAGACGCTCTGCGTCAAGCTGTGGATCGCCGCTTCCGTCTTTCTCCTTTTGGTTCAGTCATGGGATGTTTGCTCTTTTTTTTTCCACTCCCAAAATTCAAGTTCATTTAGTTTTAACATTCTCTTGTTTTCCTCTTCATGAACCCGTTCACTGATCTCTTTGGTATGGAAACGATATCTATACAGAACACGAGGGGCGAACCTGTTTAGTTTAATCAACATTAGGTTGTACCATTGTTACCTGTAATTCCTGCTTTTATCCACAAGAGGGTGGTCAAGTCTTTAGGGTCGTCAAGGCACATCACGTGGTCGTTACACGCCTTTATGCCTCATAATGTGAGAAAAGATGGGAGTGTGTGTACTTGTGTGTCCTGGCTGCTTAGTTTTAGTTCGTTACTAAAATGGACTCCACGTACAAACGCATGACCATGTGAAGTGATACAGGAGACGAGATGTTCTATATCTGAAGGTGGATTTATTAGAAATGACGCACCTGATGCAGCCTGAATAAACTAACATCCTCTCAAACCTGCAGCCGCCGAAGACCTGAGCTTGTTTCTATTTTTTTTTATTTTTCACAACACATATCAAAGTATTCTTATTGGATTTTATGTGACCGACCAACACAGAACAGTTTCTCCTACGGCACTGGAAAGTAAATAAATGTTGGTGCTTAAAATTGTTCGCTTTGAGCTGCACTCTATGCAAGCACACAGAGAAGTTTGATGGGCATGATTAAGTAGCCCTCAATCAAAACCAGATCATACTTCCAGATGATTTTGCACCCTGGCATTGAAAGACACGCTTTATTGATTCTTGCAAGAATGAGAACAGAAAGCAGACATTCCTTCCAGCCTTAGCTAGACCAGGCCTTGGCAGCCTGCAGCTCTTCAGATCTTATAACAGCGTTCTAACTATCCCTACTTTAGGTTTATTTCCTACTTTAAAGGAGGAGTCATCGCCTTTGTACCCGTGTTATCTATGACAGATATCACACCAATACTCCGCAGACCACTGGGGATCTTGTGTGAAGCTTTTCTAAGCATGATCTCAAACGTGAGCCTGAGTCTGCACCTCTAACCGGGAAGGAGTTAATAACTTTTTTTTTTCCTATTTTAAGTTGCACAAAAACATGTAAGAGAAGCTGATTCATGAAATTCAATTAACCAAGAAAAAATCAGCCAATGGGTAATGCAGCTTAGTTCAGATTAATGACTTACTACGTCCCCACACTTGAGCACGTATTTAATCTAAGAGTCTTGCACACTTTGCAGCTCTTGTTCAGGGGCTCTTGTTTTTTTTCCTCTTAATTTGTTCCTGCATTCATTCCATCGTGTAAAATTCTGGTGCCCCCATCTTGCTGGGCCTCTGGTAATTTTTTGTTACAGCAACCTCTGTGTGAGACGTTGGGGGGGGCTTTCTACAAACCCTTGGGGGGGCAATTATTTTACCTTATACGTCTAAAAACACACAGTTGTTAATAACAGCCTGCTTTAGGTGAAATCAAAAAGACTTACAGCTGCTACATATTTGTAGTTTATTTATGAAAACACTTTTTTTAGTCAGGTTCCTACATATGTAATGTCTTTTACAGTTAGGAAGAGTAAGCGCCAATTTACAACAGATGTCGTCTCAAGGCAATTTACAAGAAAATCAATTAAAATCAAGGATACATTCTAACAAATCAATTTGAAAAAGTTTCCAATCTAAGGAACCCCAGCAGATTGCATGGAGTCATTGACTTGCAGCATTAACTCCTCTGGAATCAGCAGGCAGAAACAATGGCTTGTGTTGTCGCTACATGCATGCTCATACTGAGCATGCATGTAGTGACAGTGGAGAGGAAAAACTCCCCTTTAACAGGAAGAAACCTCCAGCAGAACCAGGCTCAGTACAAGCAGCCATCTGCCACGACCGACTGGGGATTTAAAAAGACCGAAAACTAAAATAGATGCAGAGGATACTGAAATAATAGAGTTTATAGCAGCAGTTGTAGAACGTCACTGGAAGCATCTCAGCCCATGTTCTCATCCAAGAAGGTGTCTCAGCTAACAGAACGCCAGCCCAGGTGTGGTTACTATGGAGAGAAGAACACTAAGAGAAAACAAAAGGTTAACAAGGTTGAAATAACGGTAACTAAGTAGATTGGACAAAGGAAGAAAGTAGCAGAGAGAGAAGTGGTCAGATTGTCCACCAGCAGTCTAAGCCTATAGCAGCATAACTATAGAAAAACTTAAATAACTTAACCCTATAGAGTGAGGTAGAGCAAAGGAGAACCGTCTGTCAAGACTGAGTTCCTCCCCCAACCGGATTAGGCTGTATTCTCTACCTCTTCCTAACTATAAACTTTATCAAACAGGAAGGTTTTAAGCCTAGATATGAAACTAGACAGGGTGTCTGCCTCATGGACTAAAGCTGGAAGCTGGTTCCACAGGAGAGGAGCCTGATAACTAAAAGATCTGCCTCTCATTCTGCTTTTAGAGATTCTAGGAACCCAATAAACCTGGAGTCTGAGAGCAAAGTGCTCTGTTAGGGACATAAGGAGTAATCAGATCTCGGATATACGATGGAGCTTTATTAGTGAGGGCTTTATATGTCAAAAGAAGAATCTTAAAATCTATTATAAGTTTGACAGGGAGCCAGTGAAGGGAAGCTAAAATAGTGGAGGCATGATCTCTCTTTTTAAGTTTCATGAGAACTCTTGCTGCAGCATTTTGGACCAACTGTAGACTTTTAATTGCATTGTGTGAACTTCCTGCTAATAAAGAGTTACAATAGTCCAGCCTTGAAGTAACAAATGCATGGAGTAGCTTTTCAGCATCTGTCCTAGACAGAATATTTCTAATTTTTGCTATATTCCTGAGGTGATGGAAGGAAATCTTACAGATCTGTTTTATATGGGACTTGAAAGACATTTCCTGATCAAAAATAACACCAAGGTTCTTTACATTGTTACCAGACACCAACCTGATGCTATCCAGTTCAAGTGGCTGACTAAGCAATTTCTTTTTTTGCACTTTTTTAATTCCATCCCTAATAAACTTCCAGGAACACTGCACTGTTA
Organism: Orestias chungarensis; assembly: GCA_032876305.1. Lineage (NCBI taxonomy): Eukaryota > Metazoa > Chordata > Actinopteri > Cyprinodontiformes > Cyprinodontidae > Orestias > Orestias chungarensis. The sequence goes on from JAVLVB010000270.1 coordinate 164,063, forward strand.
TTAAAGTTTCTAATTTTCCACAATTAACATTATTATTATTATTAATATAGTCCAGATAATCTAAAGATGTACGATTTAAAGGTAAGTTATCAACCCATCTTCTTTTAAAGTGACTACTATCAATACCAAAACTTTCCCAGACTTTTAAAAGCAGTCGGATTGGCTTGATTTTAGTGATTTATTCCGCCCCCGCTTTTACTCGTGTGTCTGAACATGTTTTATTTTTTTAAACAAGCTCTCATCGTCGTTGCTGAAACGCCACCCTCCACTTAACTAAATAATCACATCTCTAAATTACAGTTTTAATGTCGCACTCTAGCTCTGTCTGCTCTCGTATTCACTCTCCTAGCTCTTCATTACAGCACCTGACCCTCACTCCTATATTAAATTTGAAAAAGCTGCACTTTCATTTTTGGTTTTCCTCTCGAGACACCAAACATATCTCTCTATGGTTAGATTTCAGACTCTGCTTTGTTTCAAAGTTGCCATGGCTGCAGATTATAAAAAAGATACGTTGGTCTTTAATCAGTGCAGACTGTTAATAATTAACTGCGTAATAATGGTAGAGATGAGGGATTTTGGAAAGGAACTTTTAGGGAATGAGAACAGAAACCAAATGTGTTTTGCTGAGCATTTACCGTCCTTGCTGAGGTATTCTTACATTTTCTTAGATTTCTTTGTATTTCATGCAATCGACCAAACTAAAAAAGAAAAAGGAAGCAAGGTTTCAGCTGATAGAAATCTGAAAAGTGTGGCAAGCATTGGTAGTCTCCTGAAGAAGTGAGACTATCCTCCACTGATAAATTTGTAATCCAGATTTAAAAGTAATCTTTTTGCCTTATGGCAGATAATCTAACTACTCACTGTTCTTAAATCATGCTTAGTTATTTTTGTTCGTAATTGTAGTTTATAATATATATTTATTTTTTTTTATTTTGTTGGATATTTGTTTCTACTTTAACTGGATAATGAAGCAGTTGTTCCTATTTAACACACTAAAGAAGTTTCAGATTTTGTTGTTTTTGGTGCAACTGTTGACAAAAGTGTTTTTTTTTTTTTTTTTGCTTGAATGAAGACTACATTTCCCATGAGCACCAGCGCATAGCGTCGTAAAACCATGATCTCCCAATCGCCTCCAGTTGGATTGAAGTACTATTCTGTTTCTAGTGGCTGTGTGAAGGATGAATTGCAATGTGGCGATGAATCTAAATGTGGTGAAACAATGTCAGATGATGATGTTGAAGATAAGAAACGGGGGAAGGGACGTATGTCGTAAAGCAGTCAGCACATTTGTTGTTTTGTGTGGCAGGGTTCCTACCATCAACGTTTCTTAGTATCAGTCACAGCAAAACAGCAATGCGCTTGTTAATGTTTATGTAAAGCAATTTAAATTGTCTTTTACATGAACTGTGCTGCACAAATAAACGTGTGTTGCCTTGCCCAGCCTTTTGTAGATACCGTACCACGTGGAAAGAGCCTATAAAACCGGGTTATAACAGGATTGGTCAATAAAACGGTGACACAAACTTAATTACCCTTTACTGCCCATACTGATAGGCATGTCTTGTTGCTGTATCAGCCGTGCCGTCTTATATCCTCTATCGTCATATCCAAGGCTCTGTATGACAGCACCCGGTGGGTTTCAAGCTTTGGAACGTTCTCAAGAGTGGGGCAGACTGTTCGCTTTCCAGCAGAACTAAAGCTTTAAAAATAAAGGAAATGGGTTCAATACAAAGGATTTAGATCAAAGCAGAAGGCAGTTGTAATGGTCCAGTCAAAGCCCAGACCTAACTCTTATTAGAAATCTGTGGATATTAAAAAATTTAATGGATGCTAAATGGATCACTCCTGATCCCAACAACATACATAGAGGTTTGAGCTTGTAGCAAAACAAAATGTGAAAAACAGTCAAGGGGTACGAACAATTTTGCAAGAAGGAACAAGGAACTGAGGTCATGAGAAGCTGAGATGGACGCTTGCAGCAGTCAGTCACCGTTTCATCATCAGCTTCCCTCTCATGACTCTCTAGGCAGAAAAAACCTTCCACCCGGGCCCGCCTTCCTGAGCAGCCATGTCATTAGCGATCCAGCGGCAGACAGATCCCTTAGCAGGACCTGCAGACTGCTTGTTAAGGGTTCATCTGTACTCTGAACTTATAGCGCCTGTGGCGGTGAGGTTGGATCATCGAAAACAGAGAGCAGAGAGGCTTTCAGGCACAGCTGCGTCTAAACACAAAGCACGGGGAATTCCACGGGCATTACATAAGCAGGTGTGACTGAAGCCGGTGGCCCAGATTTACAAAAACAACTGTTGAGAATGAGATGAAAAGCATTCCTGCCCCGCTGGGAGAAGTCTGGGGTTCTGCATGCCGTCACCTTTGTGGTAGTGGTGTTGCTTCAAAGCTATTGACCCGAATGAAGGCCTCAACAGCGAGACTCAGAAATGACTCTCATCGTCTCTGCCTTGGAGGAGAGCGGGTGGCTGCAGCGATGACGACAGCTACCAAAGGTTCAACACATAGTCCGTCACTCTTCCGCCAAAAACAATAGACCACACCTCCACCCTCTCGCTCTTACCCTGCCGCTCTTGTGACCATATAAGGCAATAAAAAGACAAGGGAAGCCAGCGGCTGCTGCTGCTGCTAAACAAACTGAGAGTGGAAGAGTTGCCAGAAGTCCGTCCCAGTTTGGTCTCGGAGGCTGAAACTGTTCATGTTTGCTGTGAGTTTGTTTGAAATTATATCGCCTGTCTCTTGGCCAAAAAAAGTGCCTCAGTAAGTGATTCGGGACTCATGCCACGGGGAGGGGTGTGTGGGAACTAGACTAAATCTGTTGCAAGCAGCCAGATCTGGAAGGGCCTCAGACGACTCTGTGTTGATAGTAAATATGGAGCCGTATTTGCAGTTCAAGCAAAGGCTGCCTTCAACGCTGGAAGGGATCTCATCTGCCGGAGAGAAACGAGAAATTATTAATAAAACTTCTGTTTTTTTACTTTTACGTGAACAATTACCTCCCGAGTAAATACCTTGTACTGCAAGTCGTTGGGGTATTCCTCCTTAATCTGGGCCACGTCGGCAGTTGCCCAGGGTGGCACTCAGGTAGAGCGGCACTAGATAAAACGCTATACTTATTTAGCAGTTACATATTGAGAAACCCTTCTATATTCATATTCGATAGGGAGTTTTGAGGAATATTTTATAAGTATTTTAATAAGTGACAAGGCAGAAGTAGGAGGGGCTTTGAAGAACTAATTTTGGCCCATTCCTCTTTCCCAAACATCTCATGCTCGGTCGCTCGTAACGCTGCACCGTTATCAAAAGTTCAACCTCTCCCCGAGTCTCAAGTCTTCTGTAGTTTCTAGACGGTCTTTCCGGTTTGACAAGGAAAAACTCTAACCAGCATCTATATCAATGGAGAAAAGCGTCGCCACAGCATGATGCCACCACCACCATACAAATTTCCGTCTCTATTTCTGTATTTCTTAAATCTTCATGTGGCAAATAGTTCACCACTAATCTCTAAAAAAAGGTCACGCGGCAACCGGATTTATACTAATGTTTCAATGTATTTGTAGTTAGAACTGACTTCCCAGTGGCAAAACTTGACTGGGACGCCCAAAGAGTGGAACTTCCCGCTCAGACTTCTTCTAATTCGTTCACGGTTATCGGTGTGAAGACATCCAACGTGAATGGAAAGAACCATGAGATTAAAATTAAACACAGCTGGGTTGTGTTTACTGCTTAGAAGTCTTGTTACCTTGGTGGGCTGAATAAAAATGTCCGCCACGCTATTCCAATGTCACACACGTTTTCCCTTCTCTACAATTATCCTATTTCTTTTCATTAAATCTGATAAATTTCCATTTCACTGCTGAAAAAAAATCCCACAGCATGATGCTTCCCTAACCATGCAGTTAAGAGTGCTACGCCTTTCCTTGGAGGCAAAAAAAAGCTTAATTTCAATCTTATCTAAGCAAAGCATCGGCCGTTTGCAATCACCAATGTTTTTTTGTTTAATTTCAAAAAACAACCCAAATTAGTGAAACACAACAAACACTGTAGTTTGAAGAAGGTCGGGGCTGTTGGTGTTTCTGAGGGGAACGGTACCAGACAAAAGCAGCCATTGTTGCACAATTTTCTTCAGTGAAAAAGCCAACACAAAAATGATGGTTGAGGAGGACAGAGAACTTGAAGGCAGGATGAGACCAAAGGACACATGCCAGCACAAACAACCACCCACTCAGACATAGTGCGTTATCGTACAAGCTCCTCATAAATAATCCTAAGTAATGACTCCTGGTAGTTCTGGTTGCACACAAACAAACCCTTTGCTTCAAGATGTCAAGAGGCGAACTACAACTACAACTAGACTAGTAAATGATCGTAGAAGTTTGGTGTTATATGGAAATGATGATGAATCAGAGGCACTCCAGGTAGGGAGATTTGTGCCCACAGACTTGACAGGAGTTTGATCTCTATCCAGGTTTCACGCATGAGGGCTCACACTCACAGAGAAACGCTCATGCGTGAATTTTCACACACACGAATTCCCATAAGTAATTAACTGGGCGAAAGTGGAGGGGAGGATTTCAGGTGGTTCAGCTCTGCCACTCGGTCAACGTGCGCCCTCTGAATGGGCTCTTTGCTTGCAGAGTGAATGATATAATGGGTCTCAGCTTGAACACACCCTGAATTACGGACACACCCTGCTGCTATTACAACCAACCTAGCGTGGTGGGACGGGAGACGTGGGAGGCAGAAGCAGCAGAGGCAGGGAGGGAGGCATTTAAGGTCAGAGGTGTCCATATTTGGTCATTCAGTTTTCAACTTTAACATCTCCATCCATGCCCTCTTCTGTTTGCTTTTATCACTTCAACACCAATGTTAGCGACATTTTCTGAATTCTTCTTCTCTTTTATACTTATTCCCCCTTTTTGACTTCCTCCCAGCATCTGGTCTCGCTCTAGAAAAACACACAACCTATGACCTCCTGAAGCTGATGTTTTAGCTACTTCGCGTTCATATAGGGGAGAGAGAAAGAGAGAGTTATTGAATTTTCCAGCCAGGCATGCTGAGTCGCCACAGTTTCGTTCTCCTAACATGGACTGCCAGGCTGCTAAAAATATAAGGAATCCAACGGAAACATTCCTGTGACATCTGCAGGCCACGAGCAAATAAAACACTGTGCTGAAAATGTGATTTCACTTTAAGTTTGTGACTGGATATCAGCCATGCCCTGCTGTAATTTCAGAGAGCTTTGCAGAGAAAAATGTGCAGAATGCTTTTTGTTTGCGAGGTGGCACGAATCTGTTGTTCATGCAAATCCTTCCTACAGGGTTTGCATCAGGTCTTGTTCTTCCTGTCTCCTATCAGGCGGGACTCAATAAGTGACAAAACAACGGCAAAAAGAGACAGACTTAGACAAAACAAACCAAAACTCGAGCTTATTGATGTTGTTTTTGTAGCTGAGCTCCTCATTCGTTTAAGTCAGTAGTGAACAAACTTCACAATGAAAAATGCAAGCCTAATAAATCCCGAGTAGCACCGTCCTGGTTGACATTTTTCAAACGTGATATATGAGAACTAGGACTGCCAATATGGTTTGTTTGGGATCATGATAAAAAAATGTAGAAATAGGTGTCCTAATATCCAGTGAGGCCACCGTATCTTTAAAACCTCTCAACTAGTTAACAACCTGGGAAACTGCTTCTTTAAGTCCTCTATTCTGAGCTGAATAACAAGCACTTGTATAGCGCTAGTGCAAGGACTCCAAAGCACTTTATGCTACAATTAGTCCTCAACACATTTACACACTGATGGTGCTAGGCTGCATTGTAGCCACAGCTGCCCCAGAGTAAGGCTGATACACATGAGGTCAATCTTCTACCACCAACAGGCGAAGGAAGTAAAGTGTCTTGCGCAATGTCACGATTTAAAGTGACAGAGATGGACGGACCGGGCATTTGAACTGCCAACCTACCTACAACAATCACCTGGATGAAGGACTACATGACAGATAGGACACACAAACAGGATTGTATGTCTAACCAGGAGGGTAGCAATACAGGAATACCACAGGGGACTGTACTCTCACCATTTTTTTTACACCTCAGACTTCCAATACAAGTCATCTGCAAAAACACTCAGATGACTCTCCGTTAGTTGGATGTATCGGATATGAACAAGAAGCTGAGTACAGAGAGCCACTGGCACTATTTCAAAAATAAGAGACATGGTTGAGATGGTGGAGGAGCATAAATGAACTGCGTTCACCTGGACAACAGACCAAACGCGACACTAAACAGTGAAGCCGTCTACAAGAAAGGACAGAGGGGACTGTACTTCCTGAGGAAGCTCAGGTCCTTCAAAGTTGGCCACAAGATGCAACGGATCTTTAACAGGTCTGTTGTTAAGGGTGTTAAGGGTCTCTTTTGCGATCACGTGTTGTCGTATCAACATTGGAGCCAAGGACTTTAAAAGTGTCAACAGCCTGATGACGAAGTCTAGTTCTGTTCTACAGAGAACTGTGGAAACACAAGAGAAATGGTACGGCTAATAGGAACTTTGACTGTCTTCAGTCAGAGGCTAGGTTAGTGCCCACAGTCATCAGCATCTCCAATAACTATTTGAATTTGAGCAACAAAGACAGGTTTATTTACTGTTTACTGTTGTTTTCTGCAGAAGTTTCATGCTTGCATCCATTATTTCCCAAGAGATTCCTTTCTCTTAATGCAAAACTACTCGTTTTATTTCTCTCATTGTAGGCATTTCTTGTAGGAACTTGATCTTAAATTTTTTTTTTTTCCTGATACAAGCCCATCTTATCTCACACCATCTCTCCTTTCAAAATGTATTACACTTTTCATGGAGAGTCCTTTGGCAGTTGAAGTGTTTTTCCTTGCCTCGTTTAATTAGATCATCACCTGCGGCGGTTCCCATGCGTCCTGAACATGTCCGGTCACGAAGGCCCAGTTCACCTGTTTGACAGACAGGTGTAACTGTAATGCATAGATGTTTCCCGTTGTAGCACCAAAGCTAACTCTCTAAAAGAAAAATCAAGTATAGCCGGTTTGAACAAAGATAAAGGTTTATGCACCTGTATTAAATGAAAATGATTTAAAGGTTTCCATACAGTGCCTTGCAGATGCGACGAAGGTTTTTTGTGAAAGAAAGGGAAGTTTTAGCAAACCAAAATCAGACATTTGTTACTCTTCCTCTTTAATCTGATACTCATGGAAAAAATAATCAGCGTGACCTATTACAACATGGTGATGGTAGCATCATGCTGTGGGCCTACTTTTCTACTTTTTAACACCACGTATCATTTTGCCTTCACTTTTAAACAATACATAGTTTGACATAAGATGCTAGTGAGATACAAAGAAGTTTGTGGTTGTGACATAATGGAATGTAAAAATGAAGAGATGCAGCTAGTTTTGCATAGCTTTGTTAGTTTGCTTATGAAAAAGCGAAAGTATACTTTTTTATTACATATCATAGATTTTACTGCAACATGGTGGGATGACATGATCGCAGAAATAGGGATTAATCACAACAGATCCCATGATCTATCACCTTTTGATTTCTCTTAGTGTTCTTCACTCCATAGTAGCTACACCTGGTCTGGCATTCCGTTAGACAGCTTCTTGGAGGAGAACATGGGCTGAGATGCTGTCAGCGACGCTCTACAACTGCTGCTATAAACTCTTTCTTTTCTTTTTTATCTTCTGCATCTATTTTATTTTTCTGTCTCTTCAAACCCCCAGTCGGTTGTGGCAGACTGCTGCTTGTACTGAGCCTGGTTCTGCTGGAGGTTTCTTCCTGTTAAAGGGGAGTTTTTCCTCTCCACTGTCGCTACATGCATGCTCAGTATGAGGGATTGCTGTAAAGTCAACGACAACATTTTTTCGGTCAACTGAATGCTGCAAGTCAATGACTCGATTTGTAATGATGTATCTATGATTTTAATTGATTTTTTTGTAAAGTGTCTTGAGACGACATCTGTTGTAAATTGGCGCTTTATAAATAAACTGATCCTTGATTCTCGACTCACCCCTCTTTCTCCCCTCTGACCTCTTTCAGCAACCAAGGAAACAATTCTGTCATATGAATTATTACCAATATATACCCTCTTAAAGGAGCATCTTTTTTTCAACCAGACATTTTGGGTACCATATAAACACCATAGTCTCTGACAAACCCTTATGATGCCATTGATAATCATATAAGATATAAGAGTAAAAAGGGGGTGAATACAAATGCACAATAAACTTTGTAGATTTTTAATTTTAAAACTACTTAATAATTATGTTTTGCATGGTGCTGCTTAGCATGCATTAGGAGACAAAACAGCACTAAAGCATGCTGACACATCAAGGGGAGACCCTCGGTTTAAAGTAGCTCATCCTGAGAGTGACTGGTACATATATGGTCATAAAAATCCCAAGCATGCACATACCAGGCTCACTAAACGCGGGGTTTTTGTCGGTATCCCCTCTCCGCCCTCCTCTCAACTCTCTCAACTTCATTCTTCCCCTGTGGCGTTTGGCCCCGCCTATCCGATGTCAACCATTCGTTTCCTGGCCGCCCTGGCCCTAATCGGAACCCCATTGGTCGAGAGCCCGAGGGGGGGAATGACCGGAGAGCAGCCGCGATTGGCCAGCGGTGCGCCACGTGACCCGTTAGACCCGCCCCCTTGGTGGACCGCACCCGGGCTCGAGTGAAATCAGGCAGCAGAAGAGCGAGGAGGGAGAGAGGAAAGAAAAAAAAAAACAAACGATAGAAATTGTGACTGAGTGAAGTTGAGGGAGGAAGCGAGCGCTGTAGTTTAGTCAGAAGTCTCTGCTGTCGACAGGAAACAAAGAAGTTCGACTCCAGCGACGCTGACCGAGCCCTCCAGGTCGTTGAAAGCCAAAACCAGGTCGGCTTCACTGCTTTTTTTTTAACCTCATAAACATATGTATGCGCTCGTGTTTAGCTAGGAGCTGGCGTGTAACTCATTCAGTGGCTTCCCGAGAGCAGCAAGTGCAGTAAACCAGGAAGCGCGGCTCGCTAGGTGACTGCAGCAAACTTCAGCCAGCCAACGAGCTGGGTGGAGCAGCGCCTCCTTCCCAGATTTAGCTCTACTTTTCTTTCCCCGCTCAACACGTCATTTATCGGTTATTTAAAAAAATAATATATACATACACGCATATATATATATATATGAGAACATATACGTGCGTTGTACGTTGAGTAAGTGGGCCGTTATAGGGAGCAGAGGCTAAACTAGAGCGGCGGAGGAGGAGGCAGGAAGTGATTTGCCTTAATGAACTGTTGGAAAACCCGGTGAAGAGTTCAAACTCGAGTGTACCTGAAATTGTGTTTTATATATTTATATATATATATGTCACACTCTGTAAGAAACCGATTTTAGCCGGTTTGTCGAGTTTCTGGTCGGTGTGGCGGCCAGGAACGGTCACGGCGCGAGGCTGGAAACATGTCCGACCCCGGCGGGCAGCAGCAGCATGGCGTATCCCTCCGCCGCTGCGCGCAGCCTGAACTTCCTCCGAGCTTTAAGAAACCTTAGTAGTTAAAACCTGCCGTCATTTATTCAACTGTAACATGTAAAAACGTCCGTGCAAATTTGAGTTATGTAAGGTTCCGGGGTCACTCTGATGTTGATTTTTATCAATAAAGTTTCCAGGGGTTGAATGCAAAAAAAACAAAGGGGTTAATTTGAAATGATGTTTTTAAATGTTGCCAGGATCATAAATGTGTGTGATCACATATCAACATAGTTATGATACAACACAGAATATTAATAAGAATTGACATAATCCAAAATATTGTTATGTTACCATTTTTTCCCTGCAGACATTTGACAAGACCTGCGTTACTTATTTTAAGTGTGGATAAACTATTCTTCCATATCAGTCATTATAGTTGTGAAGTGTTAGCAGTTTTCAGGTAAATCTTTATGGCGCCAATCTTCCTTTTTATAGAGCATTCCTGGGAGTCAGGAGCAAGATGATGTTTTCTGATTTATAAGTCGGATTACCTAGTTTGCCAGCTGGAGTTTTGAAACAGGGTTACCCCTGTAATAAAAGGCAAAGGTGGTGCTTGTGAATCGTCCATCCATGGGAACCTGTTTGTTTTGCAATCTGGAGGTTGATTTGATTTGGAAGCAAAGGAGAAATGTAGCAACCTGGTGTTTAGCCAGGTAGCTGCTAATGCAGCAACAGACAGGGGAGGGGCAACACTATCCTACTCTATTGCCTTGTAGCTGGAGAGGAACTTAGTCAATTTGGAAGTTTCTCTTATTAGAAGAATATTAAAGTTAGGAACAATGTTAAAGTGAAGAAAATCAGAATGGTTTCAAGGCCAAGAGAAAACGGTGTATTAAGCATATGCATTAAATATTTTTTCAGTTTTTATGTGAGAACTTGTAAACAGTGACGATTGAGACAGTTCTGTTCTCCGGATATGAGATTTAAATTTAAAAGGGAAAAACAGCAAAACTCTCCATCAGTGCGTGTATGTTATTTATTTGAGTCAACAAAAATGAACTATTGGGAATGTTTTGGAGGTTTTCGTCTCAGTAACTTTAACTGCACGATGGCTGAGGCGGTTCGGTCTGTGGGTTTTACTGTGGCCTAGCAGACATTATCTTTAAGCTACGTCTCATGCTTAGGACAGAATCGCATTTATTAAACCCTCATGTCTCGTTGAGTGGTCAAGGTGTCACATTCTCCTTATGCCGTGTCAGGTTGCATCAACTCAGCGGCTGTGCTTTGTCAGTACCATTAGTGTTTATCCTGTTTACATGGCATGTCATTGTGTTTGCACTCTGAGAGGCAAACAGCCTGTGGTATGCATGCACTCCCTAATCATTTGGAGGATTGCAAACAGGGAGGCTTAGCATTGGGACTAAAACTAAAATAATCTAAACAAATATAGCCATAAATCCTATAGATTATTAAAACACGTTATTCCAATGTACTTGTCGGTGGTCAGGTATTTATTGGGGAGTATTTGTAGAGCAGTTCTGGATTGAGTTGGTAATCAGAACCATATTTTTCCAGATCAGCTGTTTTCTGCCAAGAAGCAGTAAAATTCCCCCCAAAAAAGCTTGTGGTAATGCCTCAATATGACCTTACAAGCATAAAGCTTAAAAGAAATGTTTTTTGAGGACTATGCTCCTTAATCATGCTGGGTGACATTTGTCATATCCTGTTATTGCATCAGTTACTTTGTTAAATCAAAGTCTGATATCGTATTGTGAAACCCTTTTCTCTTGAGGCCTGTTTTGTTCTCATTACCAGTTTTGGCGCTGTGACGGAGCCTCATGCAGAGATTATTGCATTCCATCATTCATGTGTCAGCAAAGTCCGTACACAAGCGCCCCCCCCAGGGAGACATGTACTCTGGATGGACCAAATTAAATGCAGGCGACTTACAATAGGAGCAAAGAGTTCGGGTATGAAGCTGCTCAATCCTCTTAGAAGGTTACAGTCTGAAAACATTATGGACTGTTTGGGTTGTTTAGAACAACAACCCTGGGAACGCTGCAAACCATAGTTTTCATCTGCTGGATGTCTTTTGGTTCTCAAACTGTGAGCTTTCTTTCGCATCCCCTTGTTGACTTTTCATATTTTATTCGAATAACAGAAGTATATCCTAAAGTATATTCTAAATGTAGGAATAACACTTGAAGTTACCTCAATTCTTGAGATCGACTGGTCCATTGAAATAGAAACCTATAATATCCGCCAAACACTGAGCAAACAGTAGATCTAGGTGCGTTTAGTTTTTGCTAAATACAAGACTTTAGTGTTGTGTAAATTATCCGTGAGAAAACCCAATGTTTTAGTCGAGCTAGCCGCACTCACCTGAATAGATTGTCAGCTTTCTATTTCTCTATTAAAATATTGGTAAAACTCTGATTTAGTCTAGCTTCTTTCTCATGAATCAATGCTACATACTTTAGGTTCATAATGTAAATGACTGACTTCTCATGGCAGGAACGCAAAAACTAACGTAGAGAAATTAGAATATCTTGACTTTTGTTAGAAGTTCATAGCTTTAAAAATAAAAATAAAAATCCTCAAATTGGAAATCAGCCTACAGGTTCACATGGTTAACTCTCCAAAGACGATGTCCATATTTGTGTTTTAGGGCTGCAACTAACGATTATTGCCATAATTGATTAATCTGTCACTTATTTTTATGATTAATGGATTAATTTCCCATATAAGCTATTTAAAGCAAATTTTCATTAAGGCTTTGTTTAAAGGAAAAAATTAGCCCAACAGTGTCAAATATTTGTTAATTTTTAGGCATTAGAAACAAAAAGGAGGTAGAATCCCATACAACTTGAGAGTACCGCATATTGACAAAAATCTCAGCCTTGATTATGCTTTACAAGTAGATTCCCATTTTATTTTATCTTTATTTTGGAGGTTCACTTAGTTGCGCATTATTTTTACAAATGTATGACCTGTTACCTCTACCAGCATGTGTACATCAGAGTTTGTGGGTGGGGGGTCGAGCGTCTTGTTCCACATGTATTTTTTATTTGTTGCTGGGTTTTTTTCTGCACACCTACAACTGAATACATTAATAGTAATCTTTAAAAAAAAATCTTATTTGGTTGTTTTACCGCGCTGGTTCTTCCTCTCCTGCTTCAACACCGACATGTTTTCGTCTCAGATGTTCACTTAAAGAAGACTTTCATACATTTTCACGTGCTCCGCCATCTTGCTCAGGGACAATGTGTTTATGCCGCCTGAGCCATGCACTAGCAAAACAAGGCTAACTGTCTGATTTCTTCTTCTACTGCTCTGTTAGATCAGAGTTGGGTAGTTCATTACTGCCCCATACTGACTGCAGAAATAAGAGATTGTTAAAATGGGCCGCTTACGGTAAAACGTGACTATAAAGCAACTAATCAATGATTAAATAAGTTGTCAATTATTTTAATAATCTATTTTAATCGATTAAATCGAATAGTTGTTTCAGCTGTATTTGTGTTCAACTTTTCTTAATTGTTTAATTTGAAACTGTGTCTTCTGTCTGCTGTTATATATATATATATTTTCTTCAATTTCTGCATACAAACCTTTCTGAATTAGCTCAATACCCACAATGCCTCACTCCAGTTAGTGTTTGAAAGAGCAGTGACACTGCAACCATTGGCTAAAGCTCAGTGTTAATGCACATTTAAACCACCAGATCTCAGATTTCTTTGACTTCTCTTCCTACAGTAAAACCAGCCGCCCGCAGCCCCTCCTCTCTTCCTCTGCTCGAGTTTGTCACCACCAAGATAGTACAGACGTTTTCTTCATCCTCTTCCTTATAGCAGCAGCATCTGTAAAGCCTCATTAGTGTCGGACAATGCCTGGAAATGACTCCGGCTCGAGCTATTGTAGAGGAAAGGCTCGAGTGTTCTTAGTTCGACCAAGCCCTTCTGATGAACACACACATGCCAAAGTAGATGGTGCCCTGTTTGGTGTTCGTAGCGCCAGTTTCAATATAAAAAAATCTCCGTATAGATGTGAGGAGCAAACCTGGTGAATCTGTAACATGGTTGAGGCTTCGGCGATTACAAAATGCATGTGCAGACTCGCTTTTGCCCTCTGAACTTTGTAACTTGCTGTGTAATTGTTTCATCCTCCTGCTGCTGTCGGTCATTTATCAACCACATACATCGGTTATCACATTGCAAGCCAGATGTTCATTTTGATGTTCATCTTCATTTTGACCCAGACACGGTGGTAAAAAAAAATAAAAATCCCAGGGCAGATTCAGGGAAACTGTTTGGAGATGATGTGAATTATATAAAATCATTTCTTTAAGCTGGAGTGTGGAGAACCATTTCCTCACTCTGGATAAAAACTGCTGACAATCAGGAATGTTGATCTAATAAATCTTTCGCTGTCTGCTTAAAGGTTTGCGTTTATCTCTGCACCAATACCGTTTAGTGCTCTGCTCTATCTGGTCAAATGATGAACCAGGAATTTGTTCTTTGGCCCTTTTTAAAATGACAACCCGTGATTTAGGTTATCTTTTCTCTTTGGCATTTAACCGCAGTTTACAGGAAGTCTATATTTTAACTTCCACTATGCGACTAGTTATGTTGGGCGTAATGCAGGGTGGTTAAATGGACCTTAAAGAGAGCAAAACAGGAACGTTGCTGAATTAAATGGTATGGAAACGATAGTTTGTATGAATTAGCCACAGGCAAGTAAGATCGATATTTGTATAATCATATTACTTTTAATTGACCAAAAGCCCAATTATACCTGATGCTTTTAAAATGTGATCTCATTAAACATGTCAAATGGCTTTAATAAACCAGGACAAGTATAACCAGTTGAAATAGGCCAGTTCAGTATTTAGGTTATTTGCTCATTTAGTGGCTGTTTAACAGCTTAACTAACTTGTTAAGACAGATTGGTGTGGTCCCTTTAGTTTCCGAGTCATCACATAGTCGTGCTTTTTGTCACTGCATAATATTATTTCTAAACACCTGATCTGATTTTCTTGGAAACCTTTCAGCCATCTGGTAAGGAAAGGAACTGTTATATTTTTACTAGCATCTCACTAAATGGGCTGCAAACCAGGTATGCACGAGAACATCCGAGTCAGACGGTGTCGGTCGCGCGTTTAACGTGTCTGTTTGATAAGTAAAGCCGGACCGGTGATGATAAAAGCCCAGGTTTATTTTTCTTCCTGATGCCGTTTGGGTTTCATTAAGGAATAGGAAGAGGTTGGCTGTCTGGTATTTGTTTCATCCTGAGATAATAAATAATCATGGGGCATTTAGCTGAAGCAGGAAAGTAACGTAGGTTATCGCTGTTAAAATTGGATATTATCCCAAAATTATATGTTTGTGTATGCTTTATACTGTAATCACTTGAAACGTTAAAACACTCAGATGTTACTTTCTGGCCTGTGTCTACTTTAAATTGACTTCTGTAAGTAGCGTTTACAATTCTATTTATTTTCATTTAACTGTAACATATAGTCTCGGAACCATCTTAGGAGATGTGGATCTATTAAGCCTTTAATTAAACTGTACTATCCTAATTTTTTTTTGTATTTTTTCTGCAGAGGATTTTTTTTCCCCAATGAAAGTCCAACGTGTTACCCTACCTAAACAAAGTTCCCCAGATGGCAAAATAGTTTTCTCAACTTGTAATTTCCTCTTTCCTCCTCCTCTCCGCCATTGCCCCACCCTTCCTTCTCTCAGATGACTGAGGGAGCTAGCTTACATGCGAGCCTCTCTCTGACCTGTTCTCTTAAGCCGAGGGCCGACTTGGAGCCTCCGATCCATCGTTGACGGTGACGCGCGGCCTGAATCTGCAGAAATGGGACTCGCGTTTATGTTGGAGCGGCTGAAATCAAACTGTCTGGCGTGTGAACAGTGCTGAACAATTACCAGGCTCAGACAGTGCTGTGATGGGACGCAGTTGGTGGGAGTGAAGAGTTATTGACCTTGTGGTTCGATTGATAATGCTCTCGATAGAGCAGTAAATGCTGTCCAGCTGGTTTATAGATCTCGCTCCAGCAGAAGGAGGGATCAACATTCATGCTTGACAGCAGTTTTTATCTTGGCAGAGACCAAATTATTCTTATTAGAGCCTACTAGATCAGGCTGTGTGAGGTTATTTCTATTTTTTTTAAGCTTTGTGAACTCAAGGAAAGGAAGTGAGGCAGAAAGGAATAAAAGGGAGTTTAGTAATTGGACAGCCTGGGTTTTAAAGGGACAGAGGTTGGCCTGCACTTTCCCTCTTCTCTCCTAATTCTCAACAGATTTGTGGTGACAATTTTGGAAATTGTCCTTGTTCCTCTTCTATGTTTTGGTTCACGGTTTCACTTCCTTTTTAATGTTTGGAATTTAAAAAACATTTAATTGTGCGTATCTTTCCAGGCAGCACAGTAGCCGTAAATCAAATTGTCCTATTGTTAAATATCAAAGACCATACTTTATTAAATGAACGTTGGGTCTACGGTAAAGGGGAAGGAACCCCTCTGACTGGTGAAACAAACTAGCGGCGATTTTGCACTTTATAAAGATTATTAAGATGATGGGATTTAATGATTTTGCTGGTCTGTTTTTATTTATTTTGTTTTGTTTTACCACCATGATCAGATTCTGTGTAACTTTGGAGCTTTGTGAAAGTACAGCTTACTCATTGTAATGTTATTGCAGTATAGATTTGTTATGAGGTGAGATGAGAGCTTGTTTTTGATATTATTGTCCGTATCCAATGCTCCACAAGTGAAAGATGAGATCTTAAATGGACTGGTGACATTTCTTCTCTCCCCCCCCCCCCGCTTTCTATATAGAACGGCGCTTGTTGCACTAAAATAGCCGATGGAATAATTTTAGCGTTAGTTTCTCTGGAGAAATGGTTTGTGTGCCGAAGTCGTTTTGTGTCGAGCTCTCGAGTCTGACTGCACCAGGCATCATCGAGATGTGATAAATAAGTGATGTCAGGGTATAAATAGATTAAATGGGTGATGTATGCATTTAAACATACTGTCAAGATTAAATTAATGTAAAAAGTTGGAATCATTGTGTTTGTAATAATGGGGTCAATAATGACATTAAGGTATTTGTTAGCGTTATCACAAACAACATTACCAAACCCCTTCCCCTGCCGCTTTCTGAAACATAAATGCCAATAAGATGGAAGAAGATATTTTTAATATCTGTCAGGTTTGCTTATCCGAACGAAACGGTTAAAAACGTAACGAGGGCCAGTGCGATGTATCATGCATCTGTATTATTTATTGAGCAGTTTTTGCTCAGTTCGCTTATATGTAAATATTAACTAATATTAACACTTTCTGATCTTCTTGTAGATCTAAATGGACCGAGTTATCGGTTTGGTTTAGCTTCAACTTTCTATACACTTTAACCCTTTAGGGCACCGGAGTTTTTTCAGGAAAATATACAATTTTGATATCAAGATTTCAAAAGGCTATAACTTTAAAGTGGTATTAGATAAAGTAATACTATCAATGGGAAAATTGTTCAGTATGACTCAAAGTCTGTGATGGGATAAAAATTATTAATCTAAATTACATATGACATCACAAGCATTGAACGCCACCATTAGTGGTGTGATTTTTTTTTTTTGGTCTTTTCTTTCCGCTGCTTCTCCCGCGTCTGCCACGAAAACCTTGGTTGTTTTCATCGCCACTGTATTCACCTCTATTTGCGGTGTTATGAGCCCCTCTGCCACCCCGACCACGTCCCCTGCTTGGTGTTTGCAGGATGCTTCCACCCCGGCCACGCATCGCGGGTAAAAGGAAAAACAGTCTTTCGCTCTGCTCTGGTTACACGTCACTGCTTTGCCGCCGCGTCTCTGCGCGCGAGGATGTTTTACAATCTCTTTTTACTCAAAAACTTTTAATAGAACCACGCCCACAAATGCAGCTCAGATTACAACTCCTGGTGAAAAGTAGTAACAAGATTCGACTCCACATTTATAGAAACAGCCTGTTTTATTCAGCAATGTTGCTTGTCGCAATTTTGCGACTTTGGCGCTTGAAGGGTTAAAACGGGGGAAACTAAAGCCACTGTAGTAGTTTGCATTCGATTCTCTGTATATTGGTGAACATCCTCTGTAGGTATGTAGAGAACCATTAGGTAAGATGTGCAGTGCATGTTTATTATAGACATATGTAATCCCTCTAAGACAAGTTTAGGCAAACCCTTTGGAGGAAGGGATTTTTGAACACTGCAATAAGTTTGGAGGGTAAAGGAAGCGTCAGAAAATATGTAACGGGAAGAGGGCAGAGAAATTCGCGGAATGCCTTTGCTGGTTGGTTCTCCCTGATAAAAGCGTTAGCATGGGAGGTATGTGACCCTGAAAAGACTAGGTAAACAAAATGGAAGGAGGGGAGTTAAAACTCAGCAAAGAGAGGAGGGAGTTTCAGGATGCAGAGGAGGAAGCTTTTTGGCCGCTGAAAGGAAGAAAAGTTTAGAGTACCAGGGAGTTGTTGAGTTACATGAAGTCCGCAGTGAAGGTTATCAGCTCTTAGATGCCAGAGCTCGAAATGAGAGTATCTGGTAGACGAGGGAGAAAATCACAGCGGTCTCCTGGAGCACATTAAATGTCATAACCTCTCACTTCTGGAGCAGAACATGAAGTTTGGATCATGAAAGGGGTCTAATCCCAGGCGACTGTTTTTTTTGTCTGCAGCCTTTTTAAGTAGAGGTGCACTTATCAGACTATCTGTTAACCTGTGATCTTTGAGTTTTGAGTGATGGTGTGTTCTTGTGAAACCAGTTCATGGTTGTTTTATCATTTTAATTAATAAACTGTCGTAAAAGATGAGACAATTGTTTTTGCTAGATTTGGCTTCTTCGAAGGAGCAACTACCATAATTAATGTTGCCAAAGCAGAAGTGAGATTTCCAGGAAGCCGCCAACATTCCTAAATCCACTGTGTCCGAGTTGGCCTTCCTGTTTTCTGCTTAAATCCTCGCTCTCCTTTGCAGCCTGAATGAACCGCAGTGATAGAAAATACAGCTTCCTTTGAAAAATATTGTTTTCCCTTTCTTCACTAATTAATGGCTAACATGGAGTCAGTCTTAAATCAGTAACTGCTTCAAAATAAAGTCTGTTGGTGTGTATAAAAAAAGGCAGATTAATCTAAAACTCAAGTAGTATTTATTAGTTATACTAAGGTTGGTGTATAATTTTCCCTTTATCTCATTTCTGCACTTTAGTTTTTTATTTTATGCTTTGAGAAAATTGAGTTTTTTTGGCAACGGATCCTCCACGTCTCACAGGAAATAGATGTCATGCTCCAACATTATTGACCCTTACACCGGCTTAGATGTGAAAATAAGTGCAATCTTAGCCTGACCTCTGGTGTGATCTTTCTTTTTTTTTTTTTTTCCCCTGAGCTCTCAGAAACTGCTGAGTGGAGACCTGTTCTGTGTCCCATCTGACGAGGAAAAAAACAGCAGGAACTGACAGTGTTACTGGGAAAATGGGTCATGCTCCGGCGGTGTTGGAACGATAATTATAACGGTGAAGCCTCTGGGCTGTGCTGTCAGTCACAGCGGCCCGCGTTGGCTCAGTTGCCGACCGTATTTCTGCTTCAACGTGGTCGGACGACTTTGATTTTGCTCACTTTCCCCTATGAGGTTCTGGTTATACCTGTTGAGTCACTTAATTTAAAGAGGACTTTTCTGTCGTCTGTCAACAAGAAGCCGTTTATGGGCTATTATGTGTCACAGTATATTGGGTGACATGACGCTTCTGTATTTAAAAACCATTAAACCTATGTTTTTAGGGACTTTGTGAAGTTGCCTCATGCCTCTTCCACCTCCTTCGTCTTTAAATTTTTCTATTCAGTCTTCTCGTGTCAGTGGAGGTAAACAATCAGTGTTACTGCATAATTCAATAGCTTTGCTTCTTTTGAACCTTAAAAAAATGGAAGAGCTGGTTTTGAGACCTGTTTGCAGCTCTTATCAGCTCTTTCTTATCAGGCTCTGTTCAGCCCTGATCCACGCGGCTGCCAGAAAGCCATTCTTCTTTCCTGCGACGAGATTACCGCAGTCCCTTTGAAGCCATTCAGGTCCATATAATGATGTATTTGTGGCATTTGTTTTGCTAGATTTATTTATGACGTAAGATTCAATTTATATGATCAGTGAAAAATCAGGGCATTAAAGATATCAATAATTTTGACGCTAATTGAAGTCAACAAGGAGTGAAAATTCATTGACTCTCACATTGGGGAAAAAAGCAAATTTTCATGACGTTGCTATAAGGAAATGAAAAGTAGAGACATTGCTGTCTTTTTAAATGAGTTGTCCAACCAGCTACTTATGGAAAGATGAGTATTTGCATCTCAACAAGGTTTGAATTAAAAAAAAAGTGTTCTTGCTGCTTTAAGTTGACCTGGTTGTAGATTCAGATATGCTTGAGCACCTCACCAGCTCTTTAGCTTAAAATATGTTTTATTTTACTGAACTAAACGACTTTCAGAAAACATAGTGCTTAGAGAACCTAAATGTAAGGCACATATTTAATTACCTAATGTTTGCTGCAATTCCTTGTAACATTTGCTATATATGGTTTAACATGTTTTTCAGTCCAACTTGTTTAAATATATGTTTTAAGTGTTCAGATACTTTAAAAAAGTAATAATATGCTGCTAGTTTAACTAAATCTGTATCCGACCTTACTTCTGAACTTACTTCTGGTTCTTCTCCTTCCACAACAGCCACCATGTCAGACGTGGACAAGTTTCTGTACGTGGACCGCAACCTGATCAACAACCCGCTGGCGCAGGCCGACTGGGCCACCAAGAAGCTGGTATGGGTGCCTTCGGAGCGCCTGGGCTTCGAGGCCGGCTCCATAAAGGAGGAGCACGGCGACGAGTGCGTGGTGGAGCTGGCCGACTCCGGCAAGAAGATCAAGGTGAACAAGGACGACATCCAGAAGATGAACCCGCCCAAGTTCAGCAAGGTGGAAGACATGGCCGAGCTCACCTGCCTGAATGAGGCGTCTGTGCTGCACAACCTGAAGGAGAGATATTACTCTGGGCTCATCTATGTGAGTATGAAGCCACAAAGAATGACGTTTAATAAAGTTTTTTATTTTTGTTTTTATTTTCACTTGCCCTTGGAAAACAGTCTGCCCTGAAACGCCTGTTTTGATCTCGCTCCAATCTAATTATCTTCCCATTAAGCTCCGTGGTGCTGAGACGATCTTTTGTGTGTGCAGATCTGTAGCTGGAAAGAAAATGTGCAATCGTGTCAACATGCTCTGTGTTCAGTTCCCTTTCCAATGCCGTTATGTTTGCTTCTTTTTCTCGATTTGGGATTTTGCAGTGTAAACAGGAAGCTCCAGGGAACAATGTGCTCCAGAGCGCAAGGGATTTTAGTACGAAGGAAGGGCAACGTTCCAGCATTTTACAACAGCGGGAATAGAATGTAAACCATATTATTTCTGTCATTACTCGCCCCATAATTAATGGTATTTACACCCGAGCTCCCGCCTGGGAGTAATTTGTTCCCTTGGACTCAGAAGTTCTAAGCAGGTCATATCAACAAGGATTGTTTTCCCCTCCCTCTTCCTCAAGAGATCTATGAATGGTTTAGTAGCTGCAGGATCTCTGTCCCGGGGAAAAGTGTAAAGTGGAGGGAGATGTTGAGGCGTAGATTCGTATTTACACAAAGGATTTAAGTTGCATAGTGGAAGAAATGTGCACATATCATTTTTTTTAGTTGTTATACAAGCTGCTGATCACTTTAAACTTGTTAAAGGGTGGAGATCAGCTTGTGTAACCAAACATTAGTAAAAGAGTTCATGTGAAAACTTTAGCTGTGCGCTAATAAGTTATGGGAAAGTGTTGGTGCACAAGTTTGCAAAACAGGCTTTGAATAAATTATGTAGTAGGTTGGCACTTTTAGTGGCTTTTCCTATTCACTCTTTGGGATTGTTTAGATGTTTCTGTTCTTTTTTTTCCATTACAAAGTAACTTTGCACACAGTTGCACAATAATTGTTAGTGGCTGTATTGCTGTGCATTTGCCAGGGATGCACCAGTGTGGAAATTTTGGTATGTTACTCATTATATGCCATCAAAAGCGTTGGGGTTAAATTTTATGCTCTACCAGCATTAGTGGATTCAATAATTATAGTGTATTGTTGTTATTATACAGCCATTATCCCCAGTCTGATCAGATTTTTTTTTAAATACACACACAGAGCGCTTATTTTCCTAATTTTTCTCTATCTTTGTACTTCAGACGTACTCTGGTCTCTTCTGCGTCGTGATCAACCCGTACAAGAACCTGCCGATTTACTCGGAGGAGATCGTTGAGATGTACAAGGGCAAGAAGAGGCACGAAATGCCGCCTCACATCTACGCCATAACTGACACAGCTTACAGAAGCATGATGCAGGGTGAGTTGTTGCACCTACAAGCCTTTTTCCCATCCATCTACCACACCACAGAAAAACCGAGGTCTAAAACTGCTTCGGGGCATTTTTGTTTGACACAGCGTTGCTGCTGTGTTGCAAAACACTTCCTAATCACTGGCATGTGAGAGAAGCGAACATAAAGTTATTCGCTAATGATTTACGAGGATCACAATATGTTTATATTCTATTGAAGCAACGGTTTGTCGCTCTGGGTGTTTAAATGTGCCGTTAATACAACAAGCAGGTATCCGGCTTCACTTCCCTGCTGCAAGTTTTCTGTTCCCAATGTTTCCTTTACCACCTTATATAGTTGTCCACAGTTTAGCCTCCGTGGATTCACACAGGTGTCCTTCAAAGCTCTTGTGAGGGCGTTTCTGAAATCCGCCTCCTGTTGGCTTTCCTTTTTCTTTAGAGCGCTCTTGGATGGTGCGCATACAGTCATTAGCTAATCCTGTGTACCGCTGGTGTGTTTTCCTCTGTCTACATTGTAGACAGAAAGAAACAGAATAATTAGGCAGTTAGAAAGCCTGGCTGGAGCTCTTAAGATACAGGAAACCGGATATTGATTTCCTGTCTGTGGTTTGGTGTATTTCCTGTTTGCACTGGCGTGTTAACTTGCTCATGTAGCATTGTGGGACAGAGCTGACTACATACATCTGTATCTTTTTTTTATTGCAGATCGGGAAGACCAGTCTATTCTTTGCACGTAAGTCTAGACCGTTTCATCTGTGTTTGTCTCGATCGCTCACATTCTTCTGGTTGTTTTTTATTTTATCTGATCGCGTTTTTGTCGCTTGCATGTCTTCCTGAAGAGGCGAGTCTGGTGCTGGTAAGACCGAAAACACCAAAAAGGTCATCCAGTATCTCGCTCACGTGGCTTCCTCCCACAAGACGAAGAAGGATCAGGTCAGTCCAGCCTTTTGTTGACGTTGTAGACATCAATGCAACGATGAAGTATTTAATAAAGCTACGTGTGTGTTTGTGAACAAAAACACGTCTTATTAGAGCATCTTTAGTAAGAAATCGCAGCATTGTTCTAACTCTCCCACAGAGACCAGGGCTAACCTTGCGTTTTTCTTTTGGCGAGTTTCAAAGTCGGGTAGCCCTGAGTTTTGTCATATAAAGCAGAAAAACCTGTTCTTCTGGAACTTTGCTTGTCGGGCCACTAGAGATGCTGCACAGAAAACCCCAAAAGGGCTTTTAATGAAATCACAGCTTTCGTCCCGTTTTTTTGAGGTTGTGTTTTATGTTTTTTTTGTTGTTTTTTTTTCCCCTCCATCAACAGAGCAGTTCATACCTGTCACATGTGAGTTCAATCCTCGTCCTCCACCTGCTTCCGTCACCATGTTCCTTTTCTATTCCCACCCTCCTCTTCCTACCCTCTCGCTGACGCCTGTTTTTGGAAGTCACTTTATATGAAGGGCAGAGGTGACATAGGAAGCCAGGAGGAAGTTTGTTTGCAGCTCCATGTGTGTTACAGTGAAAAGTTTAACCAGACAATAGTAGTTGTGCGTGTCTGTGGGGGGGGGTTGTATGGTTGGAAAAATATCCACCTTCTGTTAAAATGATGTCTGGTTAAATTTTTCACGACTGCAACGCTGTTTTATCGTGCATACGTCATGAATTGCTTCGTCTGTTTTTGCTTGGAAAGTTTCGGTTTTTTGGGGGGATTTTTTACAACACAGTGACTTGCAAATGAAATTTGCAAAATCCCTTAAAATTGGCAAGAAAAAAGAAAAGAAAAATGATGCATAGATTTTAATATCTTGAATGTATTTTTGTGTTGCTTTTCTAGGATCACCGATATGTAATCCACAGCTGAATAGAGTATGTGGTTTTTATTGCTATAACAAAATGAGGCCATTCAGCGTCTTTCTGGCGATAAATCTGGTAATGGACACAGAGCTCGACAAACTAATAGTGGCTTAAAAAGAATGTTAAATTCATCAATCATCTCTCCATTAATTATTTAGAGTTTAACTGTACAATTAAATGAAATGCAGGGATTTTTAATGTGTGAATCACCTACATTTGATTAATTGTTGCTCTTATGGAAACAGCAATTCAAAGGTAACGATTTGAGCTGTACTCTGGTTTCTTGGGTTATTTCAATAGATAATTTGTTGCCAGTAAATGATATGTGTGTGTGTCCAACAGCACAGTAGCAGCTAAGCTACATTAAATCTGACGCTGGATAAAGATTGCCGAATGAGTTTGTATAATTTGTTGCTCTGAATTTTATGTGCAAGTGTCACATGAACGTGAGTGAAATGTGTTTGTCCCACTTTTCAGATTTTGCGCTCATGTAAAAAAAAAAAAAAAAGTTACATTCTTATTTAGTCACTGTATCGTGTTAATTTGTCCCTGTACTTCACCCAATATCAAACCAAGACGCAGTACACTTCAGGATGGTGACCTGAAAGTGAAACCCAACACCATTTGCAAGGCACTGTGTATTGTTAAATATACTTTCATGGATCAATACGAATCATATTTGAGTTTTAAGTTGAGCTTGTTTCTGGACATTTGTGGTTTACAGTACGTTTCTCACTGAGGGTTTCTTAAAAAATTCAAAGAAAGCTCTAAAGAGATGAAAATATATCTATTGAGGCTTCCTTCACTGGACTTTTCTTTGTAACAGGTGCTGGGTTGTTGACTGTCTCTGGGTTTTTTGGGGCACTAATAAGTCATGTTGGGTTTTTATGCTTGGGTGCAAAATGTGCATTTCTGCTTCTGGTGTCTGTTGTATCTCTTGTTTGTGTTTTTTTTCCCCCCTCAGATTTAACTTTGCTGTGGTAAATCCTCAAAAGTGAATATTTCTGCATTCATGACTTTATCCTAAAATGTAATTGTTCATTTTTAAAGTGATCCATGTAAATGATTAAAGAGCAAATCTCAAACTTTTCATATCATCAATATTAGTGCTGAGATGTTTGAAAACTTTGTAGATTGTAAATATTTTTGGCAAAATTGTTATGAAGCCCAAGTGTGAATGTCTTTTAACACGCTCTGCAAATCCGGTCCCTTCCACTAGGGGGAGCTGGAGAAGCAGCTGCTGCAGGCTAACCCCATCCTAGAAGCCTTTGGAAATGCCAAAACAGTCAAAAATGACAACTCTTCCAGATTTGTATGAATTATTCTCTTCTGGGTTCATGTTGCTATTAAATTGTAGTGTTTGTTTTTTGTTTTTTTTAAAGTCTTTATTTTCCTTCTCACAGGGAAAATTCATCAGGATCAACTTTGATGTCAATGGTTACATTGTTGGTGCCAATATTGAGACTTGTATCCTGAATATTATGATACTTTTTGTCTCATTTTAAGAATCAACTAATGAGTTTAACACTAAAGATGTTCAAGTGAATGGCGTGTTGAAACCTTTCCCTGACAAATTGGTTTAAAGACTTGCTGGAAAAATCTCGTGCCATTCGCCAGGCCAAGGATGAGCGGACGTTTCACGTTTTCTACTACATGCTCACAGGAGCGGGAGACAAGTTACGAAGTGAGTGGCCGGTTCAATTGTTGATGTCTACAAATGAACTCGCTCGGTCTAAAAAAACAATTGCCTTTGCCGCCTATCGCAGATGAGCTTCTCCTTCAAAACTACAATGACTACCGATTCCTTTCCAACGGAAACGTCACGATTCCCGGACAGCAGGACAAGGATCTGTTCACAGAAACCATGGAGGCCTTCAGGATCATGGGTATTCCAGAGGACGAGCAGATCGGTAAGGGAACGGCCTCCGCCTCTAAATTCACGGTCGAATTTTGTGCGAAAACGTCGCGTTTTTGGTTTGCGTAGGCATGCTGAAGGTGGTGGCCGCGGTCCTGCAGCTTGGAAACATGACCTTCAAGAAGGAACGGCACACGGATCAAGCTTCCATGCCAGACAACACGGGTGAGATAAAAAGCTCACGTGCTATTGCGTCATTCTCATCTTTTTCAACTGCTTCTGCTGTAGCCTGTCGAGAGTCACATTAATTCTCACCCACTTTACCTTTTTATGGCGCCAGCTGCCCAGAAAGTGTGCCACCTGACGGGCATGAACGTGACCGACTTCACCAGAGCCATCCTGTCACCCAGAATCAAAGTGGGTAGAGATTACGTCCAGAAGGCTCAGACTCAGGAGCAGGCCGAATTCGCGGTGGAGGCCCTGGCCAAGGCTACTTACGAGAGGATGTTCCGCTGGCTGGTCATGAGGATCAACAAAGCCCTGGACAAGACGAAGAGACAGGGAGCCTCTTTCATCGGCATCCTGGACATCGCTGGCTTTGAGATTTTTGAGGTGAATCCTGCTGAAAATTGAATCGTCCATACAAAATCTTAAGGGCGTCTAAGTTGCTTCCTCCTCTCTTTGTAGTTGAACTCCTTCGAGCAGCTGTGCATCAACTACACCAACGAGAAGCTGCAGCAGCTCTTCAACCACACCATGTTCATCCTGGAGCAGGAGGAGTACCAGAGGGAGGGAATCGAGTGGAGCTTCATAGACTTCGGCCTCGACCTGCAGCCGTGCATCGAACTCATTGAAAAACCGGTTAGTTGTTTTTTTGCCATGTGAAGATTATTTTGGGGGTTTTTTCTCGACACCTTGTGCAACATGCTCCTGTGTGTCTGTAGGCCAGCCCCCCTGGCATCCTCGCTTTGCTGGATGAGGAGTGCTGGTTCCCTAAGGCAACGGACAAGAGCTTCGTGGAGAAGGTGGTCCAGGAGCAGGGGACTCACCCCAAGTTCTTTAAGCCCAAGAAACTGAAGGATGAAGCAGATTTCTCTGTCATTCACTACGCTGGCAAGGTACACAGCCACACTCTTAATTTCCATTTATTACATTTAACCATTTAGGCGCCGGAGTTTTTTAAAGAAAAAATACAATTTTGATATCAATATTTTAAAAGGCTATAACTTTAAAGTGCTTTGAGATAAATGTTTACTGTCAATGGGAAAATTGTTCAGTATGACTCAAAGTCTGATGGGAGTGAAATTATTAATCTAAATTGCATATTATGACGTCACAAGGTGGCGGCCATATTGGAAAATGTTCAATTTTGATACCAAGGTGTCAAAAGGCTATAACTTTGAAGTGGTTTGAGGTAAAGTAACACTGTCAATGAGAAATATCTTCAGTATGAACCTAAATTTGGGATAGAAGTAGATTTATCATGTAATTAGATTATTGTGACCTCAACAGGTGGCGGCCAAATTGGAAAATGTAAATTCATCATTCAAAAAAGAGGAATGAAATCAATGGGCTCAGAATTTGTCAGATCGTCTCCACAATAATCCACAGGCTCGTCAAAATTTAGGATCCACTCTTGATACTCTTCCTCTTTTATCAAGAACTGCAAGCCATCATCATCACCGCTGTGATTTACGGTGCGGCAGTGAACGGCACCATTAGCGGTGTGTTTTTTTCCCGCCCTTCTCCCGCATCTGCCACGAAAACCGCAGTTGTTTTCATCCCCACTATATTCACCCCAATTTGCGGTGTTAGGAGCCCCTCTATCACCCCGACCGCGTCCCCTGCTTGGCGTTTGCAGGCAGGGGACGCATCTCGCATCACGAGTAAAAGGAAACACACTCTTTCGCTCTGCTCTCGTTACACGTCACTGCTTTGCCGGCCCAACTCTCTGCGCGCGAGGATGTTTTACAAACTCTTTTTACTCAAAAACTTTGAATAGAACCACACCCACAAATGCTGCTCAGACTACAGGCACATGTGTCCCCTAACTCCTGATTAAGAGTAGTAACAAGATTCGACTCCACATTTATAGATACAGCCTGTTTTATTCAGCAATGCTGCTTGTCGCAACTTTGCAACTTTGGCGCTTAGAGGGTTAAGAGGCACGTACAACATGTCATGTATGGTGTACTTTGGTTTCAGGTGGACTACAAAGCAGATGAGTGGCTGATGAAGAACATGGACCCACTGAACGACAATGTAGCTACGCTCCTCAACCAGTCCACGGACAAGTTTGTGTCTGAACTGTGGAGGGATGGTGAGTTTCGGTTCAGTCGCGACAGTTCTCGTGTTGGCTCATTGTTCACGGCTCTTACTTTTTCTTTACTGGTGTTTGGGCCTTTGTGTTTACCTTTTGTCAAATCCCACTGGTTTGTCTTCCTCTTCCTTCGTTCGACCCCCGTTTTTGTCTGTCGTCTTCTTCTGCTGGCTCTCAGAGGTACAGCATTGTCAGAGAGCTTATTTTTATCAACGTTTTTCTATTCTGCACTCAGATTCAGGTGAAAAGGTTTCTTTCTTTCTTTTTCTCCTGCTGTTTGTCATGCGTCTTTATAACGTCTTTATCCCATTCTGAATATGTTGAGCCTTAAATTCCCGCTCTGTGTTGAATAATCTACAGGTCGTTCAGCTATTTGTTGCTCTTTCATTGGACTCTCCTTTTCTCCCTCTGTGTGATAGCGTTGTGTGGGGACCCCTGGTGTTGGTCATGGGTACTGCAACAATGCAGCAATGGGTATATACTGCATGGGTTTGGTTTTGTCACCATTTTGGCACACAACACACACATACACACATTTAATCAGTCATTGCACATAGTTTTCACTCCAACGAACTTTCATGTTTAAAGTTGACAGATCTCTTAAGTCACTGCATTAAATATATTTTTTCAGTTTTATTATCTTTGTCATGGTGT
The DNA here is from genome assembly GCA_032876305.1 of Orestias chungarensis. NCBI lineage: Eukaryota > Metazoa > Chordata > Actinopteri > Cyprinodontiformes > Cyprinodontidae > Orestias > Orestias chungarensis. The sequence goes on from JAVLVB010000270.1 coordinate 192,644, forward strand.
GTTGTCCCTCTTGCTTCACTTGTTTCTGCAACTGGCCTGTCGGTCCTTTTTTTTTACGTGTTTCCTCTACATCTACTCGCCGCTTGTGTGGTTTTTTTATACTGTTTTTGTAAAACCACCGTCGTCTTGAAACAACCTGAGACAATGGTCCTCTTCATCATTTCCTTGTGATGTGCATTTGCTTGTAGTTTGCCTGGTTAGATATCTGGACCACATCAAACCCCTTGAAGTCATACTTGAAGCATCCATTTATTAGGTTTTTTCCATGTCTCCACGCATTTCTCTTTTCCAGTGGACCGCATTGTTGGCCTGGACAAAGTCTCCGGCATGTCTGAGATGCCCGGTGCCTTTAAGACTCGTAAAGGGATGTTCCGCACTGTGGGCCAGCTCTACAAGGAGCAGCTGTCCAAGCTCATGGCCACCTTGAGGAATACAAACCCCAACTTTGTTCGTTGCATCATCCCCAACCATGAAAAGAAGGTATTGAAACTATAAACTACTTTTAATTATTTGTTTTTTAGCTTCTTCATGCTCCGATTTTGAGTGTTTCAACCAAAAAGATCATAAATTGATCATCTTGATCTGTATTTATTGTAGGATAAACCAGTCCCACCTTTTAATAGCCTAAATTAGATTTGACTTTTTAAAATTTGCTGTCAGAAGCTTTTGTCCCCATATATTAAAAACAAACGATACAATGGATAATCTTCTGGAACCCCGTCTGAAACACTTTCAAATTTCATTGCCTCTCTACCGTTTAAAGAACAATATATTCTGAAAATCCACTTCAGTCGGCAGATGCTGGCAGGATTTACCTCCCTACATAAAATCACAGCTTCAAAAATGGAAGTCTGATTATTTCTTAGTTGTGGGTTTAACTTTTTAGGGTATTTGGTGTAGAAGGACTTGGCTCACTATGGAGCAGTGTATAGAGTAACACAACTTCGTTTGAATGGCAGTATAAATATTGGACCCCACACATGCAAGAAAATTACTTTGAGGGATTGAAAGTAAAGCAACATCGGCTTTTATATGGCGGTTTTCGTGAAAGTATGCTGAGAACGTTGCACAGATATAAGGCAGTAGGTCCCAGACATGCAGACTGAACCACATGTCTCCGTGTTTCCAGGCTGGAAAGCTGGACCCCCACCTGGTCCTGGACCAGCTCAGGTGTAACGGTGTGCTGGAGGGGATCCGTATCTGCAGACAGGGATTCCCTAACCGCATCGTTTTCCAGGAGTTCAGACAGAGGTGACGGATGAGGATTCACTATTTTAGATGGAAGAGCAAGATGATAAAAATAAAAACTTTTTTTTTTTTCAGGTATGAAATCCTAACCCCAAACGCCATCCCCAAGGGTTTCATGGATGGAAAGCAGGCCTGTGTCCTCATGGTATGACTGATATAAACGTATAGTTAGCTTCCATAATGTCCATTTTTCTTTGCAATACAGCTGAAAATTTGTTTTCTACTCTATTTATCAGATCCGGTCTCTGGAGCTGGATCCCAACCTGTTCCGCATTGGCCAGAGTAAAGTTTTCTTCAGGGCAGGAGTCCTTGCTCACCTGGAAGAGGAAAGGGACATGAAGATCACAGACATCATCATCAGTTTCCAGGCCTGGTGCAGAGGCTACGTGGCTCGCAAGTAAGAACACATTGAGAAATTCAGCATAAATGACTAACAGAATGCTTTTTTTTTTAGCTTATATTGCCAAAATTACCATTAAGTCAAAGCAACAATCAGCTTTAGGTTAATTTTCTCCAACAAGCAGCTGTTAAAGTTTAGTGTTTCAATGGCACAATGATCAGCTGATGCATGCAGCAGTCTAACAATGAGCTTTACGGAATGGCCAATTTTATTCTTCAATCAGCCGTTTCGCAGATACGCTGGGTGGCGCCGCCATATTGGGTCACGCAGTGGATTGTGGGATTGTTTGGGGGCAAATGATACGGAGAGAAATGGGTCGAGGCGACCACTGTGTACAAGTACAGATCTTATTTTGTCACAAAGTGATAAAAATCTAGAATTCAAGATTTTAAAGTGTTTTTAAGTAAAAGATAAAAGTAAAAAAGATTGGAGTTGTTAATCTGATAAGGTCATCACTGACTTCTTATAGTTATAGAATCACTAATTAGACTTAGCTGGAAAAAACAACCAGCAATACCAACAAAAACAGATTAAACAGATAAAAGCATAAACCAAAAAAATTCAAAGAGCAGCAAACGCACTAAAGCAGAATAATGTGAATAAGTAAATATAGGGATAAAGAAAAAAATTTATTTATAAAAAATGTTCCGACCATAAAGACAAATTACAACATTACACATCAATTTTAATAAATTTTTCAAGGAAAAAAGATTTAAAAAAGGAAAAGTTCTCTTTAGTTTTTTGCATTTGTAAATAAATGCTTTAAATGGTTTTTGTGGTTTTGTTCTCTTTCCCTATAGCCATTCAAAATTAAATTACAATTTAAAAGTCTGGACAAACATTCAGGCAAAAATAAATGATCCAAAATCGTTTGCCTCATCAGATTAACAACTCCAATCATTTTTACTTGTTATATGTTTTACTTAAATACAACACTTCAAAATGTTGAATTCTAGATATTTATCCCTTGGTGACTGAATAAGATCTGTACTTGTACACAGTGGTCGCCTCGACCCATTTTTTCTTTCTTCAAAACTATGTAAACTGAGCTATCCGGATTGTTTGCCCCCTAACAATCCCACAATCCTCTGCGTGACCAAATATGGCGGCGCCACCCAGCTGATTAAAGTCATCAAATATCAGCCACAATGTCAGAAACGCTATCCAGCTGTTCCTCCAGCTACTACTAAATCTTCATTAAATACAGGTCTCCACACCAGATTTCCGTTCTTGTAAATATTTCTGTGTAATAAGAAATTATAATGCTTTAAGAGAAAGCACATTACTAGTAATTATGCCAATTAATTATGAGTACCTGTGAGATATTATTGTAATACGGACTGCTGCAGGAGCTCCTTCCTCCCCACAGCCATCAACGTGTACAACAATTGTTTAAAAAAGCTTATAAATAATATAAGCTAATATATTTTAGAATGTGAATTGAATTTTTAAGGATTATTGATGTTTATTGAGTGCGGACGGTGAATTTTTCTGCTTTACAGAGCGTTCGCAAAGAGACAGCAGCAGCTGACCGCCATGAAGGTGATTCAGAGAAACTGTGCTGCCTATCTGAAGCTGAGGAACTGGCAGTGGTGGAGACTCTTTACTAAGGTAAACCTCAAAGTTATATCTTATCTACTATGCTTTTGTTTTTTGGTCCCTTTCTCATTCTTTAAATATAAATATATATATTTCTTTTTAGGTGAAGCCTCTGCTTCAAGTCAGCAGGCAAGAGGAGGAGATGCAGGCCAAAGATGATGAGCTGCATAAGGTGAAGGAGAAGCACCTGCAAGCCGAGGAGCAGCTCCAGGAAATGGAGTACAAACATCAACAGGTCGAGTTTATAAGAAAGAGCTGTGATTCTTTTACCCCTCCAGCTGTTTGCCGTTGATAAAGTATGATGACTCCTGGTTTGTCCCGTGTTTGCAGCTGAATGCCGAGAAGATGGCGCTGCAGGAGCAGCTCCAGGCTGAGACGGAGCTGTGCGCCGAGGCCGAGGAGATGAGGGCGCGCCTGGCTGCCAAAAAGCAGGAGCTGGAGGAGATCCTCCACGACCTGGAGGCGCGTGTGGAGGAGGAGGAAGAGCGTGCGTCTCATTTGGGCACCGAGAAGAAGAAGATGCAGCAAAATATTTCTGTGAGAAAAGCCCTGAATTCTAGGAAGTGATCCTCCGTGGTTGAATTGTGTTGTCTTGTTGTTTTTCCGCCTCCTCAAACATCCCGTCATTGATGTCCTCACAGGATTTGGAGCAGCAGCTAGACGAGGAGGAGGCCGCCAGACAGAAGCTCCAGTTGGAGAAGGTCACTCTGGAAGCCAAAATGAAGAAGATCGAAGAGGATGTCATGGTTTTGGACGATCAGAACAACAAACTACTCAAGGTTGGAGTTTTGTGATGTTTTCTCGCTACAGCCACAAACTTTACTATATGATTGAGTAGGGTTGGGATTTATTGTATCGTATGATGAGCAGTGTGTCTTACTGTCATGGTGATCCACAAGATTTCATGATAACCCAATGATAGAGTAACATAAACTCAGCAAATACTGATAATTGGAGGGTTGAAGACATATTTAATCGAGGTTAAAGCGGCTCTTAAATTTTTTCCCTTGATGATTTTATTTAAATGTTTTTGGTTTCCACTTCCAGGAGAAAAAGTTGATGGACGAGAGAATCTCTGAATTCACCACAAACTTGGCAGAGGAGGAGGAAAAATCCAAGAGTCTCCAGAAACTGAAGACCAAACACGAGGCCATGATCACGGACCTGGAGGGTGAGAACGAAGACAGTGATTTCAGAACCGCGTTCAGCGTCCTACCTTTTTATTTATGTGATAAACATTCACCTTCTTTCACAGATCGCCTGCGCAGGGAGGAGAAGACGCGCCAGGAGCTGGAGAAGAACAGACGCAAGCTGGAAGGCGACTTCACCGAGACCCACGACCAGATCGCTGAGCTCCAGGCGCAGATCGCTGAGCTTCGTGCACAGCTGGCCAAGAAGGAAGAGGAGCTGCAGGCGGCCTTGGCCCGGTCTGTTTGAGCTCAAAGCTCTGCTTCCGAAAACAAACCACTCAAATTCACGCTCGGTTTACTAAAATTTTATATTCGTTTTAGAATTGAGGAGGAGGCTGCTCAGAAGAACCTGGCTCAGAAGAAGATTAGAGAGATGGAAGCTCAGCTTTCTGAACTGCAAGAGGACTTAGAGCTGGAGAAGCAGGCCCGCATGAAGGCTGAGAAACATCGCAGGGATCTGGGAGAGGAACTGGAGGCCCTGAAGACGGAGCTTGAGGACACCCTGGACTCGACAGCCGCCATGCAAGAACTCAGGTAGGATAATTTTTTTTCTCCTTTGTCTCTTCTAGTAAATTATAATCTAATCTACCATAAATTTCAAGCATTATCTCAAAGAACTGCAGTTGATTTTCCAAGACGAATGTTGTTCGATTGTTGTTTCTGGTGGTTTATGTGAATGCTAAGCTACTGTCTCACCTCTGCTTTGTGCTCTCACAGAACCAAACGTGAGACTGAGGTGACTCAGCTTAAGAGGAGTCTGGAGGAAGACACCAAAGTCCACGACCAGCAGCTGGCTGAGATGAGGCAGAAACACAGCCAGGCCTTCGATGAGCTTAATGAGCAGCTGGAGCAGGCTAAGAGGGTAACACCCCCAAGCTAACACACGCTACATACGTTTGCCACACCCATCTTTATGAACAAACAAGCACCGACCGTTTGTTTGTTACTGCAGAACAAAGTGTCGATGGAGAAGGCCAAGCAAGCCCTGGAGTCTGAGAAGAATGAGCTGACCATTGAGCTTCAGACGCTGATGCAGGGCAAGACCGAGTCCGAGTATCGCCGGAAGAAAGCTGAAGGGACGGCGCAGGAGCTCCAAGCTAAATACTCCGAGGCGGAGCGCCAGAGGGTGGAGCTCACTGAGAAGCTGGCCAAAGTGCAGGTATGCTTTCACAAGCCTAATGTTCAGACTGTTAACCCCAACTGTGTTCATTAAATACAGACAACGGTCACGGGTGGAAGGTACACGCAAGCTAACGCACCCAAACACCATCAACAACCCATTAAAGTTTGTCGTTTCTCGTCGTGTATTCACAGACTGAGCTGGAAAGCGTTAACGGCCTGTTGACCGAGGCTGAGGGCAAATCCACAAAGGCCAACAAAGACTTCTCTACTGTGGAATCACAGCTGCAGGACGCGCAGGTATAATATAGCATCTATTAGTCGTTTAATAAGCCATTAACCACAAACTGTTCAGATTGTAGACCTAATGAGTTACTTTAGTCCTAATTCTTAGTGTCGACACCTTAGCTGGTGTCAGATCTTTTAACGTTTGCTTCCTGTAAAAGTACAGTCCCAAATGCACGCATCGCCATGCAGTTAAGTCAAAGTTGGTCTGTCTGCGGCACAGGAACTCCTTCAAGAAGAGACCCGCCAGAAACTGTCTCTCAACTCACGTCTGCGCCAGCTGGAGGATGAACAGAACAACCTCAAAGAACAGCTGGAGGAAGAGGAAGAAGCCAAGAGGAACGTGGAGAAGCAGCTTCAAACGGTGCAGGCTCAGGTAAGATGCGTTTCCCTTTAATAAGCTGCCTTTTATTAAAATCAGGAGTGACAAATGACCAATGATGGGGTTTTGCTTTTGTTTTTTCCCCAGTTTGCTGAAATGAAGAAAAAGGTGGAGCAGGATTCAGGATCTCTGGAGTCGGCCGAAGAAGGCAAGAAGAGGCTGCAGAGAGACCTGGAGGGCACCACCCAGCGGCTGGAGGAGAAGTGTTCCGCTTACGATAAGCTGGACAAAACAAAGACGCGTCTGCAGCAGGAGCTGGACGACCTTCTGGTGGACCAAGACCACCTCCGACAGATCGTCTCCAACTTGGAAAAGAAGCAGAAGAAGTTTGACCAGGTCGATAAACTCGACAAGGGACAGTGCTGGTGTTTTGTTAAAGATTTAGGCTGTAAACCTCGGCTTTGGTTTGTGTTTCCAGATGCTTGCAGAGGAGAAGAACATCTCTGCACGCTACGCAGAGGAGCGCGACCGAGCTGAAGCTGAGGCCCGTGAGAAGGAGACCCGCGCGCTCGCTCTCACCCGCGAACTGGAATCTCTGATGGACATCAAGGAAGAACTGGACCGTAACAACAAGCTGCTGAAGGCTGAGATGGAGGATCTGGTGTCATCTAAGGATGACGTGGGCAAGAGCGTAAGTTTTGAAAAGAGGCCACTATGGCAAGCCGTTTTAACATAAATTCGGTTTCGTCTGAGTCTCTTTAATTCAAGTCAAAATTCCTTTTCAAGATATCTCAAATGACGTCACCGGATTCGTCATTGGAAGGGTCACACATCCGTAATTATAATTTAAGATATCTCAACGTAATTATGACTAGTCAGAATTACAATTTTATATATCTGAAGTAAGAGAGTGTGTGTAAGCCCCTCTTTGTCTTTACTGGGCTGTCCAAACATTTCCCTGAACATTCAATGGCGCTGGCAGTTGTTGACAAAATTGTAAGAAAATGCCAAAATACAGAGAGAGCTCTTCAGTATGGGACATGCGGAGAGCGCGAAAATCGTGTACTTCCAGAATGCTTAAGAAATTTGCAAAGAATTTCTGATTTACTTTAAGCCGACATACACGACGCACTGAAAACGGCTTAGGGGAGCTTTGACTGGACAGAATGCTAATTTAAGATGTCTTAAATAAAAAAGTTGAATAATTCTTTTAGAGATACCCTAAAATGAATTTTGACTATTCAAAATTATAATTCAAGATCTCTCTAATTTAGTTTTGTCTAGTCATTATTTGCTTTTAAGATATTCATAATTTAATTTCCACAAGTCAAAACTAAATTTCTCCTATCCAAAAATACATTTAAGATATATTTAATTATGGACTCGTTAGAAATATCTTTAATTAGAATTATGACTTGTCAAAACTAAAATTGAGATATCTTGAATTTACTTTTTGACTAGTCATAATTTAATAGTAGAGATCTGAAATGTGTATTTTAGATAGTCAGTAATTCATTGTCGACATCTTGAATTGAAGTCTCAATACAACTCAAAGGTAAATCCGACGTAATTTCGACTAGTCAGAATGTAATTAGAGATATCTTAAATCACTAAAACGTCTCGTCATAAATTTATTTGAGGTATCTGAAATCTAAGGGTGGCAAAACTGAATTTATGTTAAAACAGCTTGCCTTAACGCCACAACTTCACTGCACGCGATATCCAACTTTACGCTTCTTCGCCTCCCTCCGGCTCCTTTCAGGTCCACGAACTGGAGAAGTCTAAACGTACCATGGACCAGCAGCTGGAGGAGATGAAGACCCAGCTGGAGGAGCTGGAGGACGAGCTGCAGGCCACGGAGGACGCCAAGCTGCGTCTGGAGGTCAACATGCAGGCCATGAAGGCGCAGTACGAAAGAGACTTGGCTGGACGAGACGAGATGGGAGAGGAGAAGAAGAGGGCTCTGGTTAAACAGGTCCGTCGATCGCTGGGACGCGGATGGAGATCCTGCGCCTTGATACTTTGAATTTCTTGGAAGTTAACCGGTGGTTGTGACTGGCGTAGGTGCGTGAGATGGAAATGGAGCTGGAAGATGAGAGGAAGCAGCGCTCGGCGGCCGTGGCCGCACGCAAGAAGCTGGAGCTGGACCTGAAGGAGCTTGAGGCGGCCATCGACATGGCCAACAAGAACCGCGACGAGGCCCTGAAGCAGCTCAAGAAACTTCAAGTGAGCACAACTCGAGGCGTTTTTACTCATTCATTTCCCACAGCGGTTCAGCGAATCTCAATCTACGTCCGTTTCTACCCTCAGGCTCAGATGAAGGATCTCATCCGAGAGTTGGAGGACACTCGCATGTCCAGAGATGAGATCCTGGTCCAAAGCAAAGAGACGGAGAAGAAGCTGAAGGCCATGGAGGCTGAAATGATCCAGATGCAGGAGGTCAGTTCAGACGCCACGTTTGCTGCCTGCTGCTGTTCCCGGTTTGCCCAATTGCTGACTTGTTCTTGTTTTATTTGCCAACGATCAGGAGCTGGCGTCTGCAGAGAGGGTGAAGAGACAGGCTCAGCAGGAGAGGGACGAGCTACAGGATGAAATCAACAACCAGGCTGCAAAGAAGTAGGATTTCTATATAAATGAATGTCTCGTCTTTGGGGTCTGGATTTATTCATGAACCTTCGCTTTTTATTCAACTCTTCAAGTGCTCAGGCTGCAGAAGAGAGGAGACGGCTGGAGGCTCGGATCGCTCAGCTGGAGGAGGAGCTGGAGGAGGAGCAATGCAACACGGAGCTGATCAACGACAGGCTGAAGAAGGCAATGCTGCAGGTTTGTTTACTCGCATCCCGAATGAATCTTGTTGATTCGTAACAACAACAAAAAAACTGCCATGTCACTTTTGTTTTAATCTTCAGACTGACCAGATAAATGTTGAGCTGACTGCAGAGCGCAGCACCTCCCAGCGCCTGGAAGGATCTCGCAGCCAGCTGGAGCGCCAGAACAAGGAGCTGAAACTGAAACTGCAGGAGCTCGAGGGAACTGTCAAGTCCAAATACAAGGCCAACATGGCCGCCCTGGAGGCGAAGATCGGCCAGCTGGAGGAACAGCTGGACATTGAGACCAGGTAAGTGGGTTTAAAACGGCGCGGCAACAACAAAAAAGCATCTAAGCAACAGACCAAAAAATGGGATTCTCCTCAGGGAGAGGCAGGTTGCCACCAAGCTGGTGAGACGCACCGAGAAGAAGCTGAAGGAAGTCATCCTGCAGGTGGATGATGAGAGGCGCAGTGCAGAGCAGCAAAAGGACCAGGTCAGTTTGAAGGAGTAGATAAATCTAACAAAAGCATTTCTATTGAAACTAAAAAAGAGCTGTACTATGGAGAGAAGAACGCTGAGAGAAAACAAAAGGTTAACAAGGTTGAAATAACTGTATAAAGCAGATTGGACAAAGGAAGAAAGTAGCAGAGAGAAAAGTGGTCAGATTGTCCCCCAGCAGTCTAAGCCTATAGCAGCATAACTGTAGAAATAATTTAAATAACCCTGTAGAGTGAGACATGAAGAAGGTAGAGCAAAGGAGAACAGTCAGTCATCCAACCTCATCTTATTTCATTTTCTATTCCAGGCTGATAAGTTGAGCTCTCGCATGAAGCAACTCAAGCGTCAGCTCGAGGAGTCCGAGGAGGAGGCCCAGAGAGCCAACGCCAACCGAAGGAAACTCCAGAGGGAGTTGGAGGACGCCACGGAGTCTTCAGACGCCATGAACCGCGAAGTTGCCGCCCTTAAGAGCAAACTGAGGTAGCGGGAGCGACTGCATAGATAAAAAAGGCCTTTATCACGTCGCTCAAGTCGACATTAAAAAGGCTGAAATGGATTTTTTGCTTCCGTTTTTTTCCCCATTTCAGACGCGGCGACCTGCCCTTCACCGTACGCCGCACCGTCCCTCGCGCCAGCGGCGTCGAGAGCGACGAAGAAAGCGAGCCCAAGCCCGAAGGCCCAGAGCCCCAGCCTTGAACGGCCGAAGCAGCCGACCCCCCCTCCCCTGCATCCCAACCAGACAGACCCAAATATAACAGAGCAGCCTTTACTGTAAAGAAGGAAGAAAACCACATCGTCCAGACTAGTCCTGCAACTGTCTGACGTGTTAAAACGGCATCAAACTATGCATCCATACGCACGGCTACACACACACACACACACACACACACACACGCATACATAAGCCAGTAAATGTAGACAATCGCCTTTCAGAAAAACTCACTTTCTCCGGCCCGATTCTCTTCCATCACTTCCTGATTCATTCTCTGGGAAAAGTAAAACTATTTTTATAAGGAAGATTTAGACTTGTATTACTTGGATTTATTTTTCTAATTAAGGGGAAATAAAAGGATAGGTAGTTAAATGAAGCAAATTACTGGAAGGGGACCAAAGTAACTAGAAGTGTATTTCATGTTTTTATAATGGTTAACAATGGAAGTGCTTCGTGTATTACGCTCATTTTATCTTCTTCGAGGTTTATAAAGATTTATACAATATCCCAAACTGTACTCCACAGACCTAGCTGCAACTAGCACTCGATGAAATATGTCCTATTTTGTACGCAACTGAGTTTGAAGGCTTATTTTATCAATTGGAAAACATACTGAAGGTGTTTAAATTGGTGCGGATAGAAAATGACGAGCCACTGCGTTAGTGGATCTCACCGAAACGACAAAGATGAAGCTTTAAAGTCTTTGAATGACCTTTCACTTGCTTATTTAGTGAGTGTGCACACGCACTATAAAAAAAGCCTTAAAAGCAACTGACACCTACTTGGCAGGTTTAATGGGTTTTTTTTTGTTTTGTTTCTGGACATACATTGATTGTCGTCTTTCTCGCTGTCAGTGTTTTTTGTATGTTCAGGGTAAAGTATAAACGGTAGGGTTTTTTTAATTCTCGCAGCACACACTGTATTCTTAGGGCACAGCTTGATATGAGAGTTAACAGGAATTATGAACCAAAGGCAGATTCAGGTGGGAGGGACATTCTTCATCACTGGACATGTTAAATGCTACATCACCACGACGTGGTTACAAGGTATGAGATGGTGTTTGCGGAGAGATCGGCGGATGTGAATCCCTCGCAAACTGCCCACGGTCACCTTTTTGGCTCACACTGCTGGAAAGTGAGAGGAATGTGTTGTTACTTCCAAATCACGGCTCATAATTTAAAAGATTGCTGACAACGTACCTAGTAAACAATAAAGAAAACAAAAAAAATATTGCGCACCGTTTTGTAACGTTTGTCTCTGCAGCTCTGGAATAAAAATCGTGTGGTCAAATATGATACTGCAAATAAAGATGCTTTCTAAACTGCCATGTTGTTCAGTGTTCATTTCACATGTGCTTTTCTTTGTCTTGTTACATTGTGACATCATGGATATGGTGAAGAAGGGCATTTTACCAGGGATCTCTGTGGAAAAAAAAATATATATATATGTGTATGTATGTGTGTGTGTATATATATGTATATGTGTGTATATATGTATGTGTGTATGTGTGTATGTGTATGTATATATGTATGTATGTATATATACGTGTGTATGTGTGTATGTGTATGTATATATGTGTGTATGTATATATACGTGTGTATGTGTGTATGTGTATGTATATATGTGTGTATGTATATATACGTGTGTATGTATATATACGTATGTATGTATATATACGTATGTATGTATGTATACGTATGTATGTATGTATACGTATGTATGTATGTATACGTATGTATGTATGTGTACGTATGTATGTATGTGTACGTATGTATGTATGTGTACGTATGTATGTGTGTGTGCGTACGTATGTGTGTGTGCGTACGTGTGTGTGTGTGCGTACGTGTGTGTGTGTGCGTACGTGTGTGTGTGTGCGTACGTGTGTGTGCGTGCGTACGTGTGTGTGCGTGCGTACGTATGTGTGTACGTCTATATATGTATATGTGTATATATATATATGTGTGTGTGTATATATGTGTGTGTGTATATATATATGTATATATATGTATATGTGTATATATGTATATGTATGTGTGTATATATGTATATGTGTGTATGTGTATGTATATATGTGTGTGTGTATATATATGTGTGTATATATGTATATGTGTGTATGTGTATGTATATATGTGTGTGTGTATATATATGTGTGTATATATGTATATATATGTATATATAGAGAGAGAGAGAGAGATGAAGGTAAATACAAGACAATCCTGGAAGAAAATGTTTAGATGCTACAACAGACACTAAGCACAACAAGCTCAAACTAAAGCAGCCAGAGACTGAATAAAACTGTCAGGATATTCTGTATGAATGGTTCCAGGCCAAACTGATGTTAAAAATAAGGAGATTATTATTCACAGTGGCATTTGGTTCAATTTGACTGAACTTAGTTTTCCAAATACTGATGGGAAATCGTATATATAAAGCAGGTAGGGTCCCCAAAGGACAGCCATGATATGAGATAAAATGTAACACATTTAGTGGGTGAAATGTGACAACAGCTAGCTGCTATGACTGAAGGTCCCTGAATATCCTAACCAGCAGGTGGCAGTGATGGGTTGTCATAGCAACCGAGGCGAGCATAAACCGGCCGGAACCGGTTCAACGGCAGAAACTTCTCTCAGGTGTTCCAGATAGGACCTGCTGGTTTTAGACGTTTTAGACGGTATGAACAGTCCGGTCAGAAAAATAAATGAAGCATATTTCGACAATATTGAGGTCTTTCCCTGACAAAGAGGTTTAAAAAAAGCTGACTCATATTCCGCGCGGCTCAGACAGGTTTTTTGTTTTTCAACCAATCACATGCCAGCTTCCTTATAGATGGGCGGGGTCTATTTACAACAGCACGCGGCATCTACCATAAACCGTCTCTTCTTCAAACCGGCGCCGGCCGGTTTCTGTGAGGAAGCAGCGGCTCCGCTGCTGGTCGAGTTGAGGGGGAATTTGCTCTTGTCTCAGTTGAAGGATGTTATAGGTGGTAGGAAGCATTTTATTCTTCTCCTCCAGCCTGCCACTGTCCTTCCGGAGCCTCCTCCTGGGAGAAACTCCCCCATGGAGCATTTTATCAACCATAGCCTCCTCAACAACACATGAGACTTGAGTTATTTATTATTATTATTATTATTATTATTTAATGTTAGGAAAGATACAGGTGTAACATATATTGTCAGTTTATTTAAACTATTTTATTCAAGTAGCAAATTAACTCATTAATTGTGACTTTACCTACTGGTAGGTTCTGTGTGAACCATTTATGGCGGTTTCCCAGGGCATCAATAGGGCGGTTCAGGGGGTGGCACAAGATAAGCCATTTAAAATGAATATCCTCTTTTTTCATTTCAAAGGTGTCAGGGGGGCTCACCCTGGGCGACATTTATACGAGAACAGCCACTGAATTTATCTGATTTTCTCCTGGGGGGCAAGAATTTATAATATGATAATTCTAAAAATGCACAAATTTTGTCCATGCATGTATTGTTACTGATCATCTATAGGAACATCTATCCCGGGGCAAACAATGCTCCAGTTTAATAATAATAATATTAAACATCATATAAATACATAGTGTCCTGAAAATAAGACCAAATTTGGAAATAATTTAAATCTTAGCACTGTTATTTATGTTACATGAGTACTTGGATTTAAATAAAATGGGTCAAGTTATGTAATAAAGTAATCGTTTTAATTGTAATTTAATTAGGTTTTTTATTTTATTGAGATCTTTGAGTTGTTTTTTTAAAAATTATTTTTACGTGAGCTTTGCAACGTATGGAACGTAGTCCCAGTAATATGAACGTTTACAATATTGCTATTGCAATAACGCTGTTGTAAGCTAAAATGGTTCAAATGCAAGCAAATAACATATGTCAACGTTATGGTTGGACAGTTGGATGGACTTTCATATTTAAAAAAAGAAAAGAAAAATTGGGGGTGATTTACATTTTAACTAAACAAAATCATAGATCAATATTAATGGGACAAATTACTTATTAGTGGGATTTCCGATGCTCGATAGAAAGTTTGCAGCCGTGACCTGACTTATCCTACTGGGTATCACGCTGGACCTTTAGTTGGTTAATAAACAGCAGTGTGTGTGTTGGGGAGGTAACAAATGGGAGACACGGTGCCGGTCAGATGACTGCCATGTATATAAACGGCAGCACTAGTCTGATTCAGACTTCATCTGTTGTAGGAACAAGGCTGTCTTCTGGCAACCAGGCGGATTAAGAAAATACATATATCCTCTCCAAAAAGCATGGAACTGTCGCTGGTGAGTATTTTTTTATTTTTAAATCTAGAATAAGTCTATAGCACCCCATCACTGTTAAAGTTTCTAACTAAATTATCCTTCAGTGACATTAAGTATTATCCAGATTACAACGAATACAGTCTTTAAAGGGCAAACCAGCTGGTTTTATTGCCGTTATCATTTCGTCTTCTCGCCTTTAAACCCATCAGGCTCACCCGGCTATCAAAGCCTTCATGTGTGGCTCCTTCAGCGGGACTTGCTCCACTCTGCTCTTCCAGCCTCTGGACCTGGTGAAGACCCGCCTGCAGACCATGCAGAGTGGCATGCAGCCCGGGTGAGTTTACTGGCGTATTGATTTCACCTCAGCTCGACCCGTCATCACACGTAAAAGCGTTGTTCAGCATTTTCACACCTATCTCGCTTATTTGACTGTTCCCGATTCAGGTCAGGTCGGGTCGGGATGATGTCGGTGCTCCGCGGTGTCGTGCGGACCGAGCGGCTGCTGGGACTGTGGAAGGGCATTTCTCCGGTACGTTCGTTTGTTTGCTTTATTTGGAAATTATTTTACTATCTGATTTTTAAGTAATATAGGGGGAGATTATTTAAAAAAATAAAATAAATGACTTCTCTTTCTCCCCTCTATTTTCTCCTCTAGTCTTTCGTCCGGACCGTCCCGGGGGTGGGGATCTACTTCAGCTCCTATTACTCAATGAAGCAGCACTTCTTCCAGGACAAACGGCCGGGAGCCGCGCAGAATGTGATGCTGGGAGGCGGTGCTCGGACTGTGGCGGGCGTTGTGATGCTGCCGATCACCGTCATCAAGACACGTTTTGAGGTGAGCTGTTTTGAATAGATCAATGTAATTAGATTTGGATGCATTTCATTGGATTTTAGGAGCTGCCGTCCTTCCAATGAATTTAACTTTCATGCTAACAGAAATTATGGAACCGTTTAAAGATACAGTACCTTAAGGGTGTGTTCACGCCCCTTGAATTTCACCTTATGTTACATTAAAATTTGTTACAATTCCCTATTTCTTAGTTTTATCGTTTCGTAGACAAACAAAAGGTTTCACGTAATTAAAAAGTAACTTCTACAAGTGTAAGTTTGTTGTTTGCGTTGGTTTGATAGTTTGCTTTATGTTTAAACCCCAACACCAAGAATACAATTAGTTTTCTACAACACTGGCATTGAAAGTCTTGCAGATATTTTCCACCCCCCTGCTATAGTTGTGCGTTTAAATCTGTGTTCCAGAGTGGCAGGTACAGCTACGTGAGCGTAAGCGGGGCGCTCCGCAGCGTGTGTCGAAGCGAAGGTCCGGCGGCGCTGTTGTCCGGCCTCACGGCTACGCTCCTCAGAGATGTGCCGTTCTCCGGGATCTATGTCATGTTTTACGGCCAAACCAAGGCGTCGCTGTCACAAGGTGAGAACATTCGTCTTTGGAATAAACCGTGTCACGTCACAATACTAATAAATAGTTAGATATTCTGTTAATTCGTCTGTAAACCATTTATTAGGTGGTTTATTATGCATTAATTAAGAGTCAGAGATCATTTAAGTATGCACGTTCTTTAAACATATATTATTGTATTTTGTTTCTGCGTTATAAGTGTGTGTAAATATGCTACACATACTTATAATGGGCATACAGGGTAGTAACTTAGTGTAAGATGTTTCATGTCTGCTCACTATTTGACAAACCTCAGTTTTGTCTCTTTCTTTTACTTAATCAATGCATATTAAACGCTTTCACACATTATTATATAAAATATCTAGAAGCTACACATTATCCATATATAACGGAACCCTTATTGTAAAGATATTACCAATATAAAAGAGTCTTTGATCTCTTATTTTAGTTCAATAAATGCATTTTGTTTCCCCTGAAGAGATCAGTTCGTCTCCTTTGGCTAACTTCAGCTGCGGCGTCCTGGCCGGCGTTCTGGCCTCTCTGATCACACAGCCGGCGGATGTGGTCAAGACACACGTCCAAGTGAATACCCAGCTGAGGACAGCAGACGCCGTTAGATACATCTACAGGGTAACTAGCTCTCGGCAGCTTTTATCAGAGTAAACATGTCATTTTTCACCTTAAATCTACCCTGATGCCTCTTTTCGTCTTCTCCAACAAGGATCATGGGATCGAAGGCTTCTTCAGAGGAGCAGTTCCTCGGTGTTTGCGTAGGACCATGATGGCCGCCATGGCCTGGACGGTGTATGAGCAGACGATGGCTCACATTGGACTCAAGTCCTGAAGGAAGCGGCGATTAAAAGTGTGTGTTTAAAAAGTGAAGAGAAAGGTCAAGTCAGGGCGACGAGTACGAAGAGAGCGTGGAGGACGGCCAGCTTCAGGGGAGGCGCTCGTTAAAGTGTCCGAGGCTTGGAATGAGACAAACTGGTGAACTCTATAAACGACTGGCGGACGTGACGAGAGGTGTGGCGATCCGCTCAAATGTTTGGGCTGAGGTTGAGGAATCAGAAATATATGTCTGAGATGGACGATAACTCACTGGATTTACTAGAAAACAAGTTTGTTTGTTTTAAATATTCCCAAATGTTTTGTTTAAACTCTGGCATAAATGTTTGATTGTTTTTAAGTGGGCACAAAAGAACTGTAAACTACCGTATTTATTTTGGGTAGAAATCTCTAGCAAACTCCCAAGGAAGTTTAAATGTATGGAACTCATAAGAGAAATGAGAGCTGGTTTAAAAAAAATCACAAACTGAAGGACTAAATAGATTTGTTAAAAAAATAGTGAAGTGAAGTAACAATAAGTTCAATATTAACATTAAAGCTGTGCACTTTATTCATGGATATATATGGCTTTCAATGTTAAAATGTATTCAATGTTTATGTAATACACTTTGAAATGTGTACAATAATACAAATAAGTATTTTTTTGCTATGCCTTGATCGTGTGCTCCAAAGAAATAAACTTTTTTTAAGGTGCCGTTTTTAGTCGTTACTTTTATAAAAGCATCCTCTGATTCAAGTGTGTTAAGGTTTGTTGCTATCAGGTTGTCGCACTGGGTTTGATTTAGAGCAAGTAGAGTAAAAAGAAAGTTTACAGACATTTCCCGTCTCACTTTTCAGATTTCTGGTTGTAGAAAACTCTGTCATGGTTATTAATAATTCTTTGTTGATTACTATTTAATTTTTGTTTTTAAAAGTTTCTAACGGTATAATCACTACTAGATGTCACTATGTGGTTGGAGTATTGGAATAAGGAGCTCGTTCTTACATAAGACACCAGAACTCATGTGGAGACACGCAGCGCACTTTATGGTTTGCTCTTTTTATCAAAATGATGACAATATAAAACAGTAAAGTGCCGTGAAAGGTAGATTGCAGACGACCGTAAGAACATGTGTGGCTAGCAACTTATCTGAAGGCTGATACAGATAAGCTGTGGGGGGGGTGTGGCGACATGACATCCAATAGTACAAAAGAACATTAGGGTTGTAGCAGATTGGGACTGATGTAAGAAATCCCAACAAATCAGGATGTTTTTGTTTTTTTTCCAAGCTGATGAAATATGTCTAAAAAAAATCATTCTCTCAAATGTCTAGTAAAGCTGAAATCCCAAGCCTGGAAGGGTGATAGGTTATCTGACAGCGTAGTACCATGACGCATGGGTTAGGAAGTTTTGGATCAATAAAACTCGTCTCTTTCAAGAAGATCCATGGCGTACATGATGGTTGAGTTTTAGTTGGGTAGTGAGGTTCAACATTTTTAAACCATTCCCACCTAATCACTGAACATCCAGTCCCCCACTTTATGTCCTTGGCTCTTAATCAAAACCTTGTTCTGGTACCAGCTTCGTGATCACCAGATCACCTGCTTATGTGTGCCGTGTGTGTGCCGGGGATACAATATTCTGTTCAACTTTCTGCTTACATGACATGTTCCTCTAAATAATTTCTCAACAACACGACGCCCTTTTGTACATATTATGATCCCTTTGCCTGGAACATTTTATCTCTGGGCAAATATGGTTACAACACAGGTCAGTCTTTCACCGAGGACTCAGCGTCTCAGCATTGTCTTAATATGGTCTTTCCATCTCCATTGTCTTAATATGGGATATTCATCCAACCCACGGTCCTATCTCTGGTCCCCCTCTGCTGCTGTCGCCACAGTGCATTGACCACGCCCCACCTAGAGGCCAGAGTGCAGACGTTCAACTCTCCCGTTCAATAACCCACATGGACGCCATATTGTGAGTGGCATTCTTTACATGGACAAGCAAAGATTTGATCAAACCTGTGATCAAGGAAGTAATTAGCAGCCATTCCTCCGTTGGACATTATTCTGTTCTTATTTCCTATTGAAAAATATATATTTGGCAACCAAATCTATTTACGAAAAAATTTATTCGATGTTTACACGACATTTTTTAACACTTAAAATAATTAAGATAATGTTAGAAAAAAAAAAAGTATATGTATATAT
>JAVLVB010000270.1:229258-245675 GCA_032876305.1 Orestias chungarensis
AGAGCATTTGAGGAATAATGACCTATTTGAAGAATTTCAGTCAGGTTTCAGAGCTCATCATAGCACTGAGACAGCTCTCCTTAAAGTTACTAATGATATTCTCATGGCCTCAGACAATGGGCTCGTGTCTATTCTAGTTCTATTAGATCTCAGTGCTGCTTTTGACACAGTCAATCACAATATCCTCATTGAAAGGCTCAAACACACTGTGGGGATCAAGGGAACAGCACTAGGCTCATATTTGTCTGATAGATCTGTCAGCAGGAGTTTTTGTTTCAGTCACTTCCTCAGGTGTCCAGTAGAGGTCACCAGTCCTTTGATGCTGGAGCCTCCTTCACAGGTGAATCCTGTTACCTCGGACGAGCTGAGGCAGTAAAAGAGGAGTGGGGAGCAGGCTATTCGACGCCTGAGTATTATCTACCACTGGTAACTCGATCCTCAGTGCCCCCTGCGTTTCTTATTGAACGAAATTTCTAGTTGTATCTCCTGTGATCTCTTGTAGCCTCTAGTATTTTTATACTAGACTTCTGTAGCGTTTCGAGTTAATCTTTTTGTGGCTTTTTCCCCTACAACCTCTCTCACCATTTTCCCTCATTGCGTCTGCGTCCCAGGTCTCTCCATCTCATCTACAAGAACGCAAACAGTTATCTCTCTGGTCTCACTCACCTGCCGGTTCCATCTCCTCTTGGCTGAAGCTCGATCTGTCCGCTCCAGCATCATTACCTTCAGCTGCTCTGACCTCCTCTGGATCCAACATCAACCTCACCTCCGGAAAGACTCCCTGCTGATTCCTCCCTGGCGATTCAAAGACAACCAATCCAGTAAGATCCTTCCTCGATTTCACTCCTTCCACATACAACTGCATTCTCTCACCTGTCCTCACCCTCAGAGGTTCCCGGTCTCCCACGTCGTTGATGCCCGCTGTTCTCTTGCCGTTCCCTGCTGCCCCGCTGTTTCCTGTGTCTCATAATTCCCAAAGCCCCCGATGCCGACTGCTCGATTCCCTCTTTCCATATCCACCCAAAACAATAAACCGTTGTAAACTTCTTCTGAGAGTTCTCTGTTCATGTGGGTCCGAAGAATTAATAACAGCATGACAGAATACTCAGGCCAAATGGACCCACAGGAGACTCTCAGAAGGAATAGTATCAGATCAGGCCTCCATGCTCAACTCCCACGAGTCCGTCCTCCGATCCCTCTCCGAGTAACAAACCACAACAAGTCAGACCCTGGATCAGATCACTTCCCTGTTACAGAACATTGTCCCCAAGGCCGCTGAACTCGTATGAGGGCGCTACCGGATCCTTCACTCCATCCCCGCCACGCCGGGTTACCTAAGTTCCGTTTCCGGGTGCTCGAGGGGTTTCACTTCCGGTTCCGGAGCGGTATTCCGGAAGTGCGGGCGGCTGTGAGGGGTTTCTAATGCAGTGTTCATTGGTTTTTACTTACTCACCTCAATCATTTCTCAATGATGATGCCAAGATAGCGTATGTAATCGGACATCTGTCCGATTCTGCGCTTAAATGGGCTGAGTCACGTTTCCTAAGATATCCTGAGTTCAATTTATCTTTTGGTGACTTTAGAGAGGAGTTTTTATTAAATTTCGGTTTTAAGACTGATTATCCGACGGTAGCTCGGAAAATCCACAAGATTAGACAGGGCTCCCGGACCGTGGCCGAGTTCGCCATTGAGTTTCGTACTCTGGCGGCTCGGTTGGGCTGGGACCCTCGCTCCCTTAAAGATACTTTTCGTCGCGCTTTGAACGAACCCTTACAGTATGAACTCGCTCTCCCTGATGAACCCCATATGTTAGAAGATTTAATTTCTCTAGCAGCACGTATAGATGGTCGTCTGAGAGAACGGGGTTGTATAGGGATAAATCATACAACATCTGCCTGTCGTGCCTCCACAGTCGTTCCGCCTTTATTCCAGCCCCCTGTTGCCCCTCTTAAGGCTACCTCTGAGCCTCGTCGACCTTTATCCCCGGGACCGGAACTCATGCAGGTCGGACGAACCAGATTAACCCCGGAGGAACGGCAACGGAGACTTAGGTCCAGAGAGTGCCTCTACTGTGGAACCCCCGGTCACTACATCGAAGTTTGCCCCTCTCTCCATAACGGGAAGCTCCCCGACAGGGTCCGTCTGTAAAGAATAGACGTCAGACGGACCCAATCACTTGTTATAGTCAGTCCCGTCTTTTGTTCCCAGCCACTCTAGTAGTTCCACCATATAACTCATAACGTTACCATACTCATTGATTCTGGATGTGAGAGATCCCTCAACTAGCCCTAGTCAATCAGCTCAAACTACCCAGTTCCCTTCTCAATAGCCCACTTCAAGTTTCCGCATTGGATGGCAGATCCCTTACCACTATAACTCATATCACCCAGCCTTTACAAATCACCCTCTATGGAAATCATACCGAAGTCAGATCATTGTTTGTTTTCTCTTCAGATCAACCCCACATCATTTTTGGTTTTGACTGGCTTAGAGAACACAATCCCACAATAAACTGGTCCGATAGCACTATTTCCTCCTGGTCATCACACTGTCTCTCATCATGTCTCCAGGCTGCCGTTCCTTCCAGCCCGCCCCTAGAGGATGTCTCCATCGACTCTAAGGATCTCAGTTCAATCCCGATGGAGTATCTAGACTTAAAACAGGCCTTTAATAAAGACAAAGCCTGTTCACTACCACCCCATAGACCATATGACTGCGCCATCGATCTTCTTCCCGGAGCCCCATTGCCATCTAGCCGACTGTACAATATTTCCTTAAAGGAACGTGAGTCGATGGAGACGTATATTAATGAATCCCTTGCCTCTGGGATCATTAGATCCTCATCATCTCCATTAGGGGGGGGATTTTTCTTCGTCTCTAAGAAGGATGGTTCGCTCCGACACTGCATTGACTACAGAGGCCTCAACACCATAACCATCAAAAACAAATATCCTCTTCCCCTCATCACCGCCGCCTTTGAATCCCTTCATCAAGCCACCATATTTACGAAGTTGGATCTACGGAACGCTTATCACCTCGTCCGCATTCGCCAGGGAGATGAGTGGAAGACTGCCTTCAAGACACCCCTGGGCCATTTCGAATATCTAGTCATGCCTTTTGGTTTGTGTAACGCACCTTCAGTTTTTCAAGCACTAATTAACGACGTCCTCCTAGATTTTCTGAAAGTTTTTGTTTTCGTGTATCTTGACGATATTCTCATCTTTTCCAAAGATCCAGAGGAGCACAAGTCCCATGTCCGCCAGGTTCTCCAACGTCTATTAAAGGTTTTATTATAGCTACCTTAAGAGCCTCTGGCACATAGCCATTCACTAATGATAAATTAATCATATCCAAAATGGGGGTAATAATAATAGGAAATTCTTCTTTAAACCATTTTGTCGGGATTCGATCCAACATACACGTTGAAGGCTTAGATGAAGAAAATATTTTTGAAAGCTCAGAAGGATCAACTGGAACAAAACATTTCAAACAGAGATCAGGCTCAGGAGCCACATTTAGTGCTTCCTTCCAAACATAACTACTAGAGGTAGTAGTTATGTTTGGTAGGATGCCATCAATTTTAGTTTTAATAGATTGAATTTTATCAATAAAGAATTCCATAAAGTCATTACAGCTAAGACAGCAAGGGGAATGGATGATATGACAGAGTTTTCGTTTCTCGTAAGTTTAGCAACTGTATTAAAAAGAAACCTAGGATTGTTCTTATTCTCCTCTATTACTAATGTAAAATATGCAGATCTAGCTTGGAGAAGTTTCCTTTTATACAGAAGCACGCTGTTTTTCCAGGATAAATAGGACTCCTCTAAAAGCGAAAACCGCCATTTATTCTCCAATTTCCTGGTGTTTGCCTTTAAAGTACGAAGTTCTGAATTAAACCAGGGGGCCAACCTCCTATGAGTAATCACTTTCCATTTTATGGGGGCAATGTTGTCTACTGTCGTACGCAACGAGGACGTAATACTATGAACAACAGCATCAACTTGTGTAGGGCATGAAATTGATTTGCTGCCCTCAACTGCATTTCTCTGAAAAACCGAAGAAATTAAAGGTGTAATGGATTCTTTAAAGGCTGTAACAACATTGTCTGATAGATACCTAGTATAAAGACATTTTCTTTCAGATTTTAAGTTTTCAGTGAAAAGGAACTCAAAAGTTCTCAAAAAAATGGTTAGAAAGGAGAAGGTTATGAGGCAGTACTATAACTTCTTCACAGTCAATACCATTAGTCAGCACAAGGTTTAAAGTGTGACCAAGAGAGTGGGTAGGTGTTTGGATTTTTTGAGTAAAGCCAACTGAGTCTAAAATGGCAGTAAAGGCTACATTTAAGCTGTCATTTTTTGGCAACAGGAATGTTAAAATCTCCCACTATAATTATTTTATCAGTGTTTAACACTAATTCAGATAAAAAATCTGAGATGTGATCTATAAATTCAGAGTAAGCACCTGGCGGACGATACAAAATAACAAAGAGAAGTGGTTTAATTCTTTTAGAGGTTGGATGAGGAAGGCCAAGGGTTAAATGTTCAAAAGAACTATAACTATTAGTTGGCCTGGGATTAATTAATAAATCTGATTGAAAATGCTTCCTACTTCTCCACCTCTCCCAGTACTTCGAGGAATGTGAAAGTTTGAACAATTAGAGGGAGTTGATTCATTGATACTAACATAATCTTCTTGCTGCAGCCAGGTTTCTGTGAGACAAAGCTAATCAATTTGATTATCAAGAATTAAATCATTAACTAATAAGGACTTTGAGAAGAGAGATCTGATGTTCAATAAGCCACACTTAATAGTTGTACATTTTTGTTTCATCTGAGTTGTTTTTTTATTTTTATGAGATTTTCAGGATTGGCTCTTTTTAGATTGATCTTTAATCTATTTGGTTCTGGCCGTGGGCAGAACACCGTCTCAATGGGATGATGGGTAGGTAAATGTAGAGAAGCTGCAGAGAGGAGTTCTACACTACAACTCTGCTTCCTGGTCTGGACATTGGTTTGTCAGTAATTTGGGGAGTTAATAAATTGGGTCATATTTCTAAAAAGAAGAGCTGCTCCGTCCAAAGTGGGATGGATGCCGGATCAGACCAGGATTTCCCCAACAGGTTTTCCAATTATCAATGTAACCCACACAGTTTTCTGGACACCACCTAGATAACCAGCGGTTGAATGACAACATACGACTAAACATGTCGTCACTGTTCTGATCAGCTAGGGGACCAGAGAAAACTACAGAGTCCGACATTGTTTTTGCAAACTCACACACCGAAGCAACACTAATTTTAGTGACCTCCGATTGGTGTAACCGGGTGTCATTACCGCCAGCGTGAATAACAATCTTACTGTATTTATGATAATCAGTAGCCAGCAGTTTGAGGTATGATTTTTATGTCACCTGTTCTGGCCCCTGGCAATCATTTGACTATGGTTGCTGGTTTCTCTAAAGCAACGTTTCTGACTATGGAGCTGCCAATTACCAGAAACATCATATTACATCAAAACTGGGTAAAAGAAGAACTGCTGATGGAGAGGGCAGGAGTAGAGAACAAGAAGAGCAAACTGAAGCAATTGTAAAAAAGAAAGCTCTGAAGTCGAGCAGAAAAATAGAAATAGGTTGGATGCATGATGAAGAACAACAGGCTTTTAAGCAATTGAGAACAAAAAGGGGTGGTAGAACAAGACAGGTCGATGTATCAAAGGATGCTTAAAAAAGCGAGATATTCCAGATGGCAGCTAGCATATTCTTTCCAAATGGAAGAAATAGAGAAGGGATGATAGAGAGGGATGATACTCTGCCAATGTCCCCCACAAACCACATCATCTGCCAACACAGTAAAGAAGATACTGGTTGTTCAAAGAGGACAGGCACTCCCTGAGCTCGTAGCACATTTCTGTGATGATGGACTTCTAGACAGTAAATTCAAAATCCAACTTGTCATGCCACATGGGAAACCTGAGATGGGACATGACAATGGAGGAGTAGTTAGAGACTTTCTGAATTCTGGAAAGAATTTCAATGCCCAGTGTACAATAGGAAAAGCTTATAAAATGCCTTTTCTCAGAGATGATTATGGACAGCAGCAGTGGGAGAGTGTATGCTGAATAATCGCTTTTGGAAGGATAAGACAGAAATGTCTACCTGTAAAGATTGCCCCTGTCATATTAGAACAGGCCGCCTATGGACAGGTAAAAAGTGATGTGGTGGAGAATTTCCTTATGTACATGCCTGAGTCTGAACGTTCTGTGTTTCCATCATGGAAATCAGATTTTAGCACTGTTGACCAAGAAGAATTATTAGAAATTCTTGATAACCACAGTTGCAGACGAATGCCCACTGCCAGCTATGTTAATGAAATCCTAGAAGAACTTGCACACAAAACATTGAACAATGGGCAAAAGTACTTAGTACCATTGGGAATAGCTTTCAGGACCTTGCATCAGTGTATGAAAACTTGCAACCACTCTTTCTGCAACCAGAAAGTATCAAAGCTGTGAAAATGCAAAAGGGAAAAGAAGCAATTAAGGTGTCTGTTTAACAAATTGTCCATTAATATCAAACAAAATTTTTTGGGGAAATTTATCAAATGTTTGTACTAGGTGATTGCTGATTTCTGCAGCAATACTATTGTATTGTTTAACGATATGTATTACTGTTCTCTAACATAAATAATAATAATGATTTGTGAGCTGTCATGTTTTTTTTGCTTCAAGAATGGTGTTGCTTCTGCTATCCTAATGTTTGATATTGCCAAGCATGGACGTTAACAGCCCCATTTTAGGGTGGCTGGAGCCACCCTAACATAAAAAATAAAATAAAATAAAAATACTAAACATAAACACTTCAAACCTGGACTGGATTGTTCTAAAGAGATTGCAGAAATTACCCTAACCTAAATAGAACAGGGCGAATTCCCATTCCAGGCTGGTGATACTTCCTACTGACAGCCAGGATGACATTAGACTTTAAAAAAAGCATCTACAATTTATTAAAGCAGTTTAAGTTTTTATTCTTATTTGTATATTAAGATACATCGACGTTAACTGCCCCATTTAAATTCAGGCTTGTGATTTGTGAAACTTCAATAAAGGCACAGTTTAAGCACTTTTTAGTATTTGCATCATACTGAAACTGCTCCAGCTCCAAAACCACAGAACATAAACACTTCAAACTGGACTGGATTGTCCTAAAGACATTGCAGAATATTAATTGTAGTTTTGGAAAATATGGCATTACATACGTTATATTGATATGGTCTGATATAAAATTAGCTTCAGGGTTTAACTACGTTTTTGTTTTTGAACTCCATGAAGGGTGAGGCAGAAAGACAGGCTGTGGACGAGAGTGAGGAAGGGAGTCCAGATTCAGAGGAGTTTTTCTTTGTATTTCAGCACATTTTAGCTGCTTAAGTTTAGCTGGTGTAGTGGCTTTAGGAAGCAATTCAATAATGAAAGCTATTTTTAATGAATTGATTAACAAGGCCTTAGTAGGTGCCCTCCTCAGGGGTCTCTCAAACCTAGTAACGTCCCTGTTGCCAAAAATGAATCATAAAAAAAGTAAGATGTTCTTTTTGTAAGTTGGAAGGTGTTACCACCCATTACTGACATTTACACTTTGTCATATATTCAAAATTAGGGTTGGATAAATGACAGAGCATAAAAATATTAAATCAATGTTTCATTTAAAATTATGACTTGACTTTAGAAGACATTGTTTTAAAATTTAATTAAATCTTTTAATATATGTCAGTTGACCATGCCACAAATCTTAGGAGCTCAAAAGTACCAGATGTTTATTAACGTTTTATTTATACAAAAACAATATTACTCACTTTACCATTTGTATTTATGGCAACTTTTCTTTTATTCTTTCCATGGACAGAAGGTTTATTTTTTGTTGTAACATGTGCAGGATTTCATGTCAATTACTTTATTGTTGTTGCCATAAAAAACATCTTAGTAGAGTGGGAATATTCTACCACACATGCAATAGTTCTTCGTGTTCAGACCTGCACACATTAAGGAGAGCACTAGAAATTGGAACTCACTAGAAGGTTATTGAACGTTTTTGAACAACAAAATATACGGCATTTGTTCTGCCACAGTTATCTGTCAAATTAGAGTATAAGAGGAAAGGTAAAAATCATTGTTTGACAAATTTACAAGTTCAAAGCAAAAAATAAATAATGGAAAATGTTTAATTTGTTTGGTATTTTTCTGATATATCTTGAGAGGTGTACTTGTTATATTGGATTCATATATTAAAATCATTTTCTGAATTTATTTTTTGCGCATAGGATATTGTGGTTTTATTTTTTATGTTTTGTTTGTTTTTTTGAGGAAGGTTACAAATAGGGTCTTTTTTGTAATGGTTTATTTCAACCAACCTCTTCTGTTGAGCTTAAACGTGTGCAAACTGGGACGGAGATTTTTCTTTAGGCACTTTTGATTTATTATTTTTATCAAAACAATGGACTGTTCTCAAAATGCTCTCTTATTAAAAAAAATAAAGCAGTAACAAAATTACAAACAACATGTTGATAGAGAAATTGTAACAAATATTTATCTGTTAGGAATAACCAAGTTAAAACATCGCTTGTACTGTGACATATAAGCAATAGTGTCCTGAACTAGTAAAGATAACAAAAGGGATAACCTGTTGGCACTATTGAGTCCTGTTTTTGAACAATAGGTAACGACTTTGCAATGAAATATCACATTAAATACATAGTAATTAATAGATAGACCTTGACGTTTATTTTATTGGAAACTAAAATATGTTAGTCTTTTTAAGTAAAACAGAAACAAATCTATGTGACTCATGCAATTTACCCTTTTTATTGTGACAAAGGATGTTTACACAGGACATACTGAATTAATATAAGCTTTGTTGTTTTTGTGGAGCTGGGGCATTTGGAGAATCTATTCCCCAAGTCCATCCCTAATCATTTGACAGAGCCTTACATAAAGATTAGTAATTTCATACACATCATCTGACATTACCAGTCTGCACTCTGTCATGAGTTCAGTGCATACAATATGGGAAACACATCAACAACATCGGGAAAGTCCTTGAAAGTACACTCCTGTAGACACATTTCCAGCTTTGTTAGGCTGGAAGGCTATAGAAAATTTGGAACCCCGTACAGGGTGGGAACAGCATGCATTAATGTGGGACGACCGTGGATTATTTGTAGATCTAATACGATGGTCATTTTTACCTATGAACAACTTCATCCAGCTCCATATGCATTATTAAAAAATTTAGGGAAAAAAATAGTTATTAGAAAACAATTCTTTGCTTTCTGTGCCAAGATCCACTCTGACCTTTTCTGGACACCCATTGCACTCCCTCACAGCATCAATGAAATAGCCAGCAATAATGCGTGGGTCACTGTTAGTTTTATATGCTTCTAACCAGATCATTTTCCTCGAGAACCCATTTATGCATCCATTAATATATACTCCATAAGGTTTCAGTTTGTCATACCCATCAATGTGCCACACATAGTTTGGTCCACGACTGACATATGAGCGCCGTCTTAAGTGATTTTGTGCACTCAGATCAACCAAATTTGGATCCATCAGGCGCACCAGAAGACGTACGGTTTCTCTGTCTGTGTCTTTCCCAAAAATCCAACATTTTATGGTGCATCCACCTGCAGCCATGTACCAGATCTTTGAAGTTGTTGGTCGATGAAAGAAGGCACTTCTGCATCATGTCTTATTTTTTCTCCGCCCAAAGACGTTTCTTTTGCAAACTTCTCTCCAACGTCCGAAGACTAAATTTGTTAGTATGGGATTTTTCCAAAATATTTTACGATTTGTAAAGCCTCCTCTAAAATACTGTTCAATGATGTTATCAATATTCATGTCTTTCTATCTATCCAAGTGTCTCACCTGTCTATCTCACTATCTCAAAATAATCAGATACTGTCTCATAAAAATGAGATAATATCTCGTAATAATGAGATAGCTAAGTCATAATGATGAGATAGTATCTCATAATGATGAGATAGTATCTCATAATGATGAGATAGTATCTCGTAATAATGAGATAGCTAAGTCATAATCAAAGGTATTTTTGGTATATTATGATTACATCAAAGAAGAAAGAGTAATCCTCCTGCTTTATTAAAGATATATATGGGAATAACATTCCATACAGAGTTGGGATTATTTAAAAGGGTTTTTAAGCATTTAATTTTAAATGAATTGTTCAAGGGTGTGATCGAGGGCTTCAATTCCACTTTTTTCTAACTTGTTCAATAAAGTGTTTTTCTTGATGAGATTTTTTTTCCCCATATGAAGTTAAAGTTAATTTTATTTGTATTGGTACATATCTAGTTGGAAACGTCAAGCTAGAGCTGGACAGACAAGTCTGGATAAACCTTCTGCTTTCACTAATAAAGATCGTCCTAAGAGTGAAAGATCCCTCTGGAGCCATAAGTTAAATCTTTGCTCAATTTTTTAAATTATAGGGTTAAAATTATCAGCAGATCTTGTTTTTTGATCTCTTATTATTGTGACAACAACATATTGTCTTTTTCTTTTACAGAAATGTTGAGGAATATGTCATTTAAAGGAGAATTAATAGAGAGTTTTTCACATTTGTTTACATATTTGTTTATATAAAACCAGCGGCGCTAGAGAAGGCATTAATGATTTCAATTGTTTGCAACATTTATCCCTGTAATTTTTTCCTTGACTATTTTTCTCCATGGTCAGAATAAATAGGTATGGGGAGACCGGGCATCCTTCTCTTAGACCTCTATTTAAACCAACCATGTGATAATTTTTTTGATGCATTACAATTCTTAAATAGTATATGCAACTTTTAATGAAGATTTCTCCATACCTAAAAACCTCTACAGCTTTAAACAAAAATGTGTTTTCAACTGTCTCAAAAGCTTTAAAGAAATCCAGAAATAAGATAAAACCATCCCTTCTGTTAAATCTGACTCAGACAGTAATCCAGCAAGTTAAATTTGAGTCTGACATTATTAGTTATATGTCCACCTGGGATAAACCCAGACTGAATTTCATCAACCACTTCTTCAAGAGTATCTTAAATTTTTTAGCAATACAACTTGCAATAATTTTATAATCATTTTGTAATAAAGTAATTGGTCGCCATTTATCCAGTAACAGTTTTTCCTTCTGCGGTTTGGGGATCAGTGTAATAAGTCCTTGGGTCATTGTTGGTGGAAGTGTTGAAGAATTCAAACTTTCAAGATAACCTTTATGCAAAAGAGGCATTAGTTGTTCTGAAAATCTTTTATAAAATTCTACATAGAGACCATCAGTACCCGGTGACTTGTTTAATTTTAGCTTGATGATGGACGTTCGAATGTCTTCAAGTGTAAAGAATCACATTTTTCTTTGCTGCCTTCATTAATTTACTGTAATTTTTCAGAAGAACAAATGAATTGTGTGTAGTTTCAATAGAGCAAGAAGAGATCTGTACAGGGTCTCCACATGTATTGTTTTTATTCTTAGTTTTAAGATGTTGTAGGAGATTTGCAAGTAGCATGAGTTTTTTTCACCCTCAATCAAGGCTGGACTATTGTAGCTATTGTGAGCAGAGAGTTTAAAGTCATCCACATTTATCTCGATCAAATGTAGGCTCCTTTAGCTTTAGAAATATAGATATTGTCTAAGCTCAGTTGTAAATGATTTAATTTGACTTCAGATGGATGTTCAGGTAAAATACAATTTAAAGAAATAATGTCTTTAATTTTCCTTTTTTTGCTTTGCAATTTTAGCTCCAATTTTCCTTAATACTTTTCTAACTTGCCAATTTCTACTAAATGCCTTCTGTTTGCAAGCTGTATTCCACTATTTTATAATTGCTTTCGTCAACTGTTTTATCATCCCAAAGTGAAGCATTGAGTTTCCAGTGAGATGTAACATTATTTTTTCTTTGTTGATTTGATTTAGTTATTTCAATGAGAATAAGTTTATGGTCTGACAAAGGATCTAGAAGGATATCAGTCAGATACCAGACAGAAATCCATTCAAGATTTAGAGGAGCCTGTTTTGTTTTGCCAAGTAAATTCAATTTTTGAAGTAATTTTTTGTCTCCATACATCAGTCAAACCAAAGGTTGATATTCATAGTTTTCACATATTTTATCTGTTTTCGCAACATATCTTTAGACGCAATTTTTTCTAACTATAATTAATCTTTATTTGGTCAAACAGCTGAATGTAAATCATGCTGAATAAAAATACGTGGCCCTAATAAATGTAATTAAAAGTTTGTTTTTACGTTCAGATGTTGCTTTAACAGATCTATGTCTTAATAAATTTTAGAAACTAACAGAAACAGCTTAGAGCAAAGCTTTCAGGTTAAAAAGAAAAACAACAACATAGTAAACTTCTAACACAGGTTTTCCTCAGCGGGACGGTAAATAAATAAAAATACAAACTCCAACACATATACTAGGTCGCAGAAATACAGTACCCTTTAAAAAAAATCGTAATAAAACAAACAAACAAAAAAACATACGTATAGCAGCCTTAGCTTGTCTGGAGAATTTGTTATTCAAAGTAGCCAAACATGGATGCATTACCTCCAATCACTGAAAAGCAAATGCTGTTAAATTAAATGTTGCCCTTTCAAGAATCAGTTTCAAGAATCAAGAATCAGTTTATTTATATAGCGCCACTTTACAACAGATGTCGTCTCAAGGCACTTTTACAAGAAAATCCATTAAAATCAAAGATACATTCTAACAAATCAATTTGAAAAAGTTTCCAATCTAAGCAACCCCAGCAGATTGCATCGAGTCATTGACTTGCAGCATTCACTCCTCTGGAATCAGCAGGCCGAAGCAATGGCTTGTGTTGTCGTTGACTTTGCAGCAATCCCTCATACTGAGCATGCATGTAGCGACAGTGGAGAGGAAAAACTCCCCTTTAACAGGAAGAAACCTCCAGCAGAACCTGTCTCAGTACAAGGAGCCATCTGCCACGACCGACTGGGGGTTTGAAAAGACAGAAAGCTAAATTAGAAGTACAGGATACTGAAAAAGAAGAGTTTATGGCAGCAGTTGTAGAGTAGAGCGTCACTGGAAGCATCTCAGCCCATGTTCTCATCCAAGAAGCTGTCTCAGCTAACAGAACGCCAGGCCAGGTGTGATTACTATGGAGAGAAGAAAACTAAGAGAAAACAAAAGGTTAACAAGGTTGAAATAACGGTAACTAAAGCAGATTGGACAAAGGAAGAAAGTACCAGAGAGAAAAGTGGTCAGATTGTCCTCCAGCAGTCTAAGCCTATAGCAGCATAACTATAGAAAAACTTAAATAACTTAAACCTAGAGTGAGACATGAAGAAGGAAAGCAAAGGAGAATCGTCTGTCAAGACTGAGTTCCTCCCCCAACCGGATTAGGCTGTCTTCTCTATTTGTTCCTAACTATAAACTTTAAATTGGGCCAAGTACAGAACCCTGTGGTACTCCACAAGTAACCTTCCAATGCGGAGAAGATATGTCATTTAGATGAACAAACTGGGATCTATCAGACAAATACGATTTAAACCAGCCTAGTGCTGTTCCCTTGATCCCCACAGTGTGTTTGAGCCTTTCTATGAAGATATTGAGATTGACTGTGTCAAAAGCAGAACTGAGATCTAACAGAATAGACACGAGTCCATTGTCTGAGGCCATGAGAAGATCATTTGTGACTTTAAGGAGAGCTGTCTCAGTGCTATGATGAGCTCTGTAACCTGACTGAAATTCTTCAAATAGTTCATTATTCCTCAAATGCTCTCTCAGTTGATTAGCAACAATTTGTCCAAGGATTTTAAATAAAAAAGGAAGATTAGATGTGGGTCTGTAATTTATTAAGTCTTCTTGTTCAAGAGGTTTCTTAAATAGGGGTTTTACTACAGCTACCTTAAGAGTTTCTGGTACATAGCCATTCACTAATGACAAATTAATCATGTCCAAAATGGGAGTAATAAAAATAGGAAATACTTCTTTAAACAATTTTGTCGGGATTGGATCCAACATACAAGTTGAAGGCTTAGATGAAGAAAATATTTTTGAAAGCTCAAAAGGCTCAACTGGAATAAAACACTTCAAACAGAGATCAGGCTCTAGAGCCACATTCAGTACCTCATTGCTTACTGAGGTAGTAGTTATGTTTGGTAGGATGCCATCAATTTTAGTGTTAATAGATTCAATTTTATCAATAAAGAATTCCATAAAGTCAATAAAGCTAAGACTTGGGGGAATGGATGATATAACAGAGTTTTCGTTTCTAGCAAGTTTAGCAACTGTATTAAAAAGAAACCTAGTATTATTCTTATTCTCCTCTATTAATAATGTAAAATATGCAGATCTAGCTTGACGAAGGGTTCTTTTATACAGAAGCACGCTGTTTTTCCAGGATAAATAGGACTCCTCTAAAAGTGAAAACCGCCATTTCTTCTCCAATTTCCTGGTATTTCCCTTCAAGGTACAAAGTTCTGAACTAAACCAGGGGGCCAACCTCCTATGATTAATTACTTTCCTTTTTATGGGGGCAAGGTTATCTAATGTAGTACGCAATGAGGACCTAATACTATGAACAACAGCATCAATCTGTGTTGGACTTGAAATTAAATTGTTGCCTTCCAATGCATTTCTCTGAAATACTGAAGAAATTAAAGCTGGAATGGATTCTTTAAAGGCTGTCTCCTCCTATAAAGACATTTTCTTTCAGATTTAAAGTACTCAGTGAAAAGGAACTCAAAAGTTCTCAAAAAATGGTTAGAAAGGAGAGGATTATGAGGCAGTACTATAACTTTTTCACACTCAATGCCATAAGTCAGCACAATGTCTAAAGTGTGACCAAGGGAGTGGGTAGGTGTTTGGATTTTTTGAGTAAAGCCAATTGAGTCTAAAATGGCAGTAAAGGCTACATTTAGGCTGTCATTTTTTGTGTCAACATGAATGTTAAAATATCCCACTATAATTATTTTATCAGTGTTTAACACTAGTTCAGATAAAAAAATCTGAGATCTGATCTATAAATTCAGAGTAAGGACCTGTTGGACGATACAAAATCACATATAGAAGTGGTATAATTCTTTTAGAGGTTGGATGAGAAAGCCTAAGGGTTAAATGTTCAAAAGAACTATAACTATTAGTTGGCCTGGGATTAATTAATAAACCTGATTGGAAAATGCTTCCTACTCCTCCACCTCTCCCAGTACTTCGAGGAATGTGAAAGTTTGAATAATTAGAGGGAGTTGATTCGTTGTTACTAACATAATCCTCATGCTGCAGCCAGGTTTCTGTGAGACAAAGAAAATCAATTTGATTATCAAGAATTAAGTCATTAACTAATAAGGACTTTGAGAAGAGAGATCTGATATTCAATAAGCCACACTTAATAGTTGTACATTTTTGTTTCATCTGAGTTGTTTTTATCTTTATGAGATTTTCAGGGTTAGCTCTTTTTAGATTGATCTTTAATCTATTTGGTTTTGGGCGTGGGCAAGACACCGTCTCAATGGGATGATTGGTAGGTAACTGTAGAGAAGCCGCAGAGAGGAGTTCTAAACTACAACTCTGCTTCCTGATCTGGACCCTGGTTTGTCAGTAATTTGGGGAATTAATAAATTCGGCCATATTTCTACAAAGAAGAGCTGCTCCGTCCAAAGTGGGATGGATGCCGTGTCTCCGGATCTCCGGATCAGACCAGGTTTTCCCCAACAGGTTTTCCAATTATCAATGTAACCCACACAGTTTTCTGGACACCACCTAGATAACCAGCGGTTGATTGACAACATGCGACTAAACATGTCATCACTGTTCCGATCAGGTAGGGGACCAGAGAAAACTACAGAGTCCGACATTGTTTTTGCAAACTCACACACTGAAGCAACACTAATTTTAGTGACCTCCGATTGGTGTAACCGGGTGTCATTACCGCCAGGGTGAATAACAATCTTACTGTATTTACGATTATCCTTAGCCAGCAGTTTGAGGTATGATTTTATGTCACCTGTTCTGGCCCCTGGCAAACATTTGACTATAGTTGCTGGTTTCTCTAAAGTAACGTTTCTGACTATGTAGTTGCCAATTACCAGAGTCTGTTTC
The DNA here is from genome assembly GCA_032876305.1 of Orestias chungarensis. NCBI lineage: Eukaryota > Metazoa > Chordata > Actinopteri > Cyprinodontiformes > Cyprinodontidae > Orestias > Orestias chungarensis. Next base: position 245,363 of record JAVLVB010000270.1, read on the forward strand.
TCAGCGGGTGTATCGCTGAGTGGTGAAAATCGATTTGAAACGTTAACAGGTTGGTGGTGCATTCTTAGATCTTTTTTAGAGCTTTCAATTTTATTTATTGCTTATTGTTACAACACAAAAAGTTTGACTTTTTTACCCATATTTTCTGTGAGATCCCCAATTTATGGGTTGAACCCGGGTCCTGGCCACACCCATGTCTCATGTTAATTAACTGAGAGGCAGTTAGATGCTTAAATTCCGACATAACATTTTGTAAAATAAAAAAAAACATTCAGAGATATAATCCTAAAAAAAAAAAAAAAAAAAAAAAAAA
>JAVLVB010000270.1:245775-281305 GCA_032876305.1 Orestias chungarensis
AAATAGATAAATAAATATGTTTATTTTATAGGCATACTTTGAAATATTTACTACTGATCACTGAGTTTGGTTTAGTATCACTGTGTTACTTCCATATTTCTTATCATCAACAAGCTTCAATTTGAATTCTGCTTGGATAATTAGCGGTCTGTTTCCTTGCAGTAACGTTTGGCTTTAAGCACAGTTTACTGTTCATCCTGTCAGTATTGTTTATAACCAAGACTCATAATCCATGTAATTGCCAAAAACAACATTTAGGGAGGAAAAAAAAACATTACTCTGCATCTTTACCACTCATCTAAATACGTCTTATTCATAACTACCTGCTACTCACAGCATTTAGGATCTTACATTGATCTGTACATCTTGCATTCTTAGATTTTTCACACTATTTTAGTTTCTTACAGCAACACAAAGGCACAAAGGCAAACTTACCAGTGTTTACCAAACTGGTAAGTTTGGTAAAAACTTAAAATATTTGATTTGTATTTTAGGTGCTTTTTTTCAGTAATTCTGCCTTTGGTACAATAACGTATAAGTTCTCAATCAGGCTTGATCAGTTAATTTGATAATCAAACGCAGGGTCACCATAGACATTAGAGCAAGTATTAGCAAAGCAAACACATTCATAAAGCTTGTCAGCAGGAAAAATCAGACATCTGCTCTAAAATTGGACTTAATACAGTACACACTGGTCTTCCTTTTATGAATATTGCATTATTATGCATGCCGCTATAAACCACCAACGTGGATTTTGTATTGCATTAAATAAACAGTCTGTATTTAATAATTGTGAGCATCTCGAAACTTATCTCCCCAGTCTGCACATTACCTTTTGAGTGATTAAAACCTGAAATCTCTGCACCCAGAGGCCACTTATATAATAGTCTACATTTTCAGGTTTTCCTTAACTTTAAGTCATATTTATAAAAAATTATAGAAAAAAAACCTTCAAATGTTCCAATGTGAGAAAGGAATCTTGCTTTAAACTTCAGTTTTACAATCTCTGGCCATAACATTAGTTTATTCCTAAAGTCTTTCTGTATTACAAATGGATTCCCATCTTTATATGCATCCTCAGACCTTCTGTAAAATAACCCTTCTAAAGCCCTTCAGTCTTCTCCTGGCAAATAACTTTTCAAAGTGATAGTTTTTGAATCAACTACACATATGAATGATTTTATGAAGTCCACTAACTTCAAAGGGTCGCCTGAAAACACAACAGGTTCAGGAACTGTTAGACAACTCAAACTTAATGAGCTGACTTTGGCTTCACCCAGAGCTCTCAGAGCGTATTAAGGTGGCAATGGTGATGCAGCCTCTGCATCTGACTTCCTTAGCGATTTTAAAGTCTGCACTCGTCTAACATTGGAATTTAAATCAAAATTCTCCTGTTCAATTTTACAATTTTCAAGTCGGCTTTAAACGTCAACCCCAGCTGCAGCCATTTTAAACTCCATCTCTGTCTGCTTTAACTTCAACTGGCATTTTTCCTCATCGAGCTTTTGTAGCACCTCGGTTTCCTTCTGCTTCATTTCTGCCATAATCTGGGACTCTTGGAAGCCTCCATTCACATTCTAGCTTGCTGAGTTTGGCATGTTGAGCGTCTATCTCCAACATGGATTTAACTTGAACTGTTGGCTGCAAGATCAGCCTCTGCCATTATCCGCCCTGGGGAAACTCTGGAGCTGGTAACCGATGAACCATCTGTGCCTTTAAGAACTTTTAGTAGAAGTTTTGCCAAAAATAAATTTATAATCATCTCTATTTAGGGCAGCTCAAACCCTTTCCTTTTCAACTTCTTGATTAAATTTCTCTTTCACAATGCAACTTTCTCAACGCTTGCAGACAAGATTTCTTATTTGCCAATACAGTACAAGCATCTAGTTTTTGCACACTGAAGTTTTTTATTTATTTTTATTACGTTGTAGAAGCTCACAATGTTTCACATTGTCAAGGCTATGTTGGACCTCCTGGTTTATCTCATCCAAAGCCTCCGCTAAACAAAAAGCCTTTAATTTCTTTTCGTAGAAATATCTTTTTCACATGGCAGTGACATCTTTCTCAAATAAAGTGACTTAAAATTTCAGTGAACCCAAGTACACAACACAGAGCCTTAGTGAAATGGTTCCATTTACAATTCTTACACCGAACACATTTCAGTTATGCTGAGCGTATAGCCTAAATTAAAAATGGGCTTCAATCCATTTACTTTCAAAGTCAAGGTACAGATGACAACCTTATATCCACTTAATTTCCGCATTGTTTGATCAGCCACAATTTCTCACCGGGTCAGGAGTTGTCTTCTGTCGCATTCACTTTAAACCAACAAACCAAGAAACTTGGATCCATAGCGGAGAAAGCCCTCACAGGGTGGCGTAGACCCCAACACAGCTTCAAACTTTGGCTGATTTCCAGTCCACCCGTCTCTCTTTCAATGGCAGCCCACACAGGCGCGTCGAGTTTTCACTGTAGCAGCACCCCAGCTTTAGTAAAAAGTTCAGCGAATCCTCGACAGGTGAATGTAGGTGTTTTATTTGTTTCATTTTTAGATCACCCTTTAGCATCTTTGACACTCTAGACACCCTGGACACCACGAAAACTAAAAAAAACAACAACCAAAATATAACAAAAAATATGTATACAAACATGAAAACATGAAATTAAGAAACATACCTTGCTGCTTTATTGGGGGGAATGCAAAATCTTGTTTGGCAAACCTTTAATGCTGAAGCAGTTGTTCCCAACCATTTATTGTTAAGATTAATTACTGCCGACTTTATATGCCAGCCCTCCCTGGCTACGGCATCCCACAGGGCGCAAAATAAAGACCATTTATAAGTAAACATTACAGTGAAATCAACACAGACAAAGATCTATAAATAGATAGGGTTAATTATTTTAGGAATTATTTAAGCAGGGAACGTGTTTTAAAATCCTCTAACAAAGGAAAAACAACTAAAAAGTATTTCAGAATCAGTCCTTAGACTTTTTAAAATATGCTCCTCTTAATCGATTGGGTTACATTTTGTGTGGGGTTTAAATGATGTAGGGTTACAGTAAAACAGCGCCACCTTCTGGGAGACAAATGACCTGTAGTCCATCAGCAAACTGCCTGATTGCTTTAAGTTTAACAAATAAACAATGATCGTCCAGGTTGATATGTGGATCTAAATTCAAGAGAAAATACTATGTTCAGGTCAACTTCAGAAACAGAGAGGTTTCTTTACATGGAGCAGGATTACTTAAATTACAGAATCAGCGTCAGGCTGGCTAATACTGACGTTACGTTACTTTTAAATTATTTGATGAAGAGGGAATAGGTTGTAAATCGTCTTTAATTATCACCATGTGAAACATCTTTTAGCAGATTATCAGTGCATCTGTAAACACGACATGACTAACAAATAGACGCTATGAATGAGTGATGTGTTGCTTAAGTTAATAAGGGAGATAATGAAAACATCCTGTATTCATATTGATAAATTAACTGGATATGGTTTTCAAGTTCGCAGAGATTTCAGGTAAGTGAATAAGGACTGAGTTGGAGGAGATTTGGCGAGGCCACAGATGGAGGAAAACTCATAATAAGAAAAGAAGAAAAGTGTCCCTTCAGCTCCCTCTGGCTTCCCCATTGATGAAGATCTTCGATCTGAAAAAAGAAGTGAAGATTGTATAGATTGTGGGAAGAAAAACAAAGGATCTCAGTCCCTGGGTGGATATAGAAACTTCAAAGCTCCTGCTACATTTGAAATTGAGAGATTGAGAAATTGGTCTTCTGATCCAAATCCAATCCTTCCATCCTTTTGTTTGAGCCTCAGAAACCTATGAAACCATTATGGTTTTCTATCTTGTCGTGTTAAAATCTGAAACCGTCTTGCTCAAAGAAACAAGTGACTTGTTTTTTTAACATTGTCACAAAGCCAGTTACCTGATGCACACACCCGAAATAAAACTGTATAAGCGTACTTAACACATCCATAATAAGGTTTGTGATACGCTACAAAGATCAGCAGGTCGCATTACTTAAGTCGTTTCTGAATGACTTTGTCAGAATCACAATTTTTTGCAAAAATTGAAGAGATTTGTTCTTAAAATTGTTTGCATTTTAAAGGTAGGCTATGTGACATTTACAATTAGAAGTTGCAGATCTGAGCTATATGAACTAGATACTGTGTTATTATTTTGAAAAATATGAAGTTAACATCCCGACACCATACACTTGTTGGATGATTTATCTCCGGTTCATGGCTTGTATACTTTTAGGTTGGAAGGTTTAACATTTACACTCTTGCTGAGCCGCTATAAAATGCGACCATTATGTCAGCTTACTTTAATCTGATATGGAGAGGAAGACGTTGCGGCTAAAGTATAACAAACTACTTTTATCTAGTTAAATAATATAAGAATAGAGCAGTAAAGTAAAGTAAAGTAAACCAGTCAAGTATACAAAAAAATAAATAAAAATAAAAACATCAAAATACAAAAATCCTTAAATATAAAAATCATCAAAAATGATTAAGAAATAAACAAAAAATGAAAGGGTTTAAACCACAGCCTTATTGCATTTAATCTATTAGGAGATGATGGTTAATGTGTAATAAAATATTTTATTTAGAGCAGCTTTTCACCTGGAATATTTGCAGATCAAAGGCGTCTCTTTTATCAGGAGGTTTTTTAGCTCTGACTTAAAGGAATTTAGTGTTTCGGCTGTTTTGCTGTTCTCTGGGAGTTTGTTCCAGATTTGTGGTGCGTAAAAACAAAATAAAACAAACAAACAAACAAACAAACAAACAAACAAACAAACTGATTGTTGCTTCTCCAATGTTTGGTTCTGATTCTGGGGATGCAGAACAGACTGAAACCAGAGGACCTGAATGGTCTGGAAGGTTGATACGATGACTGCAGGTCTTTAAAGTACTGTGGTGCCAAGACATTCACTGATTTATTAATTTTAATGTCTATTCTCTGAGCTGCAGGGAGCCATTGCGTTAAATTATAAAGCTGAATAAGATTCCGGAATGTAGACAAAAATAATGTAAACAGACATTTTGATTAACTAAATTTGTTTGTTGTTTTTTTTTACCTCTTTCTTACCATTTAAGGACTCCAGGCCTGCTGCATTTTTTTTTTTTTTATCAGGCTATAAGCAGCAACTCACCTCAGTCCATGACGGAGGAGGCACCAAACGTCTCTCCGCCGTGCTGAGCCTCATCACAGCATATAGATGATGTAGGAGAGGAAGACGAGAGCCATGATGGCGAAAAACATCAACACCAGTATGTCCACCATGGTGGGAGCAAGGGGGAGCGAAGATGCGGCGACGCGCAGCTGCGACGCCCGGTCTTCGGAGGAGATCGGACATTTCCGGATGGAACTCGGAGACAGAGAAACCACACCCACTTCTGTGGGATGGATAGGCTTGGGGTTCCTCTGAATTTAGTATATGATCAGCTTGTGGGTTTATCGGCCAAACATACATAAAAAAAGGCTTTTTTTCACTTTTGGAAGTAGTTTTACAACATTGGACTGTTTAGTGCTACTTGTGTGATATTATGGAATATGTCTTTATCATTAGGTTACCATCAGTCTTCAGAAATCAAAGTATTACTATCAGCTCCTAGAAAATAAATGAATGTTAATAACATGTATATAGAAATAATGAGGGTTTGGACTTCCAGATATATGTTACACATACAGCCAGAACTGCTCAATTTAAAGTTCATTTTTTTATTTAATATTGGTCCTGGCTTAGTAAAAAAAATAGTAAATTAGTTATTAAAGGTTAGAGTGGAAAATCAATTTCACATATAATAATAGTCAAATGTGTCGTTTAGTAATTGAATTTAGAAGAGATGGGCATGGTTCAATTTACTGTACTTAAAATTTCAAATAGATGTTTCCTAATTGGACCTTTTCATGACGAATATAAATGAAGGAAAGCAAATAATACAGTCATGTTTTTCCAACTGTGGGAGGAAGCCAGAGTACCTGGAGAGAACCCACGCATGCACAGGGAGAACGTGCAAACTCCATGCAGAAAGACCCGAGGTGGACTTGAACCCCAGAGCCTTCTTGCTGCTCCTTGCGTTTTAGCGTTCAAATTTTTTGCTCGTAATCGTTCTTTCATTTATAACAATTCACTGTCGCTTCGTGTCTTCTTCTCGTCCGTGTGTGGGTTTGTCGGCAGTTTGTCTGCGTTCATCATCTTCCATCTGTTTCAGCTCCTGTTCCATCATATTTATAGTATTGATCAGAGTGTTTATGGTGTCCAAAGGGTCCGGTTCCTCCAGCTGTGGCTGGGTCTCGTTGTCATTTTCTTGTGGCTGGTCCGTTTCTCTTTCTGGTTCCTCCATATGTGATTAAATGGATTCAACGGGTACTCGAGGGGGATATCTCCTCCACACATTCTTCATTTCCTCCAGTTGTTCCATGTGTTTGGTGATCTTAAGTTTAATTTCAGCAGTCCTAACCTGAAGCATATCTGTAAACTCCTGGAAGTCTTGATCTTCTATGCGCAGGCCTTCCTCCATGTACTGGAGGATTTGAATTGTATGTATACTGTTTCTGTCAATGTACATGTTGAAGACCTTTTGTGTTTTTTTTCCTGGATTGAGCTTCGTGATCTTGCGGATAGAATTTGGGACTATATCCTTCAAAAAATCCGGCTCCTTGAAGATTGGGATGTCTGGAAGGCCCCAAGGTAGGGGATCCCGGGTGTCTCCGTAGCGTTTATTCTCTTTAACCATCCGTTGCAAAAAATCTTCATCAGGATGTCTTATCAGACTCTTCTTCCTCTTCGTTTCCTCCTCATTTTGGCCAAAAAGTTTTTTAATGAAGGACCACATTGTTACTTCACACGAAATTGTCAGTTTGCTCTGAAAGCTTTGGGATCCTTGGCTGTGCTGAGACGTGGCTGCTGCTGCTGCTGCTGCTGCTGCTGCTGCTGCTGCTTTGTGACAACGCATTCAGGCGTGCGGCTACAGGAAAGGGGCCAGGGGCTTTGTGACGTCACAATGACGATGCCGACTTCAAAGACACGGCGCCTCTGACGTCACGGGACTCCCACGCAGGTCGTCGCTCCATCGCATCGCGTGGTTTAAATTCCGAACTGGCGGTAGAAGGTCTGCGCATGCGCAGTCCCACAAATACTGCTCATGTATACGTACATACACACTACTACACTACATAGACATATATATATATACACATATATAGATTTACATATCACTAGATATATATAAATATATAGATATCTATAAATCTATATATATGAAAATAATATATATATTTTATACAGAACATATTTATATGTACATATATATATTATATATACATATACACATTAACTACTACAATAGCTTGTGTGTGTGTATGTATATATATATATATATATATATATACCATATTCTCCTGCAAGCTAGCCAGTTCCTAGAGAACTTATACATTTATACAATGCCATCTAGCTACATAATGAGATCCTTGTTTAAACTTGATCAAGCTGCACAAGTTTGACCCTCTTACCCCCGACTCCTCCACTCTGTGCAATCGAATCAGACCCTCACTGTGCATCATGGGACAGAAAAGGGGAAGAAGCCCGTACAGTCGGTGGGGCCTGACAAAAACAAAAGTCGTTTTGAAGAAGTCTTGACTAATTTTTCTTCTCTGTGAAAAGGTTCAATATTTACCTCACACACAAACTGTTGATGTCATTTCATTTTATGGCAGAATCTTAAAGATTAAAGACATTCAACAACACAAAAATGACAAACGAATAAATCCCACACCAGATCCAATACCGTGACTGCAGTTTTATAAAAACTGTTGTTTTGGGTCCTAAAACCAGTTATTCACTTTATTTAAACAAGTTTAAAATAAAAAACAAAACAAAAAAACAAGATGAGCAACAGAAGAACAGCATAACAAATTCCTTTAATAGTGAATTCCTATCTTTGGTGGGAGTTTTTTCTTGGGGCATATGCACAGTATCACACTAGCTGAGGTGGATTTGAGAGGTGGACTCGTATTGTTCCCTAACTTGTCCCTTATCGCTTCTTTATCTGAGCAGGAGAGGCTGCTCAGTTAGGCTAATTCTCCAGTTTCACAACAAACAGTCAGCAGGCCGTGTTGAGTCTTACCCAATACTTATAAGACGTGCATTCATCTACAAACGCATTAAAACCTCCATGTTCCGTCAGGCTGTTTAAGTAACGTAGCTCAGACGAAGCCGTGTGATCTGACATGAGCCCCTGACGTTTTTATTTTGTGCAAGCGGCGAGTTTGTCTCGACGAGAGCCGAGTTGGAATGGCTAAAAGGGACGAAGACGATGCAGAGTGGAGAAGGTTCAGGGGTCACGGGACAGGGTTTTAAAGGAGAGTGTTAAAATGAGATGTCCGTCCCTTGATGTCTCCATCCATGAACAGGACACCTCGTCCTCATCGGCAGCGGAGCAGTCGTACGCCGCTCCGTATCATCTCTGTGGGCAGACGGCGAGGAAGAGAAGTCAGAAAAAATCAGTTAAATCAGTTAAAGCATAGTCATAAATTGTGACAGAAGATCTTGAAGCATAATGAATAATGCTGATGGTAGTTATGAATTGGGTATATCTAGTCTTTGTAACGGATAATAGCTTTTCGGAAAGGATGTAAAAAAAAAAAAATAAAATAAAAAGTCTGGTCAGGTGAAAATTATGAATGCAAAGAAAATAAAACAAGATAAAAGCTTTAACAAACTGCGGTGTAAGACAGTTATGAGATAAGGAATTAAAGAATAAAGTTCTGCTGCATCGTCTAAAGCCAACAATCAGGTTTCACACTGATTTCTACTGTCAAAAAGGGTGTGTGCACAACTCTTAATGATCAATATATATCTCTGTATAAACAAGTGGTTGCTCCACCCGGAGTGGGCTGTGTTTGATGTGATCGCGGATCGATTACTGCGCCCTGTGACGTCATCGTAACCATTTTTTACTCGTACCCACGGAGAAAGGAGGAGTTTGTAGTCTGCTTCAGATTCATAACTGGATGGACGAGGAGAGTTAACATGTTACAACAACAACAAAACATAAACGAAAGCTACGGACGGCTTATCTGATTAATAAGTGCAAGCAGACGTCTGATCCGTTTTAACACAAAGCACTTCACACAGAATCGCCAGTAATGTTTTAGTTTCTTTTTTGTTACATGCGTTTAACCACATGTGTTTAACAAAAACACTACTGGTGGTTCTGCGTCAAGTGTTTGGAGTTAAAACTGATCAGATGTCTGCTTGCAATCAGCCCCGTCATTTGCAGCCAGTCATTAGGGACAAAACGTTAACTCAGAGTTGTTGTTTTTTTAAATTATTATTGTCACAAACAGAAATCATGTCTAAATAAGCGTGTTAAGAATTACCGTGGTTGAAAGCGGATCAAATCTATTGTGGCCTTGAAGACAAGGAAATATGGAATAAATACACTCCAAATTTCTTGTACTTGTTAACTAACCACAAACAAAATATGTGTACAAAACTAATTTGATTATTAGCTCACAGCTAATAAAACGTAACATTTATTTTCCCAGGTTGATCAGTCTAGTAACAACGGTTCTAACAACTAGACTAAACAGTTCTTAGATTTTTTTAAATGATATAGGAGTTACGGTCTAACCCGTCTGACTAACGCATATATTTTCTAAATATAAATTTAAGTTCTGACGGGTGTTGAATAATCAAATCAATTTTTGACCCTTGTATGGACTCTGATGAAGCCTTAAATTATCTATCTAAATATTCACCCTGCCATGTCTAATGTTTCTGTCTGTTTTGCACCATTTGATTTACTCTGATAAAGCCTTAAACACCCAGAAATGGAAATGGAAATAATAAAATGTGCATCTTTGTGATTAGCATAATACATATTTAATCGTTTTAAAGCCATTTCTAAAAATCCTGTCAACATGGGAGCATTGTACTGACTCGGATTTAGCCTAAAACTAAACATTTACCTGAGTTTGTAATGACTTCATATGTGAGGTATGAATTTACACGTTAGTTAGGTTTTCCATCACATGCTTACTTCAGGGATATAATAATGATATAAACACAGTAATCAGAGGAAAACACTGATATTACCAGACTGACGGCCTCTTCAACTCCATGAAACTTCCTGCAAAGCTACTTTAGGCCCTCATGTTTGCATCTTTGTTGGCTATTCAGTGACAGCTGGGACTTAAAAAAAAAATAAAATAAAAAAAGATTAATATACAAAAAAAATGCAGTGCAGCTGCTGTAGATTAGCCATTATGTTGTATTTTAATTTATACAAATTCGCTTTACACATCAGAAAATGCACTTTAATTCCGCAGTGCCCTGCAAATATACAAGGTCAGCTTTTACTTTGAAGGCGATTTCAAATCCCGCCCTTCTAATTCATTCACCCAATCATAGCGCTTCCTGATGAAACGCGGAGCTCTGATTGGTCCCTGCGGATGTTAGAAGCAGGAAGCGCAGAGTCGCATCTCGTCTCCAGTCTTGTGTTCAGAGCAGAAAGACTCAATCTACATTATTTAATGCAGCGTTTTATGAATCATTTGAAAAGTAACATAGATTAAATTCAAATCAGCTAATTTAAAATATAGAAGTATTTGCAAAAAGGAAGTTTAGAAAGCAATGACAGCTCTCATTATGAAATACCTTTATAATATTTTCATTGACTATCCATCTATTTACTTAAGGCCTCTTTTTCTCCACTTTTGTGAGAATTGACAGCTCCCTCCCGGGTCTGGTGGGGTTTGTAGTCAACATTTCTTTGGAGGTTATCAAGGCGAAGAGAACAAGCCTATCCCTGTCAATCCTGCCTCCCTTCTGTAGCAAGCCCTTTGCTGATTACATGGAAAGGTTTTTCCGCTCATTTCCAGTCTTAGATTTGCTGATGAGGTCCATGTGGTGACATAATGCTGTGGAAGTGGGTTTTGGTAAAAGCTGTTTGCTACAATGTATGCTGTGTGCACCTACATATTTCACAAGTTTGCACAAAAATATGAAGAAAACAAATTAAAGCTGCAAAGATACCCCCCCAAAAACTTTTTTTTTTTTAAATAACTGTTTTAGAAGTTAAAGCAAGACGCTGTGTCACCCTGACTGCCTTCTTTGGTCACGGCTGGAGTTTCATGCACGGTGGGAACTTGATCAGGGGTAACACTCAGCTAGTGTGAAGTCCCAAGCTATTTTTGTCCTAAGTTTTTGGGTTGATGGTTTAGCGGCCCAGAGCCACCAGCAGATTTAACTCTCATTTCCACCTCACAAAGTAATTTACAAGCTATTTCCATTTTACTCACCATCATTTAAAAGCTAAACTCAATATAGAAATAGAGTTAATTCATCTTTAAAAGTGAGAAACAGATGAATTCTAGGGCTATTTAGCACTTTTAATGGAAAGGAGCAGGACTGCTGAAGTACATCATGACACAAAGTCACAAAGAGAGTAATGCTGGTGTGGGTTTGGTTCCTCAGAGAGGACAGTGGGTGAACAAACTTTAGTGCAGAGTTGAATGGTCCAGGGTGTGTGGGGTCTGCAAAGAAGTCAGCCGCCCAAAGAGGGAAGGTGAGCCCTGATGCTCCTGTCTGGAGATATGATTGTCCGTTGCAGTCTGGACCGATGAGCGAAAGGATGGGTACAGGACAGACTAGCAAGGGATGTCAACAAAGGTAAGTTTGCAACCATCTGTTTTCATCAAAACACGCTCAAGTGCATGTCACTAAAAGAGTCAACAAAACCAAGCCTTGAATTAAAATACATTTATTAGACAATGAATGTCCTTCCACGGCTGAGTTATTACTGATGAAGCAACTACTAGAGTGAACAGAACACTGATAATAAGCAGGAGACTGACCGGTTACAGCATTATTGTAGATAAAAACTAATTTAGTTGTGTTCTCGACACATTGCACAAACAAGAAAAGCAATAGAAAGATTAGAGCTATCCTTTTCATGAGGAATTCATAAAAAAAACAACCCAAAACAGACATAAAATATTAAAAACACATGAGCAAAAATTGTTTTCTTAGACTTTCGAGTATGTTAATAATAAGAACCACAAACATCTGAAGTGCTTATAGTTAAATGTCCAGAACATCTGTGAAGATCTGGATTTCAGTCTGAAAATAAATAAATTAGCGTAACTGAGCTTTTAAATATGAATAAATTAACATCTCAACAGATAAAGTGCCAAGCCTGTTTCAAGAAGCCGTCGTGGTTTCGTAAAGGAGCAGCAGATAGACCCAGGTTAGCATTAAAAGACAACCACTCGCTGGACTGGACCATCAATTGGCGTCCGACCATCACGGGGGTCAGGCTCAAGGTTTTTAGTGTTTTCTCAGTAGAATGTAAGCCATGAGCAGGATGAGGCCCGCCGAAAGGCCCGCTATCACAAACTGGTGGATGGAGAGGACGTGCTCCAGGGTGTGGATCCTCTCCTCAATGGCGCTGGTGTGGAAGTAGTCGTAGATGCCGGCCGCGATGGTCCACAGAGCCCACGCGGCGTCCACCACCAGCGGCATGGCATGCGAGGCTCAGCCGCGGCTCGGCCACGCTCAGTCAGCCTGGAAGAAACAACGTGTCAGCTGTGAAATATACACAAAAACATTACAAAAAGATCCTAAAATATACAGTTCTGAACTGCCATGGAGCATCTAATGAGATGTTTTTGGATTTTACAGAAATGGGCTAAGACCCTCTGCGTTTTCCAAATTAAAATGATGGAAACAAAAGTCATCTAAAAGAAGTCTGAATGCAGGCTGTAGAAACAAATTAGATTAAAAAAAACAAGCTGGGAAGAATTAGATTATAGTATCAGATTAAAGGAAGGAGGCAAAACTTTAGAAACAGACTTTAATTCATTTTTTTTTTTTTTGTTGTTGCTGTAATCTGATGTGTTTTTTATTTTATTTACAAATTTAATACGACACAGGGCCTCACCTTTGTGTGAACTCCTCTGGGTTTTCTTGAGTCCACATTTACCAGGACATTTCAGAGGTGACAAGCTGTGTGGAGAATCGGATTTTATTTCTAATGGTACCAGCTCACACTGTTAAAAGGTACCAAACGCTGCTCCAGTGACCATGGTGCTACTGTGCTCCACTGGCCCAAACTGGCCACACCCCACCAGCACCCATAGACACCATCTTCCTCCCACCATGCATGGATGCAGAAATCAATGCTGAACGAGCTCGGACTGAGCACTGAGTGCAATCAGAAGACTCACATTTATGATTAAAACAACTCTGCGTTCATCTGATGTAAAATGTGTCATTTAATCTATAGATATTTTTCCATATGTTTCCACCACTTCCTAATAACAGGAGCTACACTGAACCAGTGCTAACTAACCACACCCCTGCTAGCATAAACCGCTGCTAGCTAAAACGAGCGTTCAGACTTTGTTACTCACAGCAGGGATTCATCGTGAACTTGACGACTACTAGCTATACACATATCCCGGCCTCCAGGGCATCACATCCTCAGATTACAGCAGATCCAAACTGTTAACCATCTACTTCCGGGTGGGATCTGTGTTTGTTTAACCTACTTCCGGGTGTGCGACATTTTTATGGTTCCCCGTCCTGTTGAGCCGACACGTTATGATTTTACTTAAGTTTTACGAAATATATCGTATAAAATAACATTTGAAATATGTTTTTGCGGATGATGAAGAACTTTGGGACTTTATAGAGACTTTAGCAAAAGGTGTTTGTGATTTCTCTTTATTTGTAGTCTCGCTAAAGAGAGGAGTAACTCGGACATGTTTGTCCAGTTTGAAGCTTTGATGCAACAAAGCACAGCAGGAACTTCCGGCAACAGTTAAATCCTAATAAACATCTATTGTATGGTTTAATGTTATCACTGTTTCGGGAAATTATGGGTAGGCGCGGTGGCCAAGTGGTAAGGCGTCGGTCTCGTAAACCGAAGATCGCGGGTTCGAACCCCGTCCGTGCCTGTCTTCAGTGGATCTGTAATATAAATGTGCGTCTTTTTGATTATGGTTATAAAATATTTCTTTAGCAACACTTTAAAATACAACACAATATAAAATGGTGAAAAATACTTTGAACAAAGTTAACAAAGATTGTTGCTCTCAAATGTCTAAAACTGATCAGATAAATCTGTCGCCCCATGCTTCCTCGCTATGCTGAGAAGTCAACAACACAACTCAAGCTATCTAGAAGAAGCATATTTAGATTTTGCAAAAATACTTTCCTCACAATTATTTACAACAAACACAATTCCTCAATGACAAAAAATAAAAATGAACAAAGCCAAGTTAATTAAACAGAAATTGTAAAAAAAACAAAACAGGTTGTCATTAATAAAATTACAAAGAATTGTTTTGTAACGCCAAAAATTGTTAAAGCCTGCAAATCATTTGTACATTTTGAAAAACTGAATTCTAGCATTTAAAAGCAGAACTAAAAGCGTTACAGGCGATGGCACCTTGAATTATTCTCCACTGGAGATCAGCAGTCCTCCTCTTCCTGAAGAGGGGCTTATAAAGGACCCGCCACCCTGGAGTCACGCCATCTCCTCCTAGGAGTCCACATAGTGGGGGCTATGTCACAAAGACCCTTTCTGTTTAAAACTTTGACACAGTCCTGATACAGCTTTTACTTGTCAGCTGTATTAAAACTTCTCTTTTTAGGATGTTTGAGAACTGACAACTGAACTCCCCAAACCGAGGGCTCACACAGACTTCTGGGAAGGGGTCACTTTCATCGGGTTCTACACCATTTGCGTAGTCTTTCAGGAGATTCTTTCCTACTGCAGTCAGCCTCAGTCTCCAGAGCTCCAGGGTCCTCTCCACTTGCCTGGTAGATCTGAAAAACAAAACCCCCTGTGGTACCAGACGTAAACCTTTCCAAAAAAAACAAAACGGTTTACATTGTGTTTGTATTTCTTCAAATAACCCTGTTGGATGATCTACACAGGCCAGACGATGCCATAAAATTGATGACACCAGGTTATTCAGCACAAGCACCCCACCCCTCTTACCACATTTGGGGAAGCAGCCATTTCCATGTATTAAGTTTTTTAAATTTTCTATCCTTTCAATGACGGGTTCCCAGTTTCTTTTTTCCACTGCCTCAATCCCGAGGAATACACCAAGGCTTTACAATTTGATATTTGGATGTTCATTTCACATGATTATTACAATTTCTCTTTAGAAAACAATGACCATGTTCGGGGGGTTAACCAACTTTCAAGCAGCACTGTATATACCGAGATTGCAAAAAGAAAAATGATGCTTGGAGGAAGGTTTCGGACCTCGGCATGTCTGAGTTGTAGGTTCCCAAATTAAAAATATAGGCTTATCTACGATTTTAGCAATAGGTGACACGCTGTGCGTACATGCAGAGGGAGAGATATAATGATGTTTATGTTGTTTCCAGTTGATGACTGTAGGAAGAGGTGGAAAAGTTTGAGGGACACCCATAGAAGGGAGAGGAGGAGGGAAAGATTGAGGTGCAGGAGTGGCGCGGAGCCTTCCACCTGTCGGCCATGACCTTATGGCCAGATAATGGTGTTTGTTAATCCATTCATGGACGACAGGGCCACCAGCAGCAACTTGATTATAGTTATAAAATCTCCCTTTAGCAACACTTTAAAATACAACACAATATAAATTGGTGAAAAATACTTTGAACAAAGTGAACAAAGATTGCTGATCTCAAATGTCTAAAATTGATCAGATAAATCTGTCGCCACAGCCATGCTCACTATGAGGGTTTGCTGAGAAGTCAACAACACAACTGGTGAGCAGGGATATGAAGTCCAGCCAGGGGAGGATGTGAGTGCCACCAGCCAAGCCAGCAGTGAGGAAGAGAGTCTTTTTAGAACCTGTCCCTTCCCCAACAAACACACTCACACCCACTCCTACACTCACATCTGCACCATCCAGCTCCAGGGAGAGCTCCAGGCCCAGGGCCCAGAAGAGGCCTCACAAAGACTCTCTCTCATCATTTGAAAGGCAGGTGATGGGGGCTGTGGAGAAGGCTGTCTCCCAGACAGCCCCGCCAGACCCGGACCAACAGTGTTTTGAAGGGCTTCTCCCTGAGTTCAAGGCCCTTTCGGCAAGGAGGAAGGACAAATTAAAATTTAAAATACACCAGCTGATTTTTGAGGCCATCTGCCAGGAGTTGGAGGAACAATACATGTCTTTTGCTGGTTGTTTTTTTTCCCCATACGTTTTCTTTTTTGTTCCTTTGTATATATGTAATAAATACTTTTTCATGAAAAAAAAAAGTTTTCTTTTGTAAATACAGACTTCAGTTAATACAGTACCCGAGTAGAGGAAGAGAGTAAATTACTGAATTAGGTAATGTGATATATGCATATGTGTCCAAGTGTGGTGGAAATAATGTAGTACTTGAAGCAGAAAGTAGAGGGAGGGATTTTAGTTTGCTTTGAATGTAACTGTGATTGGTAATAATTCTGAAAATTCCTGAGGGAGAAAAAAAAATCACTACCAGAGGAACAGGCTCTTTTGTTTAATGTATGTGGTTCTTAAAATGACCTTTTTTGTGTCTCCGTTGTTAGAACCTTGGTTGCAAAGGCACTGAACCCTCTGCTGAGAAGTAGGAAGCATAGGTCTTCTTCACACGGACGGCTTCCCGTGCAGCATTCTTGCTCCCCACTCTCCTCAGATCCTGCAGCACAGAGACTTCCCCCTCTGGTACTGGCACTGGTACCCTCCTGATCCTGGTGGTCTTCCTGATGTAGTTGTGCAGGATACAGGTCGCCTTCACACACGCATCTACATTTTCAGGGCTCACACCAATGACCCGGCGGTACATGCGCCACTGACTGGACAGGATACCGAAGGTGTTCTCCACAGTCATCCTTGCCTTTGGTAGCCTATAGTTGAAGAACCTGTTCCTGGGAGGGAGGTTGTCTCGAGGACAGGGCCTCATGAGGTCACTGCGGAGGGAAAAAGCTTCATCGGCCACAAACACATGGGGCTGAGGGCCCAAGTGATCTGCTCCTGGAAGCAGGGCATCTTCAGGAAGGTGGAAAGTGCCTGACCAAAGGTGGAGTGTGCCAGGGTCCCTCCATCACTGGTCCTCCCATAGCTGCCCACATCAACCACATGGAAGCGGTACTGAGCATCCACAACTGCCGAGAGGACAAAAGAAAAATGTCCTCTTGTAGTTTTAAAACAATAAGCCGGAGTTGTTTGGAGCCTTAATCACAACATGCTTCCCATCTATGGATCCCACGCAGTTTGGGAAGTTCCAGCGCTGACAGAAGTCAGCAGAAATGGTTCTCCAATCCTCTGCTGTTGGGACATGCATGCACTCCTCCACCAGGCTATCCCATATTGCCCTGGACACCTCTGCAGCAATCCTGCACACTGTGGAATGCCCCAGACGATAGCTGTATGCAATAGTGTGGAAAGAATCCCCAGTTGCAAGGTATCTGTTAAATAATATATTTAGATGTTAAAGATAAGTGATTAGGCTATAATAAAAACACACATATAATAATTATATATTTTGCACATAAGCAGACATGGGTAGGGAAACAGAAATAAATAAATAGAAATTTAGTGATGTGTATATGTGCGTTTGTGCCCTGGGTTTCATTCTCACCGCAGACAGATAGCCAGGCGTTTTACCGGGACCAATAGCTCGGCAGAGGTTGGTGTCTATCCTGCTGATCCGTGGCCCAACCTTGGTGAGCAGATAATCAAACTGGCCTTTATCCAGTCGGAAATAGCGCTGGAATCACGCATCATCGAAACGGAGCTCTTGAACCAGCCGGTTATATTCTCCGTGGAGATGACACTTTCTCAAGATGTCTTGAATCCAGAAGGACCAACGGCAACGGGCCCTGCGTTTCCATTGCAAATATGCGAACGCAACGAAAACTAGACAGCCAAGAGCGAGGTTCATGGGGAAAAGAGAGGGAACCGATGAATAGATTGGTTTATATGCTGCTGGAGGCCCGCCCCTTTGTTCACGGCGCTTTGATCGCGTCACTTTGGATGCTTGTAGCTTTTCCTGACAGGTGTAGGCAAGCAACGCGATGTGAGCGATCAGGGCGACCACAGACGCTTTTGAAGCTTTCAGTGGGAATACACCCTAAGATTTAAAGAAATAATAAAAAAGCGCCTGAGTTCGTTCGGGGCGTGTGCCCAAGCCACCTGTGTGGGAAGGGAGAGTGATAGGAGGGGAGGTAAAGGAGCAGAGGGGCGCCTCTGTTATTGATCCTTTCATGTTGTTAAATATAGAAAATGCCAAATAGAAAAACTTTTTTTCTATTAGCAGTTTTGACGCCCCCTCTAGTGCAGCACCCCTATGCCTTGCATAGAGTACGTTTTAGAGCGTGATTTTTGCTGCCGGCGGCTGTATTAGCGGCAGCACCTGTTCAAATAACCGGTTTACAGTGATCCCTAGTTCAACGAAACAGTTTCACATGTTCCACCTTCTCTTCAAAAAGAACCACAGCCTTCTTCATGTGGGCAGCAGACTTGACAAAGCTGTGGACGATCAATTCCCTCACCGCCAAAGCCACCTAATCCACGCTGCACGGAGAGCCAGCGGCAACTTTAATGCTGTGCTTCCATGACAGCCCCGAGAAACCAGTAGAAGCCTTTGCAAGAGGATTATCATAGTATCAACGAATCAACTCCTTCTAATTATTCAAACTTTCACTTTCCTCAAAGTACTGGGAGAGGTGGAGGAGTAGGAAGCATTTTTCAATCAGATTTATTAATTAATCCCAGGCCAACTAAAAGTTATAGTTCTTTTGAAAATTTTACCCATAGCCTTCCTCATCCAACCTCTAAAAGAATTAAACCACTTCTGTTTGTTATTTTGTATCATCCGCCAGGTCCTTACTCTGAATTTATATATCAGATATCAGATTTTTTATCTGAACTAGTGTTAAACACTGATAAAATCATTATAGTGGGAGATTTGTAACATTCATGTTGACACCAAAAATGACAGC
Source organism: Orestias chungarensis (assembly GCA_032876305.1). Classification (NCBI taxonomy): domain Eukaryota; kingdom Metazoa; phylum Chordata; class Actinopteri; order Cyprinodontiformes; family Cyprinodontidae; genus Orestias; species Orestias chungarensis. Next base: position 264,759 of record JAVLVB010000270.1, read on the forward strand.
TTAAATGTAGCCTTTACTGCCATTTTAGACTCAATTGGCTTCACTCAAAAAATCCAAAACCCCTACCCACTCTCTTGGTCACACTTTAGACCTTGCGCTGACTTATGGGATTGAGTGTGAAAAGGTTACCGTACTGCCTCATAAACCGCTCCTTTCTGACCATTTGTTTGATAACTTTTGAGTTATTTTTCACTGAGTACTTTATTTATGTCTTTATGGTAGGTGTCTATCAGACAAGGCTGTTACAGCCTTTGAAGAATCCATTCCACCTCTAATTTCTTCAGTATTTCAGAGAAACTCAGTGGAGGGCAACACAGTAATTTCATGCCCTACACAGATTGATGCTGTTCATAGTTTTACGTCCTCATTGCGTACAACATTAGACAACGTAGCCCCCATAAAAACGAAAGTGATTACTCATGGGAGGTAGGCCCCCTGGTTTAATTCAGAACTTCGTACTTTGAAGGGAAACACCAGGAAATTGGAGAAGAAATGGCGGTTTTCGCTTTTAGAGGAGTCCTATTTATCCTGGAAAAACAGCGGGCTTCTGTATAAAAGGACCCTGCGCCAAGCTAGATCTGCATATTATACATTATTAATAGAGGAGAATAAGAACAATCCTAGGTTTCTTTTTAATACAGTTGCTAAACTTACGAGAATTGAAAACTCTGTTAATTCATCCATTCTTCCAACTCCTAGCTGTAATGACTTTATGGAATTCTTTATTGATAAAATTGATTCTATTAAAACTAAAATTGATGGCATCCTACCAAACATAACTACTACCTCAGTAAGCAATGAGGCACTGAATGTGGCTCTGGAGCCTGATCTCTGTTTGAAGTGTTTTGTTCCAGTTGAGCCTTCTGCGCTTTCAAAATTATTTTCTTCATCTAAGCCTTCAACTTGTATGTTGGATCCAGTCCCGACAAAATTGTTTAAAGAAGTATTTCCTATTACTGTTACCCCCATTTTGGATATGATTCATTTGTCATTAGTGAATGGTTATGTACTACAGGCTCTTAAGGTAGCTGTAATAAAACCCCTACTTAAGAAACCTTCTCTTGATCAAGAAGACTTAATAAATTACAGACCCATATCTAATCTTCCTCTTTTATCTAAAATCCTTGAAAAAATTGTTGCTAATCAACTGAGAGAGCATTTGAGGAATTATGACCTATTTGAAAAATTTCAGTCAGGTTTCAGAGCTCATCATAGCACTGAGACAGCTCTCCTTAAAGTTACTAATGATATTCTCATGGCCTCAGGCAATGGACTCATGTCTATTCTAGTTCTGTTAGATCTCAGTGCTGCTTTTTACACAGTCAATCACAATATGCTCATAGAAAGAATCGAACACACGGTGGGGATCAAGGGAACAGCACTAGGCTGGTTTAAATAGTATTTGTCTGATAGATCCCAGTTTGTTCATCTAAATGACAGATCTTCTCCGCATTATAAGGTTACTTGTGGAGTACCACAGGGTTCTGTACTTGGCCCAATTCTATTTACTATCTACATGCTCTCTATTGGTAAAATCATCAGACAGCATGGTGTTAATTTCCACTGTTATGTTGACGATACACAACTGTATTTATCTATAAATCCTGATGAATGCAGTCAGTTTGGTAGATTACAGGCATGTCTAGATAACGTAAAAATGTGGATGACTTTAAACTTTCTGCTCTTGAACTCTGAAAAGACAGAAGTTGTTATCTTTGGACCAGAACCTCTAAAAAAGAACTTGCTTAGTCAGCCACTTGACCTGGATAGCATCAGGTTGGCGTCTGGTGACAATGTAAAGAACCTTGGGGTTATTTTTGATCAGGAAATGTCTTTCAAGTCCCATATAAAACAGGTCTGTAAGATTTCCTTCTTTCACCTTAGGAATATAGCAAAAATTTGAAATATTCTCTCTAGGACAGATGCTGAAAAACTAGTCCATGCATTTTTTACTTCAAGGTTGGACTATTGTAACTCTTTATTAGTAGGAAGTTCACTAAATGCAATTAAAAGTCTACAGTCGGTCCTAAATGCTGCAGCAAGAGTTCTGATGAAACTTAAAAAGAGAGATCATATCTCCCCAATTTTGGCTTCTCTTCATTGGCTCCCTGTCAAACTTAGAATAGATTTTAAGTTTCTTAGATGAGAACATGGGCTGAGATGCTTTCAGTGACGTTCTACAACTGCTGCTATTAACTCTATTATTTCAGTATCCTGTGCTTCTAATTTAGCTTTCTGTCTCTTCAAACCCCCAGTCGGTCGTGGCAGATGGCTGCTTGTACTGAGCCTGGCTCTGCTGGAGGTTTCTTCCTATTAAAGGGGAGTTTTTCCTCTCCACTGTCGCTACATGAATGCTCAGTATGAGGGATTGCTGTAAAGTCAACAACAACATAAGCCCATTGTTTTGGTCTGCTGATTCCAGAGGAGTGAATGCTGCAAGTCAATGACTCAATGCAATCTGCTGGGGTTCCTTAGATTGGAAACTTTTTAAATCGATTTGTTTATGATGAATCTTTGATTTTAATTGATTTTCTGTGAAGTGCCTTGAGACGACATCTGTTGTAAATTGGCTCTATATAAATAAACTGATTCTTGAAAAAACTGATTCAATGAAGTGAAACATTTCACCTGGTAGATTATGATCAGTGGGAGGGAAAAGGAACATAGTCATGCCCGCCTGGATTTGGTAAATACTCACGTATCTTCATAAAGTACAGTCCAGGCGGGATGCTAGAAAGAGGATAAGTAGCTTATCTGGTGGGTAAAGAAACTCAAGGTAGCATTCCATATAGGTCGCGGCAGCCTCTGGTATGTTGAATCTCTTCTCCCTGCCGTCAGCAATCACCTTCAGCGTGGCGGGATATAGAAGCGCATAATCCACCTTTTTCCCCCTCAGGCTGATCTTCACCTCGTCAAAAGCGTTGCGTTTCTTGGCCACCGAAGCCCAGTAATCATTAAAGAAGGAGACTTTAATCCGGTCCGCTGGTTGATTAGGGTCTGCCGCTAGACGTCGGGCTGTTGCCATCACCCGTTGTTTATCAGCGAAGTTATGAAGTTTCATGATGATGGGGCTGACGCGTTGGTTAGTATCCGGCCTCAGTGCTGAAGAGCGGTGAGCGCGGTCCAACATGGTTTTCCCATCTTTAGTTGTGAAATTGAGATGAGAGGGAATCCATTTCTCCAAGAAAGTGACTGGGTCCTTTCCCTCCATGCCCTCGGGTAGCCCGACCTGACGGAGGTTGCATCTGACCCTCCTTCTTTCGCTCCTTCTGACCCTTCTCTCTTCCTTCTGCCTCTTCCAGCTGTAAGCCTAATACACTACTACTGCTGCTATCATGCTATGGATTGCTTTCAATTTCACCTTCCTCACTGCCATCTTCAGGAACTACCTGCAGGCGAGGACATGATAACATGATAACATGCACTATAAGCAATTAAAAATGTTTAAATAAATTACTTTAAAAGCTTGCATCAGGTTTGCAAAAATGGATATTTTGTATTTCTGTTGGTTTCATGTCATTTTAAATAGCTTTTGAAATTTTTTTTACAATAAGATTGACTGATTGACCCTGAAAATCTCAAGTGGTGTAACCACAACAAAATGAGAAATATTAAATATTTATTTCTACCTAGAGTATGCAAGTGTACTTCTAAAAACAGTTACTTCAATTTAATATATCACTTGAAAACAGATTTGATTAAGAATATTTTAAAATAAGATTTAGTTTTTTTGCAGTATAGAGCAGGACAAGTCATTTGTGTTTTCTAAATAAAGTTTGACAAATTATGTATAATCTGTAAAAAAAAATGTGCAATGTAATAGAGGAATATATCTTATTACCCATGAACTTTCATGTAAATTTGAATATTTTAATAAAAAATAGTGGTTACGCCAATTGACACAAACCTGTAACTGGTTTGTGTCAATTGGTGTAACCACTATTTTTCATCCGACAACGCTTCTATAGTTGCACTAAAATTCAAGCATTACAGTCAACAAGGTCCTTTGAACTTGTGTTTCATTTTCAATGACGAAAAAACAAAAACAAGATTTGTTCTTTGAATTGTTCTTTATTAAAATAATTAAAAAACAAACATTCAAAAAAAACGTGAACTTTTGTAATGTTATTATTAATGACTGTGTGTGGTTTGAAATGTTTTGTTATGTCCTATTCCTGTCCAGTCTGTGTCAGTGTGAAGAAACACCTGAATTTTCAGACTCTGTGTGCTTGGACTTCTTTCCAGTCAGAGTTCAAAGGTTCTGGCTCAGAGATTTTGTGCAGCACATCACACTCATCGTAAAACAAGATGTCAGGTGGATGAGGGCCAGGTGAAGATATTCTTCTCACCTAGCTATAGCATGCAGCTCACTTCCACTTCTTCACCCACCACCTGGATGACCTGTCCCACGAAAGGCTTACTTTCATATCTTACCAAAATGAACTTGCCTTCTAGATCCTCCTGACAGTTGGTAGGTGTTGAAGGGAAATCTTCTGATAGGTTGCCGAAATCTGCTGGGCTTGAATCATAACACTTACAGATATCAGGTCTAGAACAGATACATGAAATTTCCCTCCACTGAATCACAGCTGGCTCCTCAGAGGTAACTTGCTGGATTTTCATTGTACCTTTTATTGCTGGGACATTTGCTGAGACTGATTCATCATATTTGATAATGGCTTCCTCATGATGCTCGAAGGCTGATCCTTTAGGAAGTCGTAAGGTTCCTCAGCTGTCTGCAGGTCGGTGCCTCTTTGGACTGCTGTGTCTGCAGTACGCTTGACAGCCCCTCTCACTCCATCAGGAGCTCCTTTCCCATGGGATTTCTCAATGAAAATCCAAGTGACCCTTTGAAATCCACTAAGAAAAGGCAATGTGCTGAGAAGAAAAAAGTTTTTCTTGTTTCTGTATTGGGTCACCGGTTTATCACTTATGACATGTAAAGTGGTGAGTGTGTTAGATTTGCCTATGGCATCCTTCAATACTGGCTCTATGTGAGCCCATACAGCACGTTCATCATGGCGGGGAGAAGCAGGGAGATTGGCATAGGAATAGGATGATGAGGCCGTATACACCACACTTGTGCGGATTGTAACCTGCTTACAGCATCCCCCAAAGTGGAATGCCTACATTTCACCCCTGAGTTTACAGCCATAGTTCTCAGAGAAATCTATATGAATGCAGATTTCATCCTCTCGTACCGCTTCTTTTAGCTCTCTGAGTTAAGCAAAGCCAGCAGATTGTTACAATTTCCATTTTGTGTGACTTTTGCAAAGTTAGAAAAGGTCTTACCCTCCCCAGTTGTGACTGGACCACTGCTGCCATGTTAGATCAGAATTCTCCAGAGGTCCTTCGAACACAATCTCATTGTAGCAGCACTTTGCACAAGTGCAAGCCTGAGATTCTGTTGGTAAGGAGAATGCCTTTGTGGTAGAGTTTGTCAAAAGTAGCATAATGTTTTCGTGGTCAATACAAGCACACGTATTTCTGTCAGAGTCTTTTGCAGTTCTGACAAGGACAGTATCTAACAAATTGTCCGTATGACATTCTGAGGTGTCTCATAACTGTTGAATTGTACTGTACATGGAGGACCATAAGTGAGTGAAGCAGTACCCTCCTTTGCTGCTGGATTTTATTTTTTGTTATTGTGTCCTTTTTGCCTGATAACATGCGGCTATTCTCATCCCTACAGAGAAAGCTGGCCACTTCCTCTCTCCTGTTTTGTGAGGCTTTCTTTTTCTGTTTCTTTTTTTTCTTTTCACTGACCATTTTCTTTTTTTTTATTGTGCCAATCCAGTTTCCTCTGTAGTTGTTTCGTCTTTTGTTTTGCTGCCTGGAGTTCCCTTTTAACTTTGCGAATTTTATACCTCAGCTTTTCCCTTTGGTCCAGTACTGGGCTATAGTACTTGTTCTTTATTTCTTTCCCTTTCTTTGCAGGAGTTGTGGATGTTTGCAGCCTCTCTACAACAGTAATATGATCCTCTTTCACAAATGATAAAAATGTCTCCTTAAATGTTGGTTTCACAGCCATGGCAATTTAGGAAGTTGACTTGACAGACAAAATTCCCCAAATTAGTAATGATACTCAGAACAATGGTGTTCCAAATGGAAGCCCATTTCTGCCATGAAAGAAAAATAAAATCTCAACAGAAAATCATAATTTCGACTTTCAATGTCATAATTATGAGATTTAAAATCATAATTATGAAATAGAACGTCATAATTATGAGGTTCAAAGTCACAATTTCGACTTTCAAAGTCATATTTATGATATTCAAAGCCATAATGTTGACTTTTACAGTCATAATTTCGACTTTCAAAGTTATCATTATGAGATTCAAAGTCATAATTATGAGATTCAAAGTCATAATTTTGACTTTCAAAGTCATAATTATGAGATTCAAAATGATTATAATGAGATTTAAAGTCATAATCATGATATTCAAAGTTATAATTTCGACTTTCAAAGTCATATTTATGAGATTCAAAGTCATGATTTCAATTTTCAAGGTCATTGTTGTGAGATTAGTTTCTATTGTATATCTAGAGTAACTGTAGTGTGGTATCCTGCCCACTAGGGATGCACTAGGAAAACCATACAGGAAAACAGGTTCGAATAAGAAGTAGTTTATGTTGTTACGACATGCTCCAGCTAAATAAAAAGAATTACGGCTTTTCAACCGACGTTTGCTTCTCCTGTCTTCCCTCATATCATGACATGGTGTCAGAATTAAGGACTTAAACGCCTACAGAGAGAGCACAATAGCAAAGATTCATTCTTTATTGGTGAACTGTTCCTTAGAGCAACAGCAAAGTCAAATGTCATTGAGGAGTTGGATTCAGATATTGACTTGGACATTGAGGTGCTGGTGAATGGTAGCCCAGTGAATTTTAAAATTGACACTGGTGCTGATACCACAGTCATAACAGAGGAAATTTCAACAATCTACGGGAAAAACCAAAACTGCATAAGTCCAGATCAACAGTGTACAGTCCAGGTGGAAAGGTTAGATGTGTGGGCACGTTCTTCGCTACCACCACACACAATGGTCAGAGATACCAGTACTGGATTACAGTTATTAAAGGACAGTTTGTCAGCAACCTATTAGGCAGAGCATTTGCAAAGCAAATGGGACTGGTCAAACGAGTCAATTCCATTAGTGGTGACTATTTCTTATCCAGTGACGTGTTCGGTGAAGTAGGACTACTGAACTGTGTACCAGTTAAAATTGAGCTGACGGAAGAGGCAATACCATACAGTGTCAATACAGCATGACAAGTTCCTTTTCCCCTCTTTACAAAAGTGGAGAAAGAACTAAAGCGGATGCTAAAGTTTGGGATTATTGAGGAGGTCACCGAACCAACAGATTGGTGTGCCCCAATGGTGCCTGCTCCAAATCGCAACAAGGATGAAGTCAGGGTGTATGTAGATTTAAAACGATTGAACAAGGGGGTGAAGCGGGAACGCTATATTTTATCTACATTAGATGACATAACACCTAAACTGTCTGGAGCCAAGATAATCTCCACTCTGGATGCCACTGGTGGTTTTTGGCAAATTCCATTGGACCCCAGCTGCCAAAGGCTGACCACATTCATCACCCAGATGGGCCGGTTTTGGTTCAAACGCTTACCATTCGGGATTACATCCGCCCCTGAGATTTTCAAGCGACTGATGAGTAATCTACTTAAGAACCCGGAAGGAACTGTTGTCGTGATGGATGATATTCTGGTTTACGGATCTACTAAGGAGCAACATGACCGCCGATTCAATGCAGTTTTGTGGATGATTTAGAAGTCCGGTCTTAAGTTGAACAGGGCCAAGTGTCACTTTGGGAAATCTGAACTGCAGTTCTTAGGACACATCATTAGTGCTGATGGTGTAAAGCCTGATGAGAGCAAGGTGGATGCTATTGCTAAAATGCCTCGTCCGACAAATGTGGAGCAGCTGAGACAGGTTTTGGGGCTGGTGAATTATGTTGGGAAGTTCCTGCCAAGTCTGTCCACAGTGCTGTATCCACTGACTAATCTGCTCAAGAAAGAGACTGCATGGGTTTGGAACGAACCCCAGGAGCGAGCGTTCAACAAGGCCATGTAAGAAGTTATAGTATAGAAATAGTATAGTAGTCGTAGTAAATAGTATAAGTGGTTCTTCATTAAAGCTTGTTTTGCATTTACCTCTTTTTTTTGTGCATTTTACATATTTTACAATTAATTGTTTGGTCATTTGTTTTTGCACAATTGAGTTATTTTGTCATGTAATCTGATTTCAACGAGGAACGGTTTCAATTAAATTAATATTTTGATCAGTGAATTATAAAGAACAGTTCTCAGGCTACAAGGACAATCAATTAAGTTTGCATGAAAGCAAAAATTATAATAATTATGTCTTCTACAAAGGTTAAGCATTCATCCCAAGTCTTCAATCAAAACATATACAGCAACATATTTTCCTTTTTGTAATAGGTATTTTTACTTCTGTTAAGGTTTTTGTACATTATGAAACACTGCAGACATACTCCCATGTTCCATCCATCCATTTTCTGTACACCCTTGTCCCTATTGGGGTCTGGTGGGTCTGCTGGCTTCTATCTCCAGCTTACAAAGGGTGAGAGGCAGACCCTGGACAGGTCGCCAGTCCATCGCAGGGCAACACAGAGACATACAGGACAAACAACCAGTCATACACACACATACACCTAAGGAGAATTTAGAGTGCCCAATCAGCCTAACAGTCATGTTTTTGGACTGTGGGAGGAAGCCGGAGAGAACCCACGCATGCACAGGGAGAACATGCAAGCTCCTTGCAGAAAGACCAAAGGTGGAACGAACACAGAGCCTTCTTGCTGCATGGCAACAGTGCTACCTACTGCGCCACTGTGCAGCCACTACTCCCATGTTATGTAAGCAAATTTGGTCAGTAGCCTATATGCCAGGGGTAGGCAATTCTGGTCCTCGAGGGCCGGTGTCCTGCAGGTTTTAGTAGTGTCTCTGCTTCAACACACCTGGGTGGAATGATCAGGTCATTAGCACAACTCCAGACAACCTGAGTTATACTGGGGAGGTGCTTCATCCATCTGATTCAGGCGTGTTACAGCAGAGACACATCTAAAACCTCCAGGACACCGGCATTCGAGGACTGGAATTGCCTACCCCTGCTATATGCAATCTCTTTTCCCTCCAAAATGCTGCCTAAAAATGCTTTGATTAAGGTAGTAATCAGTAATCGGTTCAATATTGTCAGGGTTTGTTCCAGATAGATTCCAATACAGTGGGGCAGCAGGTGACGAAGGTGGAGATGTTTTCATTTAACTGAAAACACAGGAATCACGGAGCACAGGATGACGACAAGGATTTACAACAGGAGGAGACACAAGGTAAGGTCACAGAGGATCCAGCAGTGTGATAGAAAAGGAACCGGGTATTTAATAGACAGAGAGGATGAGTAGTGGAGCAGAGGGAGAACTAGATTGATTGATCTGATACAGGTGCGAGTGATAATAAAGAACACAGGGATAGACAGCATAGGTGAACTGGAGTGGAAAATAGAACCAAAGAAAACAACAATAACAATAATAATAATAGATAACAGAACTAATAGATAAACTAAAATGAACTCATACGCTGAACGCTAACTAACAACAACACAGACTACATTACCCACTAACCCAAAGCAAACAACAGCACAAGACAACTGGGATCCTGACAATTATGGCTGGATAATCACCCAACCGTGTGGGAGAAAGTGAAAAAAGTCGTTTTTCGCACCAGAAGCCTTTCAAACTGAATTACCGGGCTGAGATGCTTGGAACTATTCGGAGCTACATGAACCACAAGTGACCGCCTATCGTCGAGTTCAAAGAGTTAAAAAATAGCCCCCCCACACACACCTTTGAAATAAAAATTTCGTCCATGTTCTCAGGTCCACACACAGCAGTCCGCACCAGACAGTGTTAATTTCATTGGAACCAGCAGTGTCCTGACAAACAGCAGCAGAGATGATGTTCTGGTTTTCTCTTCTGATGACATGGGTGATTTATCGCTAGGTTCCACAATCAATGTTGACATTTTAGAAGACAGTGGCACTGTTACCTTTTTCACAGGACACATATCTAACACTGACAGTCTCAGTGTTGATGACACCATTCCGATGTCTACATGTAGTCTAGTGCTTTCTTCTTCACATTTTTATTCTTTGCAAGAACCCATTGTTAAGAGAAAAGGGATTAAAAAAATACTTGTTCTTCATCGTGGCCAAATCCTTAATGAACTAATTTCAAATTTTTGTGATGCGACTGTCAATCAGGAGGACATGTGCCCTACTTGCGTTATGATTTTGGACAGCAACAGTGAGAGAGCATTGGCCGAATTATAGTCTTTGGGTGGCAAAAACAGAGGTACCTGCCTTTAAAACTTGCTCCAGTGACATTGGAGCAAGCAGCTCTTGGTTGTATAAAGAGTCCTCTTGTTGACAGCTTCCTAAGGTATGTTACAGAGTCAGATCGCATGGTGTTTGAATCTTGTCGATCAGATTTTCATAATGTGGACAGAGATGAGCTGCTGGAAATTATGGATCTCCATAACTGTGCACTGTGCTTTCCCCACTGAGTTCAGAGCTGGAAGGTATTACAGCTGTATATGCAAATCTCCAACCAACATTAAGAAAGGTTATACGCTCAGTTGTATACCGTGCAATCATGAATGCACAGCAGAAAAACATCAACAAATATTTGGGTTCTTATCTCAGGGAATCAGACACACAGCACTTGTCACTTTTTCTTCGGTTCTGCACGGGATCTGATGGAAAAACCATCAGTGTTAGCTTCACTCAACTTCTATGTATTCAGAGACGGTAGGTTGCTCACACATGCGGTTGCTACCTTGAGTTGCCAGTTAATTATGAAAACTATCCAGATTTTCGACATAAAATAAACAAGGAAAGCAGAAAGCAGTGTATGAGTGATCGATATTGTGTAACAGGCTTCAGCTGAAGAACTTGTGAGTTTAAGGATCTTTTTGCAACTTTTGAACTTTTAAAGTTTAAGATTATCTTAAAAAAATGTTTTGTTGCTCATCTTACCGGCACACTGTTTCTACCTTTGCTTTGCATTGTTCTATGGAGTATATATAAGACCTGCAATGCCTTAGTAGGCATTGCAGGTTGGTTTGTTTTTGTTCTGTTAAAGTACTCCAAAGTTAAAGAAAAATTTTGAAAAATAGAGTCTGTAATAATATTTGTTTTCTCAATATTTTGGGTTTAATAAATTAAAAGATTTTCTATGGCTGCCATGATTTTTTACTTTTAATAATTTGACTTGAGGTTACAAAAGCTGGTTTAACCCACAGTTAAAATGCAATATGGCCACTATGCTTATAAAACGCAATACAATTCACTGCGTTTCTGATGTTTTGTTTCTATACTCAGTTCTCTAAATGTTCTGTGTATGAACATGTTGCTTCTCTGAATGTAAAACAAAACTCCTCTGAAAACGTGTTGGTTGGTATTTCAAAATCTGTGACTACATTGCTTAACAAATTGCTAGTTCTCTGACTGTAGGATGGTTTAATTTGGTGTGACATGATTTTGAGTTCTGGAACTGATGGAACAGTATTTTTTTTAATCCTTATTCATGAAAACTTTTCTTTTGTTTACTTAGCATTTTATTTATTGCACTGTATTAATTGTATGCTCACTTATAACTTCAATAACTGATTGTTTCCATTGTAGTATCTCAATGTCAGATATAAAACAGCTGAGAAACCTTGAAGCATTATTTGAAGAAGTTCAATAAACCACTTTCTCAGATTATAAAATTGATTAATATGTGATGGCAAGGGACCTTTTAATCAGTATTGGGATGCGCACATGAAAATATAAAAGTTTCAATAGCAATTTTCAATAGCTTTTTTCCTATTTAATAATCAACATAATGTTCATAATTTAATACAGTGATATTTACAACTCACTGGTAATCAGTTGTCTGAGTCTTATATATAGATCAGTTGTTGCAAACACATAATCTGCGACATCTAGGTTATGAAATCAGGTCCACGCAGATACTGACATCTTCATCACATGGAAAGTCTTTGGAAACACAATTTTCCAAGCAGGCTTCAACCCTGTTCAGATCAATGCTGTGTAGATAGTCTCTGGTTCCATACACCTATGGTACTGTGTACATTATGGATGGGTGACCAGGAGGACTTTGTGAATTGTGTGCTGGATCCTGTGGTAGTTCCAAGCTGAGGCAACTTCATTTAGTTCTTAAAAAAAATAAATAAGAAAAACAACTAAATTCATAGCCTTGAAATAAGTGTTCAAAAGTTAAATGGAAATATGAATGTAACATCTCTGCTCTCAATCTAAAAACAGGGGAATTTATATAAGCAAAAATCCAAAAATGGAATCTGTGCAATATTGAAAACATGCTATTTATTGAGTATCATACTCAGAAAAGAAATCTTTATATATTATAATTACTTTATAGCATATTTTCTATAGGTGAGAAGGTTTAAGACAAAGCAGCTCAAATCAAGCTCACCTGTATGATGTGTAGAAAACAGAACTGAATCAAGAACTGAACACATTCACTTTGCAGGATCAACCACCATCTTTCAATGCGCGGATTTCCAGTGCTTGGACCAAATATTACAATAACACTTTCAGATTGATCTTCTATTAGATGCAAATATCTTTGCATGTCAGCCCCATTAACATTTTCGGTCCCCAAATCCACTCCTAGTCTTTTAGGACAACCCTTGGCTTTAAGCACTGCATCCATGAAGTATCCAGCAATGACTTTTGGACCATTATTTGTTTTGTATGCCTCAAGCCATATTAGCCGTCTGGAAAAACCGTCAATGCAACCATTTATCATGGCCATCCATATGCCAAACATAGTTTGGACCACAACTTTTGCAAACCCGTCTCCGCAGTCGACTTCTTGATCTTAGGTCCACTCCTTCACCATCCAGTAAGTGTAAAACAACTCAAACTGTTTCCCTGTGTGTAACCAGACCATTCATCCAACGTTTTTGGTGCATCTATCGATATCCGTGACACTGTTCAGAGGTTTTTCAAGTTGCTCTCCAATGAAAGCTGCCACCACAGTCACATCAGTTTTATTCTTTCGCCGCCAAAGTTTCTTCTATTTAAAAATCCTTTCTAGTGTCCTCTTGCTTAGAATAACCCCATGCACCTCAGCCAGCAAAGCAAGAATTTCATCATCGGTTAAACCTCGTCTAAAATATTCCTCTATTTGTTTACAAACCAATACAAAAGGGGAAACACTGTTTATTGCTAAAACTGATCAAATGGAATACTGTCTAAGTCTGATTGTCAGACAAGACAGCATGTCTACTGAAGAAATTTGAGAAATGATCAATTTCAGAAAGTCAAAATTATGACTTAGTATCTCAGAATTCTTACTTTAAATCTTATAATTGTGACTTTGAAAGTCAAAATTATGGCTTTGAATCTCAAAATTATGACTTTGAATCTCAAAATTATGAATTTGAATCTCATAATTATGACTTTAAATCTCATAATTATGACTTTAAATCTCATAATTAAAAGTATTTGTCTATGGCGCCATCTTCTGTTCTTGTTTCTTGCTTGCACAAAGGGCGGGCTTTAGGACCCAGAAGAGGAGCCGGTGTTCCCTCGAGTCCCGTTCCCCCGTCAGATACTGTTTCCCGTGGGTCTTTTTGCCGCGCCGCTTCGCTTCTCTCCGCACACGCGGCAAAAATTGCGCGTGCTTGTTCAACGCTCGTAACTTTCTTCTTCAACATAAATACAATGTATTTCTAATTAATACAATAATAAATAAACCTATAAGAACCCTAACAATGATATCAACAGTTAAATTAACATAGAACAAATTTGTAACAAACATCCTCATCCCTTAACAGGCTTCACAGACAAATGATGCTGATGTGTCTAGACGTCCAGTGCAAAAGTGGTGAAACCACCTTTTACACAAATCACAGGAAATCTGCAGAAAAAATGATTACCTTCATTATACTATTTCGTCTGTCATGTCCATAGTATTTAGCGTATGTCATTTTACCTTATATTATTACTTATGGTTTCAACATATTTCTCTTACCGTGTTAATCTTATCTATAACACTGTATTGTAAACTATGATTATACCCAAATTATGCTCTTCTCTTGCGGATCATCCACATCCTCATTCCCACAGATGCAGCAGATATCTGTCAAGTCATCTGAAAGTGGTTATAAACGAAATGTACCTTTCTTTAACTTTGGTACATACCCTAAAAACACAAACAGCTATACTTTATGGAGGGAAACATAACTTTAACAGATGCACTTCTTATCTTATATGACAGCTACTTTTGTTACCCACCTGATGCCTCTAGAACAGTGACAGCAATCTGCCTACGTAGCATATCTACATAATTTCTTCCAGCTGGAAAAACAGGCTGTTGTCCCTGTAGTACTTTCTCTATAAACTAAAAGACAAAAATCAAACACATATATCCCAACATGTATCTCAAATTTATATAGGAGTACATTTTGAAATACCTTTATGGCAAACACACCGCAAGAGGTGGAGTCGGGTTGCAGGGGATGTGGCAGTGTGTTGCACTCCCACCTTGAAGCATTAATTCCCCTTTTCCTCAGAAGAGCTCTAAATAAGAGGGAGGTATTTACAATTATGTAACTGAAACATGGCTTTTAAACAATGGTCTGACTGCTGATAAGTTCATACAGAAGTGTAATATTGTAGCCCTTCTTTCTGCGTGACAAATATCTTTTAAAATAATCATGTTTACTTAAAATTCCTTGCGTTCTTTTGTAACTTACCTAAAAAGTAGTATACGTCATACATGCCTACTTCTGTATATGATTTGACCAATTTGTTATGTGATGTGGTTTCATGGTGCATCTTTGAAGATTTGTGCCATTTAAATAAATAAATCCAATTAACAGTTACAGAATTATTCTACTGTCACATTTTTGTTCCTAAAACTCAAAGAAATATGAAGTAAGACAGGAAAAACAAATTATAATGCAAAGAACGATAAATGTTTGTTTTTAAGAGCAATTATGTTCAGTTTATATATTTGATTTTTTTCATTTTCTAGACTAATATGGCTGTACAGCACAGCAATTACAATGTGATACTTGATACCACAGACAGCCTGCATCCGCATCCGCATTGGCAAAAACAAAAAGAAGAAAGAAGTACAACTATGTTATGAAAAAATAAAATAAAATCACCAAACTGACACATAGCTTGATATTTCTTCACATCGTTTTAGTTTGTCACTGGTTTCTCCAAGGGAGTCCAGCAGAAGGGACTTTCTCTGTTTGGGATATATAATCTTGAAAGAAAACAGATATGATTAGGTTACTAACTGTCTGCATAGTACTGCTGTAAAGGCATATGAATGTAAGATACTATAATCAATAACTTCTTTGCCTCAGATGAACATTTTAAAAGTTAGAGTTTGTTGATGAAATGTGTCTGTATTGATGATATGCAAACACTTCCAACACCAAACCAGTGATGGTTCTCATTAACAATTCCAAACAGGGATGTGTACTCTGTTGGATCCCACTAAAAGAATTAAATCACAGTGATGTCAGTATCATGATGCCTTTTAAATTAATTGTCTAACACTTCAAACAACCAACCTTGAAGCGTGGAAAAATGTTTTTCCACACAGCCGAAATGGCAAATGAGTCGATGTAATGTGCTTTCTTGTCCGAGGATGCATTATGCTTTGACTCCATATTTTTCATGTACGCATTGATGACCTGAAAAGATGGATCTTTGCTTGTTACGTTGCACAATCATATTCATAGCTGTAATATTTCTAAAGTGGTTATAGAAAAAACATTTCTTATACCTCGCTCTCAAGATCCTTCCCTGGTGCCGTACGAAAAATGTCAAAGTAAAATTTTTTATATGGTCCCATCTTTGATAGCAGAACTGAAGCTCTAGTGCCTTCCCAGGCTTTCCGGATATCTAAAAGAAAAGAGAAAATAATTTTAGTTATTGCATGCTATTACATTACACATGTAAATTGTATGTACACAGACAAGTTTCAAAAACATACACTCTTCTACTTTTGTAGACCCGACAAGGTTTGTTGAATATGCCCCAGCAGTTTCAGGGGTGGAAGGTGGCTGAGGGGTGCACGGTGGCTCCTCTGTAGGCTGAGAAGTGCACGGTGGCTCCTCTGGAGGCTGAGGGGTGCATGGTGGCTCCTCTGGAGGCTGAGAAGTGCACGGTGGCTCCTCTGGAGGCTGAGGGGTGCACGGTGGCTCCTCTGTAGGCTGAGAAGTGCACGGTGGCTCCTCTGGAGGCTGAGGGGTGCATGGTGGCTCCTCTGGAGGCTGAGAAGTGCACGGTGGCTCCTCTGGAGGCTGAGGGGTGCACGGTGGCTCCTCTGTAGGCTGAGAAGTGCACGGTGGCTCCTCTGGAGGCTGAGGGGTGCACAGTGGCTCCTCTGTAGGGCGAGGGGTGCACGGTGGCTCCTCTGGAGGCTGGGGGGAGGAAGCTGCTTTTTTTT
>JAVLVB010000270.1:291530-319051 GCA_032876305.1 Orestias chungarensis
TATAGATATTTAGATATATATAGATATATATAAAGGTTTAAATCATTGCCCGTCTAACAACAGAAAGAGTTATAATATTGTTTTGTTTTTGTCCTGTCTTTTCTTTTTTTTAGACCTCGTTTGAGCCTTCACGGTCTCCGTCGTTGTCTTGCGGCGCGAGCACGACTCGCTGGTTACGAGCGTTGAACGAGCACGCGCGATTTTTGCCGCGTGTGCGGACAGAAGCGAAGCGGCGCGGCGAAAAGACCCAGAGAAACAGTATCTGACGGGGGGGACGCGACTCGACGGAACACCGGAAGTAGTTACCGACTGACAGACTGTCATGGCGGACCAAAACAAGACAGAGAGCGCAGAGACAATTTACAATGAAATATTAAGGTTTGATTCAGTTTTATCGTCAATATTACCGAGTGTGTAGAAAAATGAGGTTTTATTTGATACGTTTTGTTTGTTGCTGGGTGTTTCTTTTAATTCTGACCGTCTGCTTTGGTCGGACATGTTCATCCCATGCTAACTGTTAGCTTTAAATGGAGCCCTGCCTGGTTTGTTGTCTCTGTCTCCCTCTGTTGAATATTCTGGTAAAACAGCTTCAAATAATTAGTGTAAATTCTTTTTTTATTGTTGTTGTTTTTTAAAATATATTCAACCTTAGTATCACTGACTTGTTTGGCTTTCAGACTGAACAATATATCCCAGAGTTTTTCACCTGATAACAGTTTTTTGCAGTAAATCCGAATCAAGTGAGTTTTTACCAGAGCAGACAGAGTTTTTATTAGAAATAAAAGGTGTTGATGATATCCCAGAGAATTGAGCAGAGGTTATTTTCTGTTTTCCAACATTCTCCTAACCCAGCTACAAGCCTTAAGGTCCTGTTTTATTTTGTTTTTGTGTGAGTCTGGATGTGTGGATTCGTATTGTTAATGTTTCATATCACCTGTTGATGATATCCATTGAAAATGTAGTGTTTTCTATTTTTTACCAGGTGCAGAAACGACTTTATGCCTTATAAATTATTGCTGGGGAATAACACACGCCTATCTCCAGCTTTACTGTAGATGTTTTTATTTAGCTTTCCCTTTCACTGGTGGATACTTTCTGGAGCAGGAAGTTCTTGCTGTTGAGTTTGGTTTTCACGTTTCTTGAATGATTTCCAGCCCTTCTGAGCTGTTTGCAGCCCGCTCCAGAAGCCATAAGATCCCAGCTCGAGGTCAGAAGGACTTTTACCCCGACGACTCGGAGGAGCAAAGACAGCGGCTGCAGCAGAGCTTAGATGAACACTGGACTCTCATGGGAGAGGAGCGGGTGGAGAGGCTGTGAGTCGGATTATAGGCCTCTAAGTCGAATACAGTTGTTTTAGTCATTTTTAAGGGGATGGAAAACATTTAGCGTCTGTTTTTTCTGTCTTCGCAGAGGCAACCTGGTGAAAGCCATCTGGATTTCAAGTGACCGGATTGTTGAGCTTCAGACCCCTGCAGTGAGAATGGTTTATTTGCTTTTGGATGTGTAATTTGGTGTTTATTTGTCTGAAATGTAGTGAAAACTCCATGCTTTGGCAGCCTTGTATTAATCCAGTCATCAGTTATTTAAGTTAAGACTGGTAAGTGTTTTTAGTCGCCCAAAAATGGAAGTTATTTATGAAAATTTTTGTTACATAGAGTAATGTGGTATCAATCTTAACCTTCTTATAAACCCCAAAATATTACTTATGCTGGCTAAGAAAGTTTATTTTTGGTGATACTGTGCAGATTTCTTACACAATCAGGGAAACATTTGTATTTTTTCCTGAAAAAATATTCATGAGAGACGATATATAGGAGATTCATTGACTTGTTATTTAATTTTTCAATTTAATTTTAACGTATTATTTAATAACATTTTATTTTCACAAGATTTGACAAACTTTTGTATTTTATGTTTTCGGATATGGTTACTTTTAGTGTTGATTTTGATCAATTTATTTAATTTTTCTTAGTTTTGTTTTTTTGACACTTTTCATAGAAATAGAAATGACTTATAACAGTTTAACCCTTAACTTTTGGAATAATCCCTCTGAGTCTGTATTTCCTTATGGAGTCACTTGATCTGCAACTCTCAGGTGTTTTAATCGCCCACATGCTTTTCAAATAATACATAAACATACACAATTACAGACACTTTGTAACACATTTTTGCTTTGCTTATTTTTTTATTTCTAAAGAAGTATTTGATCTATGTTTTCAGGGCAAGTTTTGGCAAACGATGGGTTTTTCCGCAGATGGGAAGCAGTATCTCCTCCCTGAAGAAGCACTGTACCTCATGGAGTGTGTGAGTGGCAGATGATGGTGATGGAGTTTGTTCCCTTGTAACTTCAGTGACTGAACGGTTTTCTGGCTTTGTGAGCAGGGCAGCCTGCTGGTGTTCCACCAGGACCTGCCGCTCTCCATCCAGGATGGTTATGAGATGTTTCTGTCTTCCGACTCCGTGAGCCTGAGGCAGTATCAGGTACAAGCGTCAGTGGATCATTTAAAGTTTAAACGTCTGAGTTGATCTGATTTCTCTTCTTGTATGATGAAGGTGTTTGGGCATCTGAAGAGACTCGGATATGTGGTGCACAGATATGATCCCAGGTAACAGAAGCTGAATCTTGTTTTATTGCATTAAAATATAATGAATGGTTTACTACTCATAATAATGTGAATTTGTTTCGTATTCCCTAAACAACATTTGGAGCGTATATAAGGTATTTCATAGGGTCCAATATTAGTCATTTAAATTATATTTTGAATTTTAAATACAATGTAAGAGTTTGAGATGGAGGTGAAAATACCCCTTTACTTCAGCTCTAAACCTGTTTGTATTTGTTTACTTTGTTACATTTTGTATATTTTGTTTGTTTTTATATATCTACTTTTAACTTGTTTTTAGAAGTTCAGTTTTTTATTTTTGTAAAAAATAAGAAAAAAAAAAGCATTGTTTTTGTTTATTATATCCAGACTCAGCCCCAGTTGGTTTTTATTTCTTTATTCATAATACGTTTTTTTCATTTATTTTTAGAGTCATTATTTTAACCTTTTGTTTATTTATTGACATATTTGTTGTATCTAACTTAATTTATTTGTAAGTATTTTTTTATTACTATATTTTATTTTATTCTTTTATTTTTCATTAAATATTATATTGTATTTCTATATTAAAAAAATTTTTTTTTTTGAATGTTTATTTGTAGCTTCCTACAAAGTAAGAAGAAGATTTCTGTGTTATCTTTAATGTATTGAGAATAATTTCTCCTTGTTGTTAAAATGAGTCACATTTATCAATTAGACTATTTTAATGCGTGCAAGATAAATTAAATCAATACATTTCAGACCCGACAGATGAGGCAGTTTCAATTTTAAAGCCATTCTTGGCTTTAATTGTGAACACCAACCAAGAAGAGAGAAACATCATCTGATAATCTGTCCTGTGTTTGTTCTCAGAAGACCTCTTTGGTTCTGATCGCTTTGGCTCTTCTTTGACTGAAACTTCTGATGATCTCCTAGTTTCTGACTGTTTGGGGTTTTTCTTCCAGCACTGAGCCGTCGCCCTACGCCAGACAGCTGAACCTGCCTCAGCCACGAGAACGAGGAGCAAGGGCGCTGAAGAGGAAACGCAGCCCAAGCCCGGCGTGCAGGTGAGTGAAGATCCAGAACCCCGATTGAAGCTTTTTTTAAAACTTTCTTGAAGAAATCGATAAATTTAACCATGCATCTGGGTCGGGGAACCACCATTTCTCCCAATTGTATCTGAGATCCCAGAGCTCTGAACATAGACGAGGGTAGGAACGTAGATAAAATATTCGATGGCGCTGGCCATTGCACCAATCCCAACCTGTTCGCCATACGTAAACAAGACTCCACGATGTTAAACTCCTCCAGTTGAGGCAGGACCTCATCCCAGACCCAAAGTAGGATCTCGTCCCTCTTGTGGCTCAACACATGACCTCTGAGGTGGAGGTGCGGCTTTTCATTCAGCTGTATCATATCAGCCGCAAAAAGCAGAGACCAGATCCTTCAGCCGACAGAATTGATCCTCTCAACTAAGATTTCCGTCTACAAACGATAGGAGCAGAGTTGCAATGCGAACCAAGCTCTGGCGCTCTTCTTTACAGAGACCTAGCAGCCGCTATCGTCAGCTGGATACACTATTTTGAATGTTTTTCCTTTACGATATGGAGAACAATGTTGTCTGTGTGCTTCCTGCAGTAAAACACCATCAGAGTGCCAGGCTCTGAGAACGAAGGACGATGATGAAGCACCAGAGTCGTTGACTCCTGCGGAGCGAACCGCCTCCTCCAGCTCGGCAGGCCGAGGCCAGGGTGGGACCTGGTGGATGAGGGATGTTCCTTGGAGGGCGGTGGACAAAAGACCGTCGCCAGCTTCCCCGTCTGGTTGCTCGCGCTGGAACTTCAGTGTCATCCCTTTCCCAGACCTCGGATCCGTCAGCCAGGTGGCGCCCCCCGACCCCTCGCTGCTTCCAGCGGACGTCGCGGTCGGAGTCTGTGACGTCGCCTCCTGGAGGGGAAAAATAAACCTGCGGAAGATGAAGATGTCTCCGAAAGAGGAGCAGAGGGAGAGGGAGAGGCATGTGCGGCGGCGGGATTTAAACGATGACAGAGAGGTGAAATCATCCAAACGAAGGAACTAAGCAGCGACGTTTAGCCCCCCCCCCCCCGAATCTAAATCTCTGGTTTTTCAGGTTCAAAGGTGCAAAAACTGGGCACAGTACCACGAGCTGCTGGCCCTGCGGCAGGCGACGTGTCACGGCCGACCGGATCACTTATGGAACAGGGAGGTCAAACCTTTACACGACCCGACGCAGCCCATTACCACCGGTCAGTTTGTCCCAGAGTCAGTTATTTATTCATTTATGTCATTATTATTATTGTTTTTTTATTTATTTTCATTTTTCTTTTGTATTTCTATTTAAATATTTGATCTATTTTAATTTTATGTTATTTACTTATATTTTTTCAACTTTCTTTTCATTATTTCACATTTTATTTAGTTTTTATATTTATTATATTTTTCACATAATGTATTTTTTTTATTCTAAATATTCTATTTAGTAATTTAATGTATAACTTTTAAAATAAAATGTATGTCTTGTTTTCTTTCAGCCGAGCTGCTGGACACAATCAGCGTGATTAAATCTACGAACCTGCTGGAGGGAGCGTCCAGGTAGCAAAGATTTCCTTTAAAAGACTTGATTAGATGTTTTTCATATTAACTCAGCATCGCGCCTCGTATCAAACAGCCTGACGGCTCTTTATTAACCTTTTGCGCAAAGAGCCGGAGGCGCCGTATGCATTTTCACTCTCTTTTGAAGCAGCTTTAATGACTTAAAAACTGTTTTATGTTGACGCTCTTTAAGATAAAATTAAATATGGAGCCTTAAACTCTGTTTGATGCTGCCGGTGAGCCGAAGGAAAGCACAACTGATATATTGGATTAAGCCTTTAAAAAAGACGTGATGAGGATTTTTCTGATTTATCTGGATGCAGTTTGAACCTTTCATGACGTTTAACCAAAAGCTTAAATGTTTTCTGGGTGATTTAATGTAATCGGCACTAAAACATTAGCAAATTAATGTGAAAAGAATATATTTCAACAGTTGTTTAAACTCAATTCTGAAAAGTGTGGCATGATTTTTTTTTGTATACCTGCCCATCTTTTGCATGTTTTGGCTTTTTTCTTAGTTCAGTTAAAGTCTTAGATTTTATTGAATTATTATTTCAGATTTCTTGTTAGAATAATTTTCATCACTTTTAGTTATTTCAAAAATAAACAGATTCTTAAAAGTTACATGATTTAAATATTATCTAATCCATTGTTTTAGATCTCTCTAGATCAGGAGTCAGCAATCAGTATTTAGATATAAGATGAAATGCGTCTTTAAAATAAAATGTGTCGAGACGCAAAAAAACAAAAAACAAGATATAAGTACAGTTTCATTCAGTGACGCAGCTAGACTTTTATTCTTGGGGGGGGGGGGGCAGAGGGTGGCCAAGGTTATTTCAGGGGGTCCATTGCAAAGAGGTGAATAATGAAAGATAGGTGAGGGGCTTCCGCCTGTGGCAGCATCTGCTGCTTGAGAAAAATAGGCTGGGTGATTCTGCTTTCAAGTATCACCCAGCCTATATTTATGTTGAACATCAATTAACCCATTTCTGGCCCCAAAAGTCTCCAATAACGCCAAATCGGCCTCTTCATGTTTGAGTAAAGTGGATTACAACTCTTTGTGGTACATAGCGCCAACTACTGGACCGGAGGGTCTTAGCAGTCAATATGCCTCACCGATCCTAAAACGCGGATGGCTCCTATTGTCTAGATGTGCGATGTCGTGACACGTCAATCATCTGCGGGGGCACCTGGGGGGTCCAATCAGATTTCAGGGGGGTCCGGTGCTACCCCGGCCCCACTTCTAGCTCCACCAGTGGTTTCATTAAACCGTTTTTCTATTATCTGATTATAATAGCACTCACGCATTCAATTTGTCTCTCTCACACACCAAACGTGACTCACTCACACTTACAACACTGAAATGATGCATATGTACTTATTAAAGTAACATACCACATGGCAATTAAAGCATGGAGACATCAAACAACAGCTGTGCTTCAATGGCGTTTTAACCTGTGTGAGAGTGAGAGAACGACTTATGTGAGACTCTCCGGCTATCATGTGTGAGTGTATGTGCTGTTTTAAAAGTGAACAATTCAGTCACTTTTGGTGTGTGAGAGAGAACTTGAATGCGTGTGTGGTATTTGAATAGAGTACACGCCCAATTTAAGTTTGTTGTGTTTTACGTTATTATCAATTTTAATAACAAACGTGACCTTCGTCATCAGCTGTGAGTCGGCTCTGAAACGTAAAACCCATCCGGTTGCTGTTACACTTTGGATGATTTCCTTTCTCTGCTCAGGTTGAAAGGTTCGGAGGAGTGGAGGATTTGTTTCAATGTTTACCAGCCGGATTCAGTGACTGACTTCAAAAAGAGCAACGCGGGCAGGCCGTACGCCCGCATGTGTGTCTGCAGGTAAAACCTGCATCATCGTTTAGTCAGGAAGACAATTACCATGACACCATCTGGCCTCCATTGTTCTCATTCTCAGGAAAACAATTGGTTAAAGGATCCATCTCTTCACTGTTTAGATCCTTTTGTTGACTAAATGTCAGAGGAAATGTTCATGGAAGCTTGTTTTTTTTGTCTCGTAATCCAACGTTTGTGTTTCCCTGACAGAATGTCCTCGTTTCAGTTTCGACGGCCCTGTTCCCGATCTGCGAGTCGTGAAGCTCCTGGCCTTTCAGAGCGGCGAGGTTCCCGTTGTTTTTGCCGCTGTGGACCACGGAGACATTTCCTTCTACACCTTCAAGGACTTTCAGCTTCCCAGAGACGTTTACCCCTGAGATCCAACCGCCCGGCTCGTTCTTTTTATGGAAATACAAGAAAACCATTCACAATAGACTTATCTGTCTCCTTTCTTTGTCTATTTTATTATTATACTTATAATTGTTGATAATCTAGTAATTTGTTGTCATTTAAGGGATTACTGATCTGTTTGCCGTGCAAAAAAACAGCATTTCAATATTCCACAGCGTCAAAAGCAGGTGTTTGCAGTACTTTTCAAATTATTCAAACAGTTTTTGTTTTTAGGAAGGAAGCAGAGGGTTAGGTCTGAACGTGTAGAACAGACATCAACGGAACATTCTCGGACATAAATTTAAAGTAATTTAATCTGAGTTTAAATCAATTTTGGTGCCAGCCAAGTCAGTCGAGACATTAATCATCTGAATCTTGTACAAATGACTTCTACTTTCAGATATTTTGTTAATTGTTTCATTTTATCTTGGCTAAAACGTCTCGTGAATGCTTTAGGCTTTTTTTTTATTTTTAACTTTGACTTTGATCATTGGCCTTTTGTCTTTCCCACCTTTGCAGAAATAAACCAAAATCATGTAATGCAAAGATGAATAGGAAAGAAACATTTTTTCAGAGCACTAAAAAGTTGTTTAGACCACTTGTTATTTCAGTGTCACTTAGTTTGTAAACTATTTCCGGAAGTCTGTTAGCTTTTTAGGAAAAAATGATTTGAAAGAAAAACATACTCTTCAAGATAAGTACCTTGTAATTAACATGCAGGTTGTAAGAGGATTCCATACATTGAAACATCGGCTGCTGCTGGTCAAATTAATAATAAATTCAATTATATTATTATAAGAATTTTAATATATTATTTATTAGAACAGCAGCAGCCTTTCAACGTATCTATGGCGTTAGCATAAATATCTATAAACACATATTTTATATTTCAATATATTGACATGTCAAAGCACTCTAAAAAGTGGGCAAACTTGAAATGAGGTCGGAAACATTGCAAGTTATTGTTTGATGTAATTTTGTATGTCTGCATTTGACCTCAACACCTCAATTTCACATAGCCTATAAATAGTCATAGGCACTGAGATGTGGAGGAAACCTGATGGGGAAATGCAGATCGACGTAACACCTGTTAGAATGACATACGGAAAATCACAAATAGTTACACAATAGTTTTATTCTCCTAGTTACCAGTACCAGCTATTTAAAAAACGCAATTGAGTGCATTTTCCAATAGAAAGAAGTTGAGCACAATAGTTTTATATACAATATTTACAGTTTTAATGCAGTAACGGTAATAATTGCCAGAGATTTATCTTGTTCTGAAAAAGTCCCTGGTTAAACTAGTTATTGGGAAGCTAAAAGAGCAAAAGTGTCATTGTGTGTTCATATAGGTGACTGGATGTTGTGAGCTCCTTGTAAGCTCCAGATATTCATGAACTTGATTAAGGAGCAGGATTAAGTCAAAGTAACTGTTGGTGGATTACGGATCTGTCATGTGGCCCCTTGCAAAAAATAATTGCCCACCCCTGCTTTAGAAAGAAAAAACTGTAGGTTCATTAAAAGTAACCTGTTAACAAGAAAGTAGTAGTCTGGAGAGTACCTGCAAATTAAAGTATTAAACCATTCAAATTCTGGGAAGGTATCACCATTCTGGAAAACCTATGTGCCAAATAAGTTCTGGCAAAGTACTTGTTCAAATTCCCACAAAGAACCCACTGAGTTCTGAAAGTAATTGTTTTGGCAACTTTTGTCTACTACACAAATTAAACCAAACACATTTTTGTATTATTTTTTTGTTTAGGAAAGGACTTCCATGTTTTAGGAAACTAACTTGTAGTTCCAAAAATGTAACCTAAAAATATGTCTGAAGAAAGCCTCCTAAAAGTTTTACAAATTAACCTGAAAGTTAGAAAAAAGAAAAACAGAAATCTAAGTAGAAAGTTCTGTGTACGTTTAGGTTAGAAAATGTTCCAAAGCAATAAGCTGTAAATTAGGAAATAAATAATTATAGATTCTAAAAAACTTGTAAAACTGTAAAACAAAAATTTGTCAAGAAACATCAAAGTCCATGTAAAGTAAACATTTTGTTTTACTTTAATAAATAGTTTAATAAACATTAATCAAATGACTGGTAACAACACAGAATTTTTTTAAAAGTGTACATATGTATACATTTTAAAGAAAATGACAAAGAATATCTAAAAACCTTATGTTCTTCATAACTTTGTATGTAAAAGGTTATTTTACAGGCAACAATTGTTTATAAATTCCCAGAAAGTACCCTGTAAGTTATAAATGTAAGCTTTTGACCAATAATCGGCCTTTAGGGAAATGGAGATATCCTTGTAAGTTCCAGAAAGTTAATCGTTGAAATCTGTGAAAAGAGTAACTAGTAAAGTCACGGAAAGTACCGTGTGGGTCCTGAGGGTACTTTTTGACCAACATTTTGCCTGCATTTCTGGGACACGCCATGCATGAAAAAAGTAACCATTACATAGAGAAACAATTCGTTCATGCTTTAAAAAAATAACCTTGTAGGTTCTGAAAATTTTCCCTGAAATGCTCGGAAAGAACCTTGTAAGTTTAAAAAAGTGGCCTCTTCCATACAACTAACCTTTTAATTTGCAGGAGAGTACCGTTTACCTTCTGGAAAGGAACCAGAAACGTAGATGTTTGTTCTGTAAAGGAGACATTAAACCGCTTAGGAAGTACCCTGTAGGTTTTATGACTCTGACAAGGTAACATACAGTCTGAAATCTTAGAAAGTACCCTAAAATTAGAACGTAATCTGTATGTTGGTAAAAAGTGTTGTTTACATTCTGGAAAAGTCAGCTGTTGGTTTTGGAAAGTTTGATGTCCGTTCTAAAAAAAAAACTACCAGAAGTACCCTGTAAGTTTAAAAAAAAGGTATTATATACTTTAAAACAAGGTAAATGTCACGCAGTGGATAATGACTCGAGCAGAGGTGGAATGCGGAAGAAATAATGATTTATTGATAGGGTGAATATTGAACAGAACATGAACTGAGACCGAATAAACAATGACGCATGGAGGGGAGACCAGCACAGAGAACCAGGGGAGCAGAAAGGGAACTTACCGGGAGAGATGAGGACTGGAACGTGGAGGGAGAACAGAGCAACAACAAGAGGTAAGGTAATGTATTGATCCAGCGAGTACTGAATACTAAGGAAGATGAGGTGGAGCGGTGGAGAAGATGACCAGATGATTTGAAACAGGTGTGAGAGATAGTGAGACACAGGCTGAGGCAAAACACACAGAGAGAGAAAAAGAGGGACAGAGAGCAGGGGGAACTGGAGAAGACAGAAAACAAAGATTCAACCAAATAGAAAATAACCTAAAGAAAACAATATCTTAATCATAACAAAGTAAACAAGACAACTACAGCAAACTAGACAGAGAACAAAAACACAGACAATGACAGTATATAAAAACAGCAACCATACAACCTACAACACAAAAAGATTAACCAACAGTTTAAGATATTTGGTAAAATAGTTTGTATATTACAAAGTAAAATGTAAGTTCTGGATAATTGGTCTGGATAGTTTACAGACCTGGACGTTGCTTGACTGTAATTCTTAATTTATGAAAAGACTGGTTGGAAATAGGAATAGAAAACTTACTTGATAATTAAATGAGGTTTTAAACTGTGATCTTTGTTCTTAAAAGCAATTTTTAATCTTTACATGAAGCACTTTCAACTGTCCTGTACATGAAACGTGCTACTGAAATAACTTTGCCTTATTACAGGAAGGGTCTTTGTAGTTTAAGCTTTATGGATATGATTTTAAATAATGAAAAATTAGCATATTAAATATCCTTCAAATCTACAATTTGTTTATACGTTTAAACTTTTTTCTACACACATGACCCTGTTTATAGTAATATTATATGTATATTTTCTTGAATTCAGTCCTCTACAGTTATGGACACCCTGAGCTTAATTATCTGAATAATAACCTCCTGTATGCTGTCACACTCAAATGTTGACTTTTTCCTGCAGCTGCTGGGGGACAATTGCCTGAAAATGCTTGAAGGGGTTTATTACACTGATTTCCTGCAGATTAGTTGAACAAACAGAACCTTCAAGAATGCTTAGAAATGGATCAGTCAAGATCTCATTTCCACTTTTGTGTTGCTGCGTTTATAAAAGCAGCTTCGCAGTTTATAAATATTCGCTCGGGTTCAACTTACAGGAACGCTGAGAGTCATGGCAGCTATAGGGATTCTTGCGTTTGTGATGCTTTCTGGTAAGTTCCTTTAAGAGAATGTCTCTATTTTGAGTAGGAATTGTGAGGAAGAATGTGTTTTGAGTCTTTGTTCAACTTGTTTCCAGCTGGTGTTTGCACCGGTCAGTTTTCTGACTGCTCATATTACGGTCTGCTGGAACACTTAAACCTGACTTCATCGAACGTGGCTCTCGAAATGATGCGACCAGTAAAAAACTGGACCACCACCACCACAGTGGATCTGGAGGTGATTCTGTACGGCATTTTAGGGGTGGTAAGTGACCATTTTATTAATTTGTCATTTGTTTTTTTAGTCAGGTTTGTTTTGCAAGATCACACATTTGTGAATTATATGAATTGAATTCCTTCCTGGAATCTGTTAGCTTTAAATTTATTCTGGGTGTTTGGCATCAGATGGAAGCTTCAAAAACCCGAAAGCTTTCTTTCATGGTTCAGTCATTTTTGCTGGAAGCACCATTCTCTAAAGGTTTTCTGAGCAAAGTTTGAGTATTGCTTGTTTCTCAGAAACATGTGACATAAGAAAGGACGCTACCCAGATTCGCTCTGAATATAAACACAAGACTTGGCCCAAATCTTATCTTTCCTTTATTACATTTGTAGATGTTTGATTAATTAAAAAAACATGTTGCATGACTGAACCATTTACAACCACAACGTTCAGGGACCCCCTGGTCAATGGCTCGGTCACACTCTGGTGTGGGATGGCTCTGAGACGGAAACTAATTCCAAGAGCTTGTATCAATGATATTGATCAGATGTTCACTACCCAAAGCTTCTGATCATAAGCAAGGGTAGAAATGTAGATCGACCAGTCAATCAGGAGCTTGGGCTTTCCGTTGATCTCCCCCTACACCAGTAGAGAGGGACAGTACAACGCCCTCAATACTGCAGATATCCTGAACAAGATGTCAAGCTCAAACATGGTACCTCAAATAGGCGAATGTCTACTCGACTGTTAAATCTACTATATTTTAGAAAACCTATATAATTACCGTTAAAATATTTTCAGTGATCCAAATTTCTGAAAGGTTTATTCTGATTCAGTTTTAGACTGTGAGAAAAAAAAATAGTACTTTCTAATTATATAGTGTATTTAAACGTCAGGTTTAAATGTTTTAGTGTTTGAAAAGACAACTGACTGAACTTATCCTCAAACCTCTTGTCACGTATTGTTGATGATTCACTTACACCTACCTTTTCGAGTTTTAGTAACTAAACATATAAAGCAGAAGTAAATAAATATTTGTAATCATTATACCTGCAGGATGAGAAGTCTCAAACTGTCACGACTCACATCTGGTACTCGATGGTAAGTGTTTTCTTTGGACTGTTAAAGAATTCATTCAATATGATGAAATCACATTGGCAAAATGTGGAAATTTGCAGTTATTGCAAGTTATTGGTGGAAGTTCTTTAAACCTTAACTTGTATTATTTTTCATTAGTTATGGACAAATGAATTCCTGAACTGGAATCCCTCCAATTTGTGCGGGATTAACGAGGTCTCTATCGCGAGAGCAAAGCTCTGGATCCCGGAAATAGTCGTTCAACAGGAGTAAGTGTGTGCATGTGTGTTCGCAGACCTTTTGTGTTGCCTATTTTGGACTACATTAAGAAGACCAGAAGGGCTTAGGGGTCCAAAGGCAAGTTGCTATGTGTGAAACATTAAGGGTTGTGGTAGGTCAGTGGGTTAATGCTACGTTCACACCGAATGCAGCTGAAGCATCAAGATTTTGTAGTTTAGAAGACTATATGGACACGCAATGTGGGAGCATTAAAAAGTCAGTTGACACATTTTGCATGTTACGACCGTCCATAGCTAAGCATGTTTGGACGTCAAAAACGCGTCTAACACTTCAAGTTGAATACATGTCGCTGGTCTTTTCGTACAATGGTGGAGGATATTGACCTTCAACATGAAGCAATACAGGAGACCAATAATCAGCTAAAGTGAATTTATTGCTAAGAATGTGCACAGGAATGATGACTGCTTGGGAAACAGGAATAAAGTTGTAACACAGGTTGGCAGGTAAGTGAGTTGACCTATTATTGTTGTTATCCTTACCTAAGATGAGATGGTTTACCGCTAGGGTAAACCACAAACCAGAACCCTCCAGGTTCTGGTTTGTGGTGATGTTGTCATTGTAGGTGGGTGTGTGAACGGGGGTCGGTTTATTTTTATAACAAAAAACAGACCACAAAGCCTCTAAAGGCCTGGGGCCGTAACAGTGGGATGCTCGATGGTGGTTAAGGCTGCGGTAGTGATGGCTGGAGTGGACAGGTAACGCGGAGAGTCACTAAAAGGTCGGTGGAGCACAAAGAATGGCTGCAGTCTGGCTCTCAAGATTCTTGAATTATTTATTTCTTGGTTTGTAGAAGATCCAAAGGGTTTTCTCAGTAACGAAGAGATCCAACGAGCAATTAACCTGGACTGCACACACGAGAAGACGTTACTAGCGACAATGACGAAAAAGGTAGGTTTGGTTACACAAAGCATAACCACAAGGAAAATTTCATAATGTTTAGTCTGCGGACCCACATAAATCAGAGAACTCTCAGGAGTACAATTATAAGTATGATGTGTTCTTGCACCAGGGGAATAAAAAGCAAACGGGAAACCAGCGGCAATTGGAACCAGCGGTGATCAGCAGCGGGATCGACAACGGCAAAAGGAACCAGAGATGAGGACGTCTGATGGGAACGGGAAGCACAGGTGAGTAATCCGAGGAAACAACAGGAAACGGGATAATTGGAGATGTCTTACAGAGGTGGGGACCAGAGGCAAACGGTGGCGCATGGACAGAGGACGACGTGGTAAACCAGGAACACTGTGAGGTAAGCAGAGTTGGAATATTGTGCAGGGAACGGATGAGAAGAATGAACAGGAACGATCTTACTCGATGAACGCCAGGAGGATAGAGTGGTGAGTCCTTCCAGTAATGTTATGGTTGGTTGTCCAAGGGGTTGTGTGAGGCGGAGAGAGGATGAAGGAGAGCGAGCAGACTGAGCTGGAGGAAGGAGCGGTGAAACCAGATGATTGAGCAGACAGGAGAGTTTTCTGTACGGTGGGTATACTGACTCTGTGGATGACCTGGGGAAAGGGGAGCACAGGAAGCGATGAGAACGGCGAAGGGGAAAATAACAAAATATGAAACTAGTGACAACCAAACTACAGAGAAGGCTAGAGACAAAAACTAAACTGGGGATCTAAACTAGACACAAGAAGGCTGGCTCAGAGATGTACGTTACCAAATGCAACTAATACTCAGGCGACGAGAAGTGAGTCCACTGCTCCTTTTAACCCTCCAGGACTCGTCTCTGGTGATGAGGTGCACCTGGTGATCTGGTGCACCTGGTGATCAGGTGCACCTGGGCGTGGCTCAGGTGACCCCTGTGGACAACCTATAAAACATACTGAAAGGACTGAACCTGACAGAAAATCACAGGAGTGACCAAGGTGCGTCCGGCTCACTGAAAAGGGTCAATTTCAGCACAATTTTCGTCTCACTCAGATAAGAGAAAACAGTAAGTCAGTTCAACATTTTCAATTCCCAGTTTTTTGCCCTGTTGGAAAATGTGTCACTATATCACAAAGCAGGGTCTCCTTGATTGGTTGTCGCTTAAGCGTCCAGGTGAAAGTTTAGATTTTCCAACCTGAGTGGTTTTGAGTGTTCAAAACACGTCTGACACTATAGTGTTCAGTCCTAGATGTCTAGATAGACTTTGCCTGTAAACCAGACGATCTTGACGCTCCAGATAGGTTCGGTTTGAATGCGGCATTAGTGTCAGGGTGCAGTGGAGTTCTGTTTGTTTATTTAGGAATAATTCACATTTTATGTCAAGCCACCATAACCAGAACCTGGCTCAGTATAAACGGCCATCTGCCACAACTGACTGAGGGGTTGACAAACAGAAAACATTTGGTCTTTGCTAGTATTAATATTTTATTGATGATTTAAAACGTGTTTGTGACAACCGGAAAAATAGAACGAAGATGGTAAGGTACCTCATGACAGATAAGACTTTTTTTTACCCCATTTTAACAAAGTGTATCCATTGAACTTTAATATCTGCACTTTGTGCTGTGAGGTATTTCAATCTAAGCTGGCTTCCTTCTGCGTTACCTTCAGCGCCTCCGATAGCGGCAGCATCCATAAAGATCCTTGGGTTGTCCTGCTTTCCAATGGCTCAACATTTACATTCACCCGTCAAAGGCTAACCTTCACCTGCAGCTTCAACCTCTACCATTTCCCCTTTGATATACAACATTGCAACATCAGCTTTGTATCCATGAGCATTGACGGTAAAATACCGTCATTGTAATACCGGATTCAAAATACCGGATTTTCTTTAGGGAGATAATTTCAAGTGTTTTTCCGTTGTTGTTCACAGAGAACAGCTTGATTCTTAGATCACCAAAAGATGATTTATTCCTGATGAATATGTCGGAGATGTACATGGTCACGCAAGGAGAATGGGGCCTGAAAAACATGGAATTTGTCCAGGATCATGTAACCAACGGACAGAGATATCACAGCACACTTGTTTTTATCGTAAGAACATATACAGGAGAAACAAATTCTGTAAATCCGCCTGGTCCTAATCTGATGTTTCTTTCAGGTGACACTCGAGAGAAGGCCTGTCCTTTATGTCGTAAACTTCATTATTCCCCTGGTGTATTTACTGGTCCTGGATTTGGCTTCCTTTTCCATTTCTGTGGATTCAGGTGAAAAGTTTGGCTTTAAAGTGACAGTGCTCCTTTCCATCTCCGTCTTACTGCTGATTCTAAAGGACATTTTACCCTCCACAGAAGTTGACCTGCCAATTATTGGTGAGTAAAAGTTAATAACATTTTTGGACTTCTTTTGAGAGTCTATTGCGAGTACTGACCGTCCACAAAGCTCTAACGAGTCCCTGACTTTTATTCCAGCCAACCTCTGCGTGGCGGTGTTCACATTGGTATGGCTCAGTGTTCTTGAATCCATGCTGGTGAGCTTCCTACATAAACTGGATGATTGTTTCGACAATGAAAGCAGGAGCTGCTCTGCAGCCAAAGTTTACTTCAAGAAGAGAACTATGGTTGACAAAGGTATGCTTCATGACAATGTCTCTTAAAAACAGGTTGAAATACATTATTTATATAAAGAAGAGCATATTTGTCATTGTGAGATGGGTAATTTTTCAGGGCCACTTGTAAAAGCGTGTACCATGTCTTGGCTTGTTGTTAATTTGATCCTCATTTGTTGTATCCGTACTCCATGGTTTCATATTAAGACGGTAAATCTCCGGCAGGGTAAAATCCAGCCTTGTTCTATCGTTTTCTACATACAAAAGGTCTGGACTGTCAGTTGTTACAAATGAATTACTGGAAGCATTTCCCCCACTGCCATTGACAATCTAGAGCTATAGCAGTAGACTGCAATTCTTTAACGGCACAGAAAATCAACTCTGTAATTAAATCTTGGTTTTGTTTGGTAATTGGCCTGGTTGAAACGCATCTGGAAGAAATCGCAGACAGAGAACTCAAGGGAATCATACAGAACTGCATAGAAGTTAATGGCCTGGCTAGTAAATCCCAGTTGAATCTCAGAACAGGGAATTGGTCCATTAAAACATGCATTGCATGAAGATGAAGTTGGTTTCCGATTCCAGCTTCCAAATTGAGTAATCCCAAAACTAAGTTTGAAATACCCTGCATGGAAAATTCCATGTTTAAGGAATTTAAGTAATATATTTTTTTAAATAGAGCACGTTCTACACACTTAAATTAGGAAACATGAGATGAAATTGCCTTAAGATGTTTTTGCGAACCAAAGCTACAAATGGAAGTTATCTATGGTTTTTAAAAGCAGTTGATCTGTGTTCATCTCTTAAAACATACATTTATCAAATTTAGCAATCAACAAATCTATGTAATGATCTGCAATACAGTGTTCACTTTTACTACACATTACAGAGACACTAAGCAAACCAGCTACTGGATTTCCCCAATAGGCCGCTGCACATCCTGTGTTGCCATGCTTGTTTTTTGTCTCATCATTCATTTGACTTTCACATGGTTAAAGTCACGGTTCACTGTGTAGAACTTATTTTTTGTTTTAAAATAAACCGTGTCAAAGGAAAGTGCCTAGCTGAGGAATTGGAGATGAAAGTTCTCTACCAGAATAATCATTTCTGTTCCCCACACAGAGGTTGAAGGGGAGAATGGACAAGTTAAACCAGAGCAAAGTGTTTTCCCTCTTGGTCGACTTGGTGATGTTGATGTACTGAAACTAATCCTGGAGGAAGTAAAGGCAACTCGACAGGAAACTGGAGGTCACAGGAAGCCTGGATGCTACAGAAGAGCGGCTGCAATCATCGACAATTTTTTCTTCATTGGCTATCTGTTGACTTTTGTAGCATTTGTTACATATATATGTGTTGGATGGATTGAAATTTGATTTGTTTTTTTGCATCACATCTGACTTTAAAAAAATTTAAAGTACTTTTTTCTTCTTCAAAAATCCGGAAATGTCTTATAACAAACACGATATTTGTCTCTCAATGTAAACAAACAATAAAAAGCTGCAGATGAGATTAATGCAAACATTCTACTACTTCAGCTAAAAGCCAACATTAATAAATAACTTTATTCTGTGTGCAGAAATAGACTGAAAACCAAAATAACAAGGTCAATGAGAAAAAGTTCATACAAAAAAAATGTATTCAAGTTAATTTCCAATTTTAATCCTCCATAATTTAACCATTTAGCCACTTTTCAGAAAGAGCCAAATAGCGTTGCATGAGATTTTGGAGGTATATCTGAACATTCGCAAATTTTGGACTAAATCTTCGAACCGAGATGAAGAGTTATGTATTTCTGACTCTGGATGAAGGTAACGGCTCAGATCTGAAACTAACTCCGAGAGTCGGTTATTGGTATTATATTCTCTCTCTTGAACTTAACAATCAGGTAAAATATTTCCACAGCCAGATTAAACCAATAACATCACAGTCTTTTTTTTTTCCACTTTAATCTCAAAGGTATTTAATAGTAGTTTAATGATACTTAATGGTTTATTACTGCCAGAGCGTTTTTTTATTTATTTATCTGGTTGATTCGATTGGCTGCTGCATCTCATAAAAGTATAGAAAGAAAGAGAAGTAAATATTTAATTCAATGTAATTTTGTGAAGGTCCAAGTCAGCTCAGCTCTCTCAATCCTTCCTTAGATTGGAAACTTTTTCAAATTGATTTGTTTTTGATGTATCTTTGATTTTAATTGATTTTCTTGTAAAGTGACTTGAGACGACATCTGTTGTAAATTGGCGCTACATAAATAAACTGATTCTTAATACCTTTACTAGATAAGTCTAAAAGTCAAAATAGTTTTACTCAAGTCCACACTACTGGTAAAAACTAAAAGAAAATTTAAACCAGGGCTGCATATACTAATGATGAGACACATTTGAACCTTTATTGTATATATTATTTTATATATATTTTATATATAAATATATATATATATATCCTGCTATGTGACCATAGACAAACCTACATCCAGTGATTTTTTAGCTTCCCACCACCTATAGAACAATTACTTTGAAAAACACCTAAAACAAATATAAGCTCAAAACCTAAACAAATTTGGCCAACATGCCATCTTTCTATTTTATAGTAAACTCTACAAATATATAGTATTTTTCCATTACTTACATTTAGCAGTGCCAATAAGTTACATGGATAAAGCTAATAACTATCTGTAAGCACTGAAACATTAAACAAACACAAACAGGTTATCAGTTTTAAAGGCCTGGAATCAAACTTAAATTAAATTCCAGAGAGTGAATAGAAAAACCTGAGACAACACAACGGTAGTAAAATACAGGACAAAGAATACAGAATCAAAGATTTTAACCAGTCTAAGCCCGGAGCATCCCAGCTTTTCAACTTTCTCCTTCCGTCTTTCTGGGGTTCTTTGAGTGAGTTTGGCCAGGATCAGTTTCAGCAGGCCTCGATCACCGGGCGGGTCCAGCGGAGGGTCGCCCTTGTCTGGCTTATCCGTCTCTGCAACTCCTGAACACTCTGTGTGAAAAATCAACCAGTAAGGAACCAAACGCTGGGAACGGGTGCAGAACAGGGCGGAGAAGTTAAGATAATAAAGATAGGACAATTTCAAATGGCCAATGATTGACAATTACATTTTTACAACTCCAAGACCAAAAAACAAACATCCACATTTACAGAACACACCTCTATATCTGCTTAAAATGGTTTATTTGGTCTTTGTCAACATGTTGTCTTAGCTAGCTTAGTTAGACCAGTGTTAACCTGCATTTTACCAGATTTTAATCTGTCCGTTTGACTTTTATAACATTTAGCAATTTGGTTTTATGTCTGATTTATTGGTTTATACCTTTATGGTTGTCATCTGGCTGTTGTGTTTTAACTTTTAAGACCTCAGAGCTTCGGAAGAGGTTGATTAAAAAGCTCATCAGCATTGTCTCCAGGACGTTAATCCACACCAGTGTGAAAACTGAAAGACAGTAGATGGCTGGGAGAAACATATACAGAAATGTTAGTGACGGCCTGTTTGAAGATGCGGTAGTTAAACAAGTTGAGGTCCTTCATACCTATCAGTGGAAGCCTGTCTTCAGTGGACGGTAAAATGTCCTTAAGAATCAGCAGTAAGACGAAGATGGAAAGAAGTATTGTCACCTTGAAGCCAAGCTTCTCACTACCGGACTCACCGACGAAGAACGAAGCCAAATCCAGGACCAGCAAAAACAACAAGGGCAAGATTAAGTTGATAACATAAAGAAACGGCTTCCTCCGAAGGGAGATCTGTAAATATAAGCGTTTAATTTAAAAACAACACAACTCCTTTTAGGATTTCATGAGAAATACTCATCTTACCGTGTAAACAAGTCTGCTTTTCTGCGTAACTGACGTGTAGTTGAAACTTTCTATATTGGTGATTTTCCATTCCCCCTCTGTCAGCGTGATCTGATCCGACAGCTCCGTCACGATGGTGTCGTTGACTACTTTTTCAAGTTTCAGAAGATCTTCTGTGCATAAGAAGAGAAGTAGAAAATAATGATGGATGACAATATAACTGTTGTCTTTTCAAGACACATGCAGAACGTGACGCTGATTAGACACTGGCGGAGGCGGACATGTGGAGCAGATGAGTAATTAGCAGCAGAAGGGCAGAGAAACAGAGCAGACAAACGGACCAGAATCATAACAATTAAGTTCTCCTACTGCAGCCTCCCCTTCAAGTCTTTAGAAATATTTCTCTAATAGGTTTGCACATCTAGAGTTAGATATTGGATGGAAAGCATCAGTGAACAACAAAGGAGAAGTTTTTTGAAGATTTTCATTCAGATTTAGATTTGTATCCCTGATATACTGTAATGCATGTAAAATGACTTTATTATGTCCTTTGTATGCTTTAACTACTAAAACGCTGCACCGCCTCAACTGATGTCAAAACCGTGAGTTCATTAAGGGAGCTCGAAACCCTCCCAACCAACGTGCCTAAGCACATTTTTTCCCAAAACAGTCAAAAGTAAAACTTCTTCTTCAGTGGCTGGTTAGAGAAATTTGACAACTCTGCGTGTCAAAGAGCTTCAAATCACAATGAAACCTGCTGCATGCCGGGAAAAAATTTATCTGTGGATTTCGTCACTGGCTTACCACTGTCCCGAGGTATGACCATCATCTTCACCATCATCAGCCGTTTCTATAAAGCATCTTTATCCCTCCACAAGTTGCCCTTAGCTCTCCAGACAGCCCGTCTACTAGTAAAGCATGTTTTCCATCTTCATATCATTTCAATCGACGTCCTGTCTGTCCGTGGCCCCCAGTTTGTTTCCCCAAGTATGGAAACATTTCTGTGCACCACTTGGGAGCAAGGTAAGGTTAACATCCGGTTACCACCCACAAACCAATTGTCAGACAGAGCGTCTTAATCAAGAGATTGAAAGCACCCTCCGTTGCCTCACATCCACTGACCAGTCCGACTGGAACCAACACCTCCCCTGGGTTGGATATGCACACAACTCTCAAGTCTCTGCAGCAACTGGTTTCTCCCCCTTCGTGATCTCCCTGGGTTATCAACCACCAATGTTCCCCCCCTACGAGAGGGATATCTCGGTGACCTCCATCCATCATCACATCCGCCGTTCCAGTAAAATCTGGAAGGAAACCATCGCTGGTCTTCAACGTACCGCCCCTAGAATAAGAAATATGCTTACCGGAAACAAGTTCCTGTCCCTGTCTACTCATCCCGTCAGTAAGTATGTTTATCGTCCTGAGATATTCCTCTGAAGTCTGTCTCCAAGAAGCTCTCCCCAAGGTTCATTCCCATTGACGGTCTGGGTAATCAGTATCTCGTCGACTGGGAGGGCTACGGGCCCAAGGAGCGTAGCTGGGTGCCCCGCTCATTCATCCTAGACTCGCAACTCATCCATGATTTTAAGGCCTCCTCTTCTTTGTCTGGACTGCCGGGGTTGAGGGTTTTGTGCTACTGTAGGTTGTCTACTGGGGGTCACCAGAGCCCCTCCCTGGCTGGAGCGCATCAGAAGACCAGTGCTTCTCGCACAGGTGTTTTCCATCTGCTGATGAGCTGAAGCTGTTTAAGAGGGGTGGTGGACCAGCTGCACTTCAGCTGAGTGCTTGTTACTATCTGTAATGTTTCTAGTTCTAAGTGCAAGTTCTTATGATCTCCTCGTCGTTCAATAGTGTTTTTTCTCATTGCTCTCAGGTTTCAACCAAGATTCCCTTGTGCTCAACTTCATCCGTGAAAAGACTTGGGTTTTCGTCATCAACTCTGGTCTCCGCTCCTCATCCGCTCAGCTACAGCCACCCCCTACAGCCTCAACCAGCAAACCTTCTGTAGACCCCTTGGACAATCTTCACCCTGGACATCTGCAAGTAACCCCTTAAAACACTCACTTCTCCCTGGTGTATCTCATCTCAACCAAAAGTAAGATTCTCACCTCTAAGTTTTCCATTCACCCCGACTGCAACTCACCTTCTCTGTCCTCGTCTTCCAGAACCTCCCGGTCTCTAACGGCGTTCCTGCAACTCCAGTTCAAAGTGCACATTCAAGTTCAGTTCAATAAACTTTAATTATCTGATATACAACTCCTAAGAATCATCCTTGCACGTGGGTCAGAAAGCTAAAACCCATGACAAAACAAGTAATTCATGCAAAGTTTAGTTTTGCTTAATTTACTTGAATTAAGTTAACTTTACTTGGATTTTATTTTTCATTTAAAGAAATTAGGACGTTTAAGCAAAGAACATTCTTGCTTGATCAACATAAATAAATTATGCAAACAGTTGCCTTCACTTTTCCACACAGAGCAGAATATTTTTTAGAATAATTAGTTTTCTGGGAATTTAAATGATACATTTAGAGTATTTAATCCAAATATATTTCAATTCAATAAAGGACTAATAGAGACGTAAACATAGGGTAAGTTAAGTATAGGTCTTCTTTTTTATTACCTAGTTTTTACATGGGGAAAACAGCAAGTCAGGGATCCCTAAAATTCGTTTTGATAAAAAACACAAAGTTCCTAAAAGTAAAGATAAATTTTGATTGTTCCATATATACAAGCATAAAATAATTTAATTTTGGGGTGAATAGGCACACTTGCACGAAATGTTAAAAATTGTGTAAAAATCAGAATTTACCATCATAATTCAGGGATGAAAATGTGATGTTGCAAGTTTGCGTATCAAATGGGAATCTGTAGAGGTTGAACATGCAGGCGTAGGTCAGAGGGAACCGTGTGTTTACATTGACAAGCCCGCTTGAAAAAACGCTGACAGGAGAATCCTGTTGAGAATTCGTAGTATCAGAGGCACTAAAAATGAAGAAGAAGACAGGATCAAAACTAGACAGTTTGATGGATTTTATTTATTTTTTACTTTACAATAAACTTACTCCTCTTGGATAATTATATCTGGCATCCAGAGCATCGAACTTGGAACGGTCAGCATTTTCATACCACAAAAGTCAGACGTATTCCAAGTCAGATATTCATTTACCCAATACTAGAAAAAGTAAATGCATAAAAAAAGAAAGAAAACTTAAACAGTTTCATTATTTTCTTAAAATAAATTAACAAAATAAAATCCTTGCTTACCATTTCGATCCAGATGTGATTTGTGACAGTTTGAAACTTCTCATCCTGCAGACAGTTTGTGCCAAGATGGAAAATATTCAACCACAGATGTTAAAAGTTGATTTATAGGGTGCACTTTGTTTTTCACGCCCAGCTAATGTGGTGGCTTTCCTTTTCCATAATAAACAGTGAAACTGTAAAATGTGTTGTGTGTTTTTAAATTTGTAAGGAATTTATTCTTTTATAGATATTTCAGATCAAACTAAAGGAACAGAGGCAGGAGTTTGTCGTCCAGAGATTTTTTGGCAAATATATGAAAACAATTTATTGACGTCTTTTCCGCAGTTCCACAGAAGATAGAGACCTTATATTTATAAATGGTCTTAATTTCCTGTCTGTAGCGGCCGATCAAATGCCAGGGTTTCCAAAAGATGCAGTGAGGTTGACAGTTTAAATTAATGTATGATGTGCTTCAGCACAGGAGCATGGAATCATTTAATAAATTAAGAAATCATTTTATCAAGTATATAAAAAAAAAAAAGGATAATTTTGTACTTAATAAAATACATTTTTTCTGTCTTTATTTCTGTATTTATTTTTTAAATTACAGAAACACACCACTTTTCCA
This sequence comes from Orestias chungarensis, assembly GCA_032876305.1. Lineage (NCBI taxonomy): Eukaryota > Metazoa > Chordata > Actinopteri > Cyprinodontiformes > Cyprinodontidae > Orestias > Orestias chungarensis. The sequence goes on from JAVLVB010000270.1 coordinate 315,946, forward strand.
TAAAAAGATTTATTGTCCTGAATCAAATATAAAACAACTTAAATTTAATGTTTTTAAATAATCCGTTTTCAAATTAGATAAGCTGAGTATACAAAACTGTTTTTGTAAAAAAATAGTATATAAAAACTGTCAATAATATTTAAGACATGTAACTTTTACCTCTAAAATCATGACCTCAACCTTAAAAATAACACAGAAAGCTCAATGAGACATGGGGAGGAAGAAGACGACACTCACCACGTCTAAAATGCCGTCCAGAATCATTTTTAGCTGAACGAGTGTGGTTGTAGTCCAGGTTTTCACAGGACGTCCGATTTGAAGCGCTGTATTTGTCCCATCCAGGTTCAGGTGTTTCAAAAGGCCGGAGTAGGAGCAGTCTGAGGTCTGGCTGTAGGAAACTCTAGCTGGAAAACAAAAAAAAAAACAGAATCAATTCCCTATTAGCCAGCTATAAAACACAGCTGACATGATCACTAGGGTTTACTCTGCGTAAGCTCACCGGCCAAAGCAAGAACAACCAGAATCCTGAGAGCTGCCATGATTGTTTGACTTCACCTCAACCTGATGGTTCCTTTATAAACTATTGAGCTGTTTACAAACTCACCACAATTAAATGACATCAATTCCTGCTTTTACCGCTGTGTGATAACCTCTTTTAGTTGTTTGCTCTGCATAAAAGACATAATAATTAAATCAAGCGAACCTTTGTTGAACTGAATGAGAGACCCAAGGTAATCTTACCTGTGGTCAACAGGAACAAAACACCTGTGGCTTTTTTAATTAAATCATCCTCGCATAAAGGTTAGATGTTTGAAAACGAATCCGAGGGACTCTTTGTCCCGGTACCTGCTAGAAAGGTAAATACACCACGTTTCACAGAGCAAGAGACGCTGGAACATTTGTGTTGCAAAAGTAAAGACAGCAGCAACAAAGTGGATCCATAAGGTTCTGGTCAATCTGGAGTTTACAGGGATGTGACTACATGGTGGCAGGTTGACAAGACATCAGCAGTGTTTGAGATCTATCATTTGGTAGAAAGAAAGATTATTTGTAAGTAGATTTTCAATGTATCACATAAGTAAAGGCAGGCAGGAACAAAAAGATTTAATGCTGAGGAAAATATGGAGTTTGGACGGAAAGAAAGGGAAGGAAACAGCCAAATCCAAACTTTTTGGTCCATATAGGATCCTTAAACCACATATTCACTGTAGCATGAATGGCCCAATGCCAAATAATCCGATTCGTTTGATCTCAGGCAATAATTGTAATACATAAAGTTTTTTAAAGTGTCTGCAATCTGAACGTTTACCTACAGTTTGTCAGAATTTTATGTCATCAACGTGAGACATGCGTCATAATTGTGCAGCAGAAGAAGCCTGATGTGGCAAATCTGGACGTTGACAATGCCTGAAGCAAGCTGTGCCGAGTTTAGCTTTCTTTGTTCTCAGCTTCCTTCATCTTGGTCCGATCTTGTTACGATACGGTCGGTTCCCATTGATCAACAACTTTTACATCCATCCACATACGGCAGCGTCCGTTGTTACTGACATAAACATGGCGCCCCTGGGAGCTGGCAGCATGATCAGAAACAACAATCATGTGTTTGCACTTGTGCCATATTTTGTACATTCCATTCTGTTTTATGTTATCTCAACCTTTTCATCAGAACAATTTTCTGATCTGTAAACCTGTTTTTACTGGTAGTGGAAATAGTGTCTGATCTGATTCTGTGTGATGTCTTAGTTCTTCTTCTTCATGGAGGCCTATTTGGGATCATAAAGCTTAAAAACAGAAGTCAGATGGCGTTCATAATTAATTAGAAGTATCAATGACTGCTAAAAAATAAACAATCACATTTCAGCAAGGCAAGGCAAGGCAAGTTTGTTTGTAAAGCACATTTTCGTGTACAAGACAATTCAAAGTGCTTTAGGTAGGAAAAAAGATCAGAAAATGAAACAATAAAATCAGCTTTGAATTAAAAATAAATAAATAAATAAATAAATAAATAAATAATAATAATAATAATAATAATAATAATGATAGTAATAATATTCTCAATTGCTGTACGCACAGTTAAATAAGGCTGTTTTCAGCCTGGATTTAAACAACGGCAGAGTTGAAACCTGTCTCACCTCTTCAGGAAGACTGTTCCAGATTTTAGGAGCATAAAACTGGAATGAAGCCTCCCCTTGTTTGGTCCTGACTCTGGGCATCGGCAGGAGGCCACTACCTGAGGTTCTCAGAGTCCTGGCTGGTTCATATGGCTCTAACATGTCAGATATGTACTTTGGGGCTGAACCATGAAGAGATTTGTACACAAGCAAGGCTGTTTTAAAGTCTATTCTTTGAGGGACAGGAAGCCAGTGCAGAGACTTTAGCACTGGACTGATGTGGTCATATATCCTGGTTTTGGTCAGAACTCGAGCAGCAGCATTCTGGATGTTCTGAAGCGGTCTTAAGGCACGTTTAGAAAGCCCAGTGAGCAGGGCGTTACAGTAGTCTAACCTGCTAGAGATAAAAGCATGGATAAGTCTTTCTACGTCTGGTTTAGAGACTATTCCTCTGATTCTAGCAATGTTTTTAAGATGGTAAAAGGCTGCTGATGTAACTGATTTAATGTGGTTGTTGAAGTTCAGGTCAGAATCCAGTTTTACCCCAAGATTTTTGACCTGATGTTTAGGTTCCAGAGAGAGCGTCAGAAGGTAACTAATGACACTTTCTCTTTGTTTCTGTGGGCCACAGACAATGATTTCAGTTTTGTCTGAGTTTAACTGGAGGAAGTTTTTCTGCATCCACAGACTGATCTGTTCAATACAGTGACACAATAAATCAACAGGCCCATTCTCTCCTGCTGTCAAGGACATTTGGATCTGAGTGTCATCAGCATAGTTGCCTGCATCTGAGTTAAGGCGGATGTCGTTTGTCACCTTGATCAGAGCTGTCTCAGTGCTGTGGTGGGGCCTAAAGCCTGACTGGAAAGCATCAAACACATTGTTAGACAGGAGAAAGTCACTCAGCTGTTGGTATACAACTTTTTCCAGCACTTTTCCTAAGAATGGCAGGTTTGATATGGGCCGGTAGTTGTTCAGTACTGTGGCATCCAGAC
>JAVLVB010000270.1:327770-361651 GCA_032876305.1 Orestias chungarensis
AGAGCAAAGGAGAACCGTCTGTCAAGACTGAGTTCCTCCCCCAACCGGATTAGGCTGTCTTCTCTACCTCTTCCTAACTATAAACTTTATCAAACAGGAAGGTTTTAAGCCTAGATTTGAAACTACACAGGGTGTCTGCCTCACGGACTAAAGCTGGAAGCTGGTTCCACAGGAGAGGAGCCTGATAACTTAAAGATCTGCCTCTCATTCTGCTTTTAGAGATTCTAGGAACCACCAGTAAACCTGCAGTCTGAGAGCGAAGTGCTCTGTTAGGGACATAAGGAGTAATCAGATCTCTGATATACCATGGAGCTTTATTAGTGAGGGCTTTATATGTCAAAAGAAGAATCTTGAAATCTATTCTAAGTTTGACAGGGAGCCAGAGAAGGGAAGTTTTAGTTTCATCGTTTCATTTACGATACAGCGATCGATGTATAGAGGACAGTCTAAATAAATTTTGAAAATCTAATTTTATTTTGGTTATCAGGAGTAAAAAAATAACGGATAAGAAGGTTTCATTGGGACTTTCGCTTTCTTTATTTGACCTCCAATGTTTACGTCTAACCTCATTCAGTTTGTTTGTTTGTTGTTTTTACAAAAAAAAAAAGACAACTTATTTGTTGAGGCATGAAGAAAATTAAGTTATTCAAGTTTGAGTTGTAATATTTGTTTTTTAGTGGATGAGAAAAGTTGGGTTATTTACACCAGCCAGGGTTTAATATTTGACTGCTAATGCGATTTAAATACATTTTTTGTCACACATATGGATTTGACTCATCGCTACATGTCTTCCCATTTTCTTTTCTGTGACTAAAGACGTCTGGCGACACAAAATATATATAAAACCCCCCCGATAATGTAGCTGTGGTCTTTTTAGTTATAGTTGGTGAGGTGTTCCGTTTAATTGGAGCATCGTTTACCTCCCGTCTATAAAGAGAAGATTAAGATGAAGTCATTATTTTAGAGCTGCACTCTAATCAATCATTTTTACTTTGACTTAGAAAAAGTCCTTGCACACCTCAAATGGCCCGGCTTTTGCTCTATGCTTCCCTGAGGTCATCTCGCCTGATTCCCCACAGGTTCGCGCTCAGGAGTTATGATCTCGCGGACAATAGCCCGGCTCGCAGCGAGCCTCGAACGCTCGGCCTTGATTCATAGCTGTCGTGCTCGCCGGCATTTTCCTCCCACATAATGAAAAACAAGAGGGGAGTGGAAGCGGGAATGTTTGCGGCTGAATTCCCTTTATTTCTCCCTGGTTGAGTGAAGCCTATTAACACAGCTGTGTGCTTTTATTCTTTTACAGTGATGCATCGATAGAGGAACCGCTTACCTTGAAACGTGGATTATACAGCAGTTTTTGAGCATTAGGGGTCGTTCACATTTCTTAAAGCGTCTTTAAATGTACAGTTAGACACATTTTTAGAAAGACTGTTGCACACGTATCTTTGTTTGCATTAAGGAGTTAGCTTCATATTTCAGTGTTTCACCACAGTTTCTGTCCTTCTCTGACTCAAACTCTATTAAATGAATTTATGCTGAGCTTGATGCTATGTCCTCTAATTATAATCGTATCAGTTTTTGTTTTTGCTTCTGTGATGCCTGGGTTGTGGGGTTTTAACTGAATCAAAGAGCCTATGTCAAGAGTGTGGTTGTTTTGTCAAGGTGTCAAAAGGAATGGGAAATATGTATAATATCGGTAAATATTGGTTATTAGACACAACTGGAGTTATTATATGGAATATCCGTATTAAGGTATATTTTGATATCGGTGCATATCGTAATTTGGTTTGCACTAACAGCACCGACTTGTTAGCGGTGCGTGTCTGAACAGCAGTATTGTTTAAATATGTTCAAAAAATTATTAGGAAAACAATTGAAAATTATGTTGTCTCAAATTCCTTAATAACTCCATAAGTTTACATTTACGTCAATTTTAATAAAGTGTGGTCATGTTTTTAGCTCACAAACACTAGTATTATTTTGCCACTTTTTTTCCCCTGCCCTGATGAAGAACAGTTTATCAATAATGAATACGTAAAATTAGTACTTTTTTTTATAGTATGTATGTATTACTAAATTAAATATTATGTTTTTATATGTAATTATTTATTCAGTAGAATCAATGAATATCTAATTATATCTGTATTACTAGGTACTCCAATTAATTTTTTCATTTTAATACTAATTATTGATTTAATGGAATATCAAGTTATTTAATGCAATTATTTATCCAGTGGAATCAATAGGAAATCAAACTATGACCGTTAAGTTAAAAAGAGAATATCTCGATTGGTTGAGGTGCGTTAAAAAACCCCATCAAAAATTCAATGGACACATAAAGGCATTTCAAAATGTTTTGTTTGTTTTTATTTGTTTAAAAAGTGCAAAAGTAATCCCCCCTCAAAGCTAGAAACAGACTGTTCCATCCTTCCTGGTTTTACAGTGGTGGCACTCTTACGCTAATGTGCTAATAGCAGCATAACCTTTAGCTTAGCACCTTGGCTAGCTATGAACTGCTTAACTCACTTATCTTTTGCTAAATATTTTGATTAGTTTGTGTTTGGCTTTTAAAAAAAAAAGTGTTAATGAGCTAAAAACGGAGAAACACATTTGACGAAAAAGTTCCGTACAGATTCTCTCACTTCCTGTTTTTTTCTTTTTTACAGCTGTGCGAAACGTCAACGTCCTTCCAAAATGACCAGCAGATTAAAACACGCCTAAATCCTTTATTGGTTTAAAGAAAATGCTCAAAAAGCTAAAATAATAGCGACTAACAAAACAAACAAAAACCAGTATAATCTTCATGAAAATTATGCCTTGACGATGAAGCCTTAACAAACCCGGCGTTTGATTTTGTGTTTAAACTCCCGATCTGAATTAATCTAGTCCTAAATTTACCCCACACACTTTTTAATTGTTTCCAGCGCGTAAATCCGGTAAAATCATCACATCACTATAAAATTTTTCCCATTTTCTTTTTCATTGCTTTATTAGTTGTTAAGTTTGTCCATAATAGTAGTGTCAGAGGTCAGTGAGTTTATTTAAAGTCGCATAAAAACATACTTTTCTCCTCATTCTGACATTCCCCGCCTCTGTTCGGCAGAGAAACGTTTCTCCTCTCCCTCGTGAAAACACGAGGTTGCCTTTGATTGGGCCCGTCTGCCCGGAGGTGCGAGCGTCCCTCTGTTCTGGTTCTGATGTGCGTCCTCGCTGCTTCTCTAATCCACTGTCACTCTTCATCTCCTCTGCGTTAATTCGGCTCGTGTATCTCACAAATATTCACCTTCATTGAGGCATAATTGACATTAATCTGGAGAGCGCTTGTGCTTTCTGAGTTCCTCCTTCCTACGCAGCACCTCCCAGCTGTTCCCTGTAATTTCCAGATGTTGGCTGCTGTGCGTTTAAATTCAGAGCAAATAAACAGCGAGTTGATTAATAATTTGTAAACTGACAATTGTTTGTGTTGTGAAATAAAAAAATAAAAAAACTCTCACCCGTGTCTTTCTCCACAGACGGACAGCGACTCGACCTCCGACTATTCGGATGATGATTTGGGCCGAGGTGGATCAGAACCAGAAACGCGGCCGATCCTGTCTGTCCGTAAGTGTTGCTCTCTGTGGGCTTTAATGGGAGATCTGCAACCATAAACTTTTAATATAATTTCTGATCCGTGTCCGGGGGGGTCTCCATTCATGATGAAACTCAACTTTGAATTTGTTAGTTTGTTGTAACAAACTGTTCAGTTTTGTAAAAAATAAATAAAATAAAAAAATTATGGATATTTAAAATATGATATAATATACATGGTTTTGTCAAACATAAGAGTTAAACCCAGAAGTTTACAGACACCAAATAAAAAAGTCTTTCATTAAACGAATGCAACAAATACATTTAATTCTTCTAACCTTACATCAGATAAATATTATTTAATTAAGAATTACATTTGTAATTCCCTTAATGTTCTGTTCAGGGAACCTTTAAGTTAATACCTGGCCTTGAATTTCTGGTAATGAGGTCAGATATTTAGATTGTCCAGATATTAGGCTGGTCCGCCCCTCCCAGCTCCACCAGACTAGCGGCAGCCTAAGTTGGCTCCACCTGAAGCGCCATTTTGCAAAATTGGTATAAAGTTTACTTTCTTTTTTACGATGAAACAAAATGATAAAAACTGCATCAATAGACGACAGTGTTGGGATGAGTGTTGGAAAGGGAAGGAGCTTCTTAAAGAGACGGAGGCTAATTTTCATGGTGTCATCAGCTCTGATGTTTTTGGTTTAAAAAGTTACTTGATTGTGATTTAAAATGGCTTGCAGCTCGTCACTCCCCTTTAAGAGCTGATTATTATTTTTTTACCTCTCAATGTTTGATATTCTACTGATAATAAACTCATATAAATTTACTGTAACTATTCTTGGCTAGTCAAGATTTCCTTCAGATCCGTCGAAGCCATAACCGTCATTCCATTTTCGAAATTTCATTTAAAAAGATAAAACAACTACAAAGTCATTGAATCTAATAGACACATGTTTCCTTTAATTTCTTTTTACATCAAATACAGATTTAAACAGCATTTTAAAGATGCTGTCATTTTCTTTTTTGTCACACAGAAATTTTTTAGCCACTGTTTTCGCTACATTCCAGTTTATAGTTATATTTTTCTTTGCAATTGTTTTTAATTGCTAAAAAACATCTTTTGACTCACAGCTGAGGTTTAAAAATCAGCTCATTTCTGTTCTGTGCCCTACATGCTGTTACCTATCAGTAACTTCCTTGTGTTCCCGCAGAGCAATCGGGTCACGTTGATCACTTCGACATCGTGGAGCGGGTGGAGATGGGTCAAATGGCCTCCATGTTCTTCAACAAAGGTAATGTTCTCCTTCGCCTGGAGCTTCCGCGCTCTCTCCTTGATATTCAATTAGCCGCAGACACCATCATCATTAGCAACGTCTAATATTTATGGACGAGTCGGAGGGTGCGTGGGGTAATTCATCACCTTTTAAAAGCGGCCATCATTTATATTAAAAAAAGGCTTCAGCCGGTTCAATTGGGTGTAATTACATATAAATAAATTGCCTTTGGTTATAATTACCTGTTGGAGAGCCCATCCGTGGTGAGCATGTGTGTGGGTGGAGGCATTCTGGACTCTTTTGTAAATACCTGAGTGATGGTGGAGCTAATGGGAGTCAGAATCACCTTGAACCAGAGAGATAGAAATCCCTGCAGCTATACAGTCCTCATTCGTAGCCAATATACGGCATCCCGGTCCTGTTAGCATGCGGATCACCCCCCACTGCTCGGCCCCTCATCTGGCCGTTTCTGCTTTGCCAGAAGCGGCTTTAAGCAAGCAAGCGTGTGACTCGAGAGTCTGCAGACTCGCCCGTTGTTGCAGGAAAGAAAGGAACAACGAAAGGTCAAAGCTCTGACGGCTGTGCCGGCCTGTTTGGTCCTGCACTCCATCACCACCAGGGGGAGCGATTGCCTCACACGCAGTCACGTGAACGAGAAGTTAAAGCTGCAGTGCTTTAAGGAGCCGCAGAAAAAGAATTTCCTGATGACCTGAGACACGCGTCATGTGTCAGATTGGTGGTGAAGAAGGGACTTTTCTCTCAGCTTCTCTCCTTCGCCACGCGATCAGGAAGCTGCCGGTGACCCTAATCAGAAATTATTTACGGCGACACGAGTCCCTGCACCTGGGTACTGGAGAAAAATGGATAGAACTTTAGTGGTTTTACCGGACCACCTAGTTTTTACCATTGGAATCATCATTGGTCTGTTAATTTGTGATGATGATGGTGGCAGATTGATCTTCCTCCCTCTGTCATTAAGTGCTTACATTTTAGCATTTTTTCCTAAGGTTTTTGTAACCCTTTATTTAACAATACGTGGGCAAGAAAGAGGGTAAAGAGAGAAAAGAAAAGAAAAACATTTTAATGGTGAGCAGACTGGGAATCAAACCGGAAACAACAGCATTAAAGACTGTAGCCTCAAGATTTAACAAATTGCTTCAGGCAGATTTTTTTTGGCTAAAATTAAATGATGTTAATCAAAGTTGCTCTGTTGGACGGAAGACTATTGATCCCACTGTATGTTTAAAATGACATTTAAAAAAAATAAAAGTGCAGGACAAAGTATAAAATCAGCAGTAACTGTTTTTGTCTTTACAAATGTGAATTAAGCACCAAAATAACTATTAAAATATTTAAGATAAACACGATGAAATGAGGATTTATTTATATGCGAGAACTACAAACAATCAAAAAAAAGGACATTTATTTCAATTCAGCTTATTTATATAGAACCAATTTACAACACGTTCTCTTTACGAACTTTACAAGAAAAATGATATCATTTTGAGAATGCATGTAGTGACAGTGGAGAGAAAAAACTCCCCTTTAACAACAAGAAACCTCCAGAACCTGAAGCTGTCTCTGTACTAAGAGTCCATCTGCTACCAGCAACTGGAGGTGCGAAGAGACAGAAGGCACCAACAGAAGCAGAGGAAACCGAACAAGTTAAAATTAGCGTGCATCACCACCGCCTGATGTTCTCCTCCGGGAAAGTATTTCAGCTAACAGAACCAGAGCAAGTGTAGCTTCTATGAAGAGAAGAACGCTGAGGGAAAACAGAGTGTTAGCGGCTGAATTAACGGCAACTAAAGCAGGCTTGACAATAGAAAAAGAAAGTATTTGAGTGTCGAAGTGGTCAGGTTGTCCACCAGCAGCATCAGTCTAGAGCTGCAGATCTATAGAACTAGATCAGGAGAACATGAACCAGTAGAGCGAGACATGACAGAGGTACAGCAAAGGAGAACCGTCCATCTAGAACTGAGTTCCTTCCCCAATCAGCTTATTCTGTCTGCTCTACGTGCTCCTAAGTATGTAAAGGTTTAGTTTTTAGCTTTTGAAGTTATCTGTAGTAGCTTCCTTAACTTTTTTAGAAAGCTTTAAGTCAACATGTTTGTTTGTGAATGTAGCCACAGTGACTCTAATCTTCCCTCACTTTCAACTTCGATGCGATGCCTGGTTGCATTTAGTTGCTGACGTGTGATTGGCTGATTCCACCAGGTGAAAACAAATCGGCTTGTCACATGTCCTGTTGCGGCGATGCATCCCAGTGGGTTTTTCCTCTCTACGCTTGGCTCTAGTTCAGAACGATGCTGATTAATTTAAGCCTGAGTGGATTCAAACTGGTTAATTGTGTCGGATTGACTTTCCAGAACGTTAAACTGCCGCAGCACGATCCCTTCACTCCGCTGGGCAGGTAGAAATCAGCGCTGCACCTTTACAGCGAATTAAACCGCGTCTCTCCTGCCGTGGCAGAGCTCCTCTTGGAGGACATCTGACTTGACTTCCATTTCGGGAGAAACTGATGTGACGCATTCTGTGTTGGTGGTTCTGTCGAGGTCGGCTTGGAGCAAGTCCATGGATATCTGCAGCCACTGACAGGAATGTTGAGGGGGGGGGCTGGCTTATCTCCAGCGAGTAGAAACCGCTGCTCTAACCTTCACATCAACGATTTGAAAGGTGATTGGAAGACGACTTTGGTAAAGTCACAAAGAGGGAGTGCTGTCCTTGCGTCAGCATCTTGTCTCCGCTGTTCTTTACCTGTGTTATATGATGCCACCCCCCCCCCCCCACGGCCATCGACACATGCAGGGCCGTGGCCGCGAATACTAATTCGGGCTGCAGCAAAAAGGGGCTTCTGTCTATAATTGGAGTCTAACGTAAATGCATCCATTCCTGTGCTTAAGTTATTTTTGATTAAACAACATTGCTGTGCTCTTGAGAGCGGCGGCTGTTTGGGAGAAAAATCGTCGTTTTTGCATTTGTTTTTTTTTGCCTTCTATAAGCCTCTGCTGTAATAGTTCCCTTTGTCAGCAGGGCGACAGAGTCACTTTAATTTCAGCGCAGTGTTATAGAGAGACTGACTCTTGTCAAACAGATCAATATTCAGAGCGCATTGCCAGGAAAGACGTCAGCTTGATGAAGGCGTAATTTGTCACTTATAGAGACGTAAAGCAAAAATGGCTCTGGTTTAGTAATGTGTTTCACCTTCTTGATAATGCTGGTATTTTAATAAAGAAGATTGGAAGTATCCCTTGTTGTCTCACAGCTAGTAATTAAAATTATAAAAAACAATCAAAAAAAGAAAAACAAAGATTAGGCGTCGGAACATCCTTTTTATCCGGGGTCATATCGCTAAATTCACACTCCAGTCAGTCATTGATCCGTTTTTAATTGCATTATCATTATTCAGCAACTAAAACAAAAAAAAAGGAAAATTTACATACATCCAACCATGAAAATGCACAAAAAATATTGTCATTTTAGGTACCGTGATTATTCGAAAAAGAGTCAGAAGTCACTGGAGCGTCTGACAAGCTGGTTAAGCTGGTACATTTTCTTGCCCAAGGGCACAAGTGAAACAGGCAAAGCAGCGGTTCTTACTGGCAACCCTACGGCTACAGGACGGTCGCCTACCTCCTAAGTCATCGTCGGATGTTAGAAAACTGCTTCTGTTTTATTCTATTTCTAGTATAGGTGCACCTATGCAGTTTTCCGGCTGATTAGCTGATTATTCAAAAAGTCTGACTTCCCGATTACGATTTAGGCAGATACCGATTTTTTTTATAACCGATACTGACAAAGATGCTAAAATTAGTTTAAATCATTTCGTTGCAGACTTTGAGGTATAAAAGATTGTTGGACAAAATCACTTTCATATACAAGTATCAGCGAAAACCTAAAACAGTTGGGCTGGCTGATTTATAGGTGCAGGAAATTTGGCTACATGTTTCTACTAAAACAAACACACACACACCTATCTATCGATCTATCGATACATCGATCTATCTGTACATCAATCTATCGATCTATCTGTACATCGATACATCGATTTATCTGTACATCGATCTATCGATCTATCCGTACATCAATCTATCTGTGCATCGATTTATCTGTACATCAATACATCGATCTATCTATACATCGATCTATCGATCTATATGTACATCGATACATCGATCTATCTATACATCGATCTATCTATACATCGATACATCGATCTATCTACCTACCTACATTGTTAAGCTGAAATAAATGAAAAACATTGGCCGATATAGATTTTTATACAGGTTTATTGTGCGTCCTTGTAAATATCTGCCAAGTGTAACATCATGGGATGATAACCATGAATTGAACAGATGACTAATAATGCAAATTAGACGTTTACTCCTAATAATTTTGTTCACTTTTCCCAAAAAAAAGAAGTGATGAACTCCAGTTTGTAGCGACTTAAGTTTTGTGACTTTGTTTGCCATCCAGCTGGACAATGACAGCACTAAAGTAGACTGCGATTAAATATCTTCCACCACCCGCAACCTGATTTCTATTCAGTTTAGTTAATTTCTCTAGCGCCAATTCACAACACATTATCTTCACAAGAGAATTCATTTAAATCTAATCATAAATGTGTTCCAGTTCGGTCAGCGTCGTTCTTAATTAATTTTTTTTACACACCTGCCGCGTCCTCGCAAGTCGATTACCTGGACTGCAGTGCTACAGGAAGCTGGTGCGGGAGGGGCACACACGCTTCACTGTGAGGACTTCAGCGTCTTCTCGAGCTATTTAGCTTTGCAGCGTGCATTGCCAAAGTCTTTTTTCGAGGTGGGTGGAGCCTAACGGCAATATTGTCCAAATATGCCTAAAAATTACGAGTTACAAACCAGTCGCTTTGGAGAAGTGTCTGGTTTGGGGCACATGCGGCGTGATTTCCTCCCTCTGAAGCGACGGTTTGGACCAGTAAACCTCGTTCTGAGAGTCTGATCCGCGGATCAGTGAACGCTGGTGAGATGTTCCCGTTTGCCAAGTTTAGGGTTGTAATCCTTCAGTTCAGTTCCGCGTGGATCAGGAAGAAGTTGTGAGGTGAATTGCTCATAATTGAGTAGAGTCACCGTTTCTTGTCACTGCTCAGAAAACACTATGCATTCGTCTGCTTCTACGTGTTGAGATTTGACGTTAGTTCAGCTTTCTTAATAAAAAGTCAAACGAAAAGAACAATAAAAGCCCCTAAATGTGACATTATTGTTCAAAAGAAATATATTTTTAGTTACTTCCTGTCCCTTAAAGACAGAAATAAAGCATATATATGCTATATGTGTTAAAAGCTTTGTCTTGTCTTTGAAGCTTCTGGTAAAGCTTTATTTACCAAACCTCTTTAGTTCCTGGTTTTTTTAACAGCCAGTGTTCAGAGATGCTATAAATCTGTTGAGCTGTATTATAATTATTATTATTTTTTTATGAAACCAACAGTCTTCATTTTCTAAATGAGTTATCCGAGTGGTCTGCTTGGGCGGTTAACCCTTCACTTTCAGATACCAGGAGGAGGATGATGGATGTTTGGGGTGCTGTGGATGCTTCTGTTGGTAAAAATCTATCAATTTGAGTCGATTTCTGTTACGGTGCTGGGGAAAGAACCGAGAATGTAAAGCTGACAGACGTTTCCCCCCTTGGTGGTGTAATTACGTTTATAATTAATCCATTAATTATTTGCATTAAGTGAAAGCGTCAGACGGAGGGACTCTTCTTTAAAATTGATGCCGAAGCTCCACGTCTGGCCATCAATCACGACGGCGCGGTCGCACGGCGGCTGCAAATGAAGAACGTGATTTTTGTATTTCTGTTTTGTTTTCACCTCCTGAGCGCTTGTCGCTTATTGAATCTGCTCTTCACGCATCTCTGATCCCCTCACCTCTTCATCCTGTGCGTTTCAGTGGGAGTCAACATGTTCTACATCTGCATCATCATCTACCTGTACGGGGATCTGGCCATCTACGCCGCCGCCGTGCCGATATCGCTCATGGAAGTCGCCTGGTGAGAACAGTCTCTGGCGTTTGGCGCGACTTCCTGAACTCCCAGAATAAAACAATAAGGCTTTGCTGACAGACGCCTGCAGCTCCGCTCACCTCTTGCAGCTCCCAGAACCATTTTTATTGCAAAAATAAGATCTATTTTCTTCAGCTGAGAGCTCATCCCCTCAGAGTGAGATTTTTAGCATTTATATATTTCATTAAAGTGTTATCAGTACCTCAACATAGGTTAATTTCATTAAACCAGTCCGATCAGCAGCTTCAGTGTTGCAGCAAGATTCTGCAGATGTTTTATAACACGATGGTTTTCAGAAGCTTCTGGAGATTTGCTGTAATATTGATGGCTACAGGAGAACAACTCAAATACTTGAATATGATTAAATAATATAAATTACAACAACATTTTGATTCCTCATGGGATTGATAAAATATTTTTGGAGTTAACGCAATTTTATTTTTTTGAGTATTTGCATTGAGATTCCACAGATTAACACTAAAAGCACCAAAAAGTTTGTATTAAAGATGCAGGTAAATGTGGACGCATTAAAATATTATTTAAAAAGTGCATTTAGTTCATTAACTCCAAGCAAAGTCCATTATTTAGATTTTTAACAGTTTCATCTGTTAGTTATGATGATTCTCTGTTTACAAACAGATGAAAAATTTTAATGAAAAATATGCTCATTACCTGCGTCGAAATGTAAATTCTGCTTACCTGGAATCTATTTGTAGTTTTCTTTAAACTCTGGGAGGATGAGTACAAATGTGAGACAAATTTATTTTGCATTTTTAAAAAAATCTTTCCCCCTCTGTAGCTCCTTTTATCAAATATCCATGAACTACTTTAAAGTTTATGATAAAGTACCCAAATATTTAAAAAAGTACACTATATTTTTTGCCAAACGGGGCTAAAGTATCAACAATAAGTTGTTTAAGAGAGTGGATATTTCAGTTTTTTTGACCTATGGTGAGGAAAACCCGGCAATCTGAATCGGACTGAGAACCAGAGGTCAGTTCTCAAAAAGCGGGAAGTTGAGAAAAGTTTCCCTTTATTTGATATTTCTGAAAGAGAAACAATGCAGAGCTACTAGTTTATCAAATAAGCTTTCTCTCGCTTCTGATATAAATGAAGATATGAAGAAAACTGACTTCTTCCTGAATTAAGTTCCACTGCTCTGAGGTTTTGGCCTTGCTATAGTAAAAAGTAAGAGCAAAGGGTTTCTGGTGGTTTCTGGTTTCATCTGGTATTGTTTGTGCTTCTTACAGCGGGAACCACTCCTGCAGCGCCGGGAGCGTGAAGTACAACGACACCGACCCCTGCTGGGGCTCCGTCACCAGGCAAGACGCCTACAGGGTGTTCCTGGTAGGTGTTGACGTGTTTTCTCTAAACTCTCTGGGAACTCTGGTTAGAAACCGTTAAACTTCAAATCCATGAACTGGAAACCACAATGACAACCTTACCGTAGAGCAAGGGTCCTGAAATGGCTAAACCCAAAACCAGATTTGGGTTTGACCAGGATTCCTTTCACCTCAAAATAGGCGCACAGCATCATAGATCCGCCACTGTGCTTATATAGGAACCAAGAACCCCTTTTTCACACCAGATCCATCTGAGGTTTGGTGCTGGTCTTGTTGTTCTTCCTTCCTCTTTATGTTCTTGTTCTATTTCTTCTCATCATTGTTTGTCTTTTTCTTTTTCTTCAATGTTCTTTCTCTTCTATTCTTCCTCCTCCTCTATATTTTCCTTCCTTTCTTCTTACACTTGTAATGGAAAATTATGCTTTTCCAATTAAAGATCTGTTTATTTCAGCGTCTTGATATTCCTCTTCACCTTTTTCCTAGTCCTCCTCATCTTCCAAACAAGCTGTTTAAAGGAAACTGTTTAAAAGTCCTTGAAGTCGCCGCTCCAGCTTTAACTTAAAGCGTTGACAGTGATAGATGTCCTGATCTTCCTCTGTAATTTCTCTCTCCTACTTGTCCTTGCTTATATTCTAATAGAATTACCCAAAAAAAGCCAATAAAGGAAATTTTCTCCCCCTTTATCTCCTGTGGGATTTTATGTGGCACAACTTTAAATAATGCTGATTTATCATCTCTGCTCACAGTGTTTACACTTCAGTTTCTAAAAACAACATTTTTACTTTCTCAGCAGCCAATCTAGGCACGTATTTTTACTTAGTTACATATTTTATGTAAACATCTTAAACGCTGGAATAAACCGTCCAGCTTTAAGTAACAGCTTTAGGACCGATGAACTGTTACTTTAGATGTTGTTGTACTGCAATGCATTCTTTTTATTTGAAGGTGTGCTTGTTTAATGTCTAAAAAAACCTCAGAGTTGCTATTTTAATTAGGAATAAGATGACTTTTTAAATTTAAAACGGATAATTTATAGAGATTAGGTAACAATATTGCAAATACATGTTCCTACAGTAGTTTACAAAACGCAAGTGAATGTCCTTAACGCAATCTAGAAATGATAAACCTGAATAAAGCATCTCTTCAAACCTCCAGTTGCTCATGGCAGATAGATGCTATTAGTGAGCCAGGTTCTGGTTCTGGTCCTGCTGGAAGTTTCTTCCTGTTAAAGGGGAGTTTTTCCTCTCCACTGTCACAACGTGCATGCTGAGTACTGTATGAGGGATTGCTGTAAAGTCAACGACAACACAAGCTATCATTGTTAAGTAACAGTTTTCTTACGCTGCGAGTCAATGGCTCAATGTAATCTGCTGGATTTCCTTAGATTAGAAACGTTTTTAAACTGATTTATTTATAACTTATTTATAATTTGAATTGATTTTCTTGTAAAGTGCCATGAAACAACATCTGTGTAAATATGTGCTATATACATAAACTGAGTCTTGATTCAGGTGGCAGCATGTTGAAGTAGCTCGAGAACGTTGTTCCTGATTAGTTTGTATTTTTTTTTCCGTTCACTTCATTTTATTTCCATGGAATCGAATCACAAAACGGGTCCTCTCAAGGTACTTCTCAAGAAAAGTCGTTTTTTATCCAAATATCTATTTATTCTAATTGATCCGAGTTATCAATTAATGTTTTAATTTTAGTTTATTATTGAAACAAGTTTAAGTCTCCAATCTCAGGGAACCCGGCCCATGCATGGAGTCATTGACTTGCAGCATTCAAGCA
Organism: Orestias chungarensis; assembly: GCA_032876305.1. NCBI lineage: Eukaryota > Metazoa > Chordata > Actinopteri > Cyprinodontiformes > Cyprinodontidae > Orestias > Orestias chungarensis. The sequence continues at coordinate 341,788 of JAVLVB010000270.1, forward strand.
TGCATGTAGGTACAGAGGAGAGGGTAAAACTCCCCTTTAACATGAAGAAACTTCCAGCAGAACCAAGACCAACTGGAAGTTTGAGAAGTCGAAAAAACACATAAAAGAGCAGATTTTAGTTGTACTTTCTGTTAATTAAATGATTAATTATTAATTAAATCTAGACAAATATGGAAGGAAAAACCCCCCCCAAAAAAACAATGTTTACCAAACTCACAGTTCATCAATCTTGTTTGACAAACTTCCACCACCACTTCTACCAAATTAAGCTATTTTATAGATCTGTACCCCATAACATGTTTAATATGAACTCAAACGAGATGAAACAAAAATGTCTTTCTGTTTTCTGATTTTAGAACCATATCAATCTCATGTTACAACAGAAAAACACTATGTTGTCAAATTAGATAAGCTTTTTTTTATATAGATATGGAAACCTATCAAATTTAGGTAGGATAGTTTAAAGCTAGTTACTTTTAATAGCCAGTTTTGGATATCAGATACAGATTTAGTGTGAGAACTTGAGAGAAAATCTCCTAAATGACTGTTTTATTATTGAATCTATTTTAAGAAACTGTTCCTGCTCGGTTTTGAACGGCCTGAGTAGAGAAACCTTTAAGATCCTGTAACTCCGGAGCCGCAGGTTGAACATCCTTGCTCTTAACTTTCTGATTATAATCTTTGAAATTGATTTGTTTTGACAAGATATTCATGAAAACCAGGAACAACTCTTAACTCCTTTGTACTTTTGATGATCATAAACTCACTATCTCATTATTCCTAGAAGCACGACAATTTTCTTAGACAACTGTAAAACATGATGTAAAAAAAGAATAGTCCAAAGAATCGAGATGATTTCAGATTTTTTTATATATAAAACAAAGCAACTGGTGTGTCTGATTTTCACACCAGTTGCTTAATTTTATATATTTTTTCAACAGAATGAATTCAACCACATCAACTTGAGATAAAAAAACAAAAACAAGCTAGAAATCTCTTGATGTTAACAATAAGGCATAGATTCAGTTGGTAACATCTAAACTGTAGTTGAGTATTCATGCGGCTCCCAGATAGAGTTAGGACTGCGTCTGTTCAGACTCAGACACCAACAAAAACAGAATAATGACTCTGAATTATTGAGAAGATCTTCCCGGATGTGCTCTGTCTACTGGAGGGAACCATCATATCTGACTGATTTGCAGACGAGGTGAAACTGAGCTGCGGGCCGTCAAGGTGCCCTCCTTCCTCACCCTTCGGCTGAGGCCGGCCGTTTTCACTCATAGGAATCAGCAGGAAGTATTGCTCAAAATTACTTGCTGAAACCTAAACTTTTATGATTTATTAATCTGACCTTTATCTTTTCGAAGGAAGACTTCACAAGTATATTAGTTTTTTTATTCCCTCGTCCGGCTTGGTGATAGAAGAGGGATTTCAAGAGTTCACAGGAAGCAGCTATTCAATGATATCCAGTTGAAGTTTGAGTTACTACATGAATCAATTGATTATATATCTAAAATATCTCCACCATGCTACTCCTAAATTAATTTTTTGTCTCAAAATTGTTAAAACCTGGCTAATTTGTTTTTTTTTAAACTTATTTTCTGACGTTTGTTCCTCTAAATAATGGGTCAGCGAACTGCAACTCTGCAGCCGTGAGTGGCTCGTTGAATCGTCCACAGTGGCTGTAAATAAAATATACATAGGAAATTTTGATTTTTAGCTTTTTTTTGTTTTTAGAAATAATACCATGGGTATTTCACTAACACTAAAATTACAAAATTTTCCAGGGGGATTCCTCAAGGCTGCTTTCTTGGCCCTGTTCTGTTTACATTATCAAAGGTTTCTTTTTTGTCGGCTCCAAAAATTAAGATTGGGAAGTATAAATGAAAGATATTTAAAGATCTGCTTATAGAAAATAAAAATAATTAGGCTTTAATCAGACTGCCTAGATTTGATTTAAGCTCTAAATTTGCCCTCCCATAAATCAAAAATAATGCTAAAGACACCGTATCTAAATTTTAAACAGATCATCCAGTTTTTTTTAAATGTTAAACATTTCGCTTCTCTTTTGAGTTTTGTTAGAAAATCTACATTTGCAATTTCCATAAAGTATCTTTTTAAAAGGCTGCTATTTCTTTTTCTCTGTGTTTATTTAAACCCTTATTCTCTTTATTGTACAGAAACCTGCCACAATATTTATCAGCAATAACAAAACATGGGCATAAACTATTGCACTTACTCGACTGATTATAGTATTTTATTAGTGAATTAATAAAAAGCAGATCCTCTAGTTTACATTAGTTGTATTTTTCTTCCGTTTTTTGAACATAAGTTGCAGATGTCTCCCTTTGTTGCACTTGGTTTATAAAGTGCTTTCTAAATTAAACTGACATGGACTTCTTTTTGGTCTCACAGAGTCGTTATGAAGTGATATTTTTATGGATTTACGTTCTTGAAAGTGCATAATCCCTTTGTATTTAAAATAGGGCTTTGAAAATCCACTATTGGGGAGTTCAGTGCCTTCATGCATTTAAACAGGACAAATTCCAAACTACTTAAAACTCCATTATTCAAAGTAACGTAAATATTGAAAACATTGACCTCGTCATGCGATTGTTCGGCAGCCGAGCGCGTTTCTGCAGCTCTGGACAAGCGTTTCCTGGATTTGGTGTGTGAATCGTTTTAGCATGTTTGGCAGATTTCCCCAACAGGGAGCTTCCTGCAGGACTTGTTTTTTTTGTTCCATGGTGGACAACAGATTGTGGGATATTTTTAGGTGCAACAACAGCTGTCCCTGTACTGGTATCTACAACTTCACAGAGGGAGCAAAAGACAAACGAGATTTACGTTTGTTTTATTTTTGATGCTTGCTATTAAACCTGTTTGCTATATTTTCTAACCGTGCAGCCTGACGCTGCTTTTTGTTTTCACTTTTGGCGTCTTATGCTCTAAACCTTTCGGATTGAATCTCTATTGTTTTCACACAAAATGAAAAAGAACTAATTTATTAGGCAAGGCAATTTTACTTGTGTGGCAAATTTCATGCACACGAAAATGTAAAGTGCTCTAAATAAAGCTGAAATATTTTAAAAAAGCTGAAATTGAAAATATACACGTCGCAACATCCCACATTATTTATATTTATTTAAAATTTGTCCTATTGTTACCTTTGTAAAAACCAACATTAGCATTAGCCGTACATCAAAGTTGGGTTCAACAGCTCATAATGTCAATCTTTCCAGACTGTTTGGGTTTTAGTGATGGAATAAAATGTATTCTTCTATAATTTCTGTGGTTAACAGGCGATGAACCCGCACTGGTCCCCACTGACTGCATTTAACAAATAGCAAACACCCCTAATCTACACAAACACAAATAATCCAATAAGCCAATAAGTAAGAATAAACATTGTATTTATGATCAGTTGAACGTTGATCTGGGGCTTTTTTTTTTTTACTAAAGATCGAGACATTGTTAAGACAAACTACTTAAAAAAAAAAAAAGCTGAAGTTGGCATCTTTCTTTTTTTCTTCTTGTAGCTTTCGAAAATAGAAACGGCTAAAAGGCAATTCCTCTTCATGTTTCCTAACCTAAGCATCTATGAACTTGTTCTAGTAAAAAAAAAAAAAACTTAAACTCTTCAAACATAGGGAAGATTATTTTACAAATCTCGTTTTTCCAGCTCCCTTAAGGGGTTTCTAGAATCTGCTCGTTTAATTTTCCATTTACCATGTTGCATTTTTTCACCACATGTCAGACAAACCATTGAACCGTGTTTCATTAAAGCAACACTAAAGAAGTTTCGGTTTTGGTCGAATTTGCAGTACAGTGTGGACAAAAGCGGTCATGTTTTGCCAGAAGGAAGACTGCATTTCCCATGAACACCAACGCACAGCGTGGTCAAATCCTGATTTTCCGGTCGCCTGAAGTTGGATTGAAGTAAATTTCTGTTTCAAGTGTCTGTGTGAAGGATGAATAGCGATGAGGTAATGAATCTAATTGGGGTGAAACAACGCCTATTATGTTGAAGAAGTGAAGTATGCCGTAAAGCAGTCAGCACATTTGTAGTTGTTTTATATGGCAAGGTTCCTGCCACCCTCCTCAGCGGTGCTTAGTGCCGGTTAAAGCGATACGGACCCCCTCGCCCATAACAGAGGAGTCATTCAACTAGCTGTAAGTCGACGTATAATCACAAAAGTTATGAATTTTGAAAAGTTACTGGGTGTCGCTTTAAGAAAGAATGATGGAAATTACTTTTAAACTTCCTCAGTTGTGCAAAAAAAGTTTTTTTTACTAACTTGAGGTGTTTGTTTTGTTTTTTTGGCTTTTAGGATAAATGGTTAAGACGCTAACAGGGAAATGAAGTATATTTACCAAATAGGTTTGGATGCTGTGAACCTGTTTTACTACTTCCTGCATGTTAAAGCTATAGATAACGTCAACATCAAATAAATGTACCTTTTTTTTGTTGGTGAGTTGCTTCACTCTGAACCAGTAGATTTGATATTTGCACTTCCATTTTTGGGACGTTTTAAAAGTTGGGCCAAAATTCGCATCATGTATTCCGTTTAGATTACACATCTGTATTAAAGTCCTTTTTTTTCTCTTATGTTTAATGTGACGAATGCTGAAGAAACCATCTGACTCTAAACAAACTTGCCCGACCTGAACCTTCTCTGTTTAAATTCCAGGCTTTGATTTGGGGTTTTCTTTATTTTTGCTCACACTTCAGGCTTTTTCCACCGTCAAACCTCAGACGCTGAAAGTGACTGTCAGCCTTGACAGCGACACTCAGCCTTTGGGGGAATCCTGTCTCTTAAATGTTGTGGCAGAGGGGTTAAATTAGCGGATATCTATTTATGATCTCTTCCTGGGGTTGTCAAGCTCTGTTTTAATCAGCTTTCCTCCATTGGATCCCCCTCAAATAAATTGTTTAAGTGAGCTCTGACAGGAGTACGGTTAATATTTAATCAGGTCTGATCTTTGACTTAATCAGTCCCAACTCATCCTCGTTTATACATCTGAAAGCTCTTAACGCCATCGTTTGACCGAAATTAGCTCGGCTGAATATTGATTTCCATGTTGTGCCCTGAGGTATGCAGCTGAAGGTGTCTTCATCCCATATTTAGGTTGTTTTCCTGCTCTAAGGTCGTTGTGTAACAGACGGCTGGGCGTTTAAACAGCTTTGATTGGAAAGATTAAGCAGGCATGAAACAATTGTTTTTTTGTTTTTTTTTTTGTTCGGCTCCATGACCAGAATTAAACTTCTCTGTCCTTGATCGTGTCCTACTGAGTTTTTCCTTGTGGCTGGCCAAGCTGTGGTTGGTCCAATTCAATTTAAATGCTTTGTTCTCCCAGTATGTGGGACTTGATGGAAAATCAATGCAACACTTTATGCTTACACTGCATTGTTCGCCGCTGATTTTCATACAATTACTCTGTGTCCATTAGGCCTGTTGAACTAAAGTTAAGTGAAAGTGCAAAGTGCAGCAGCGTGCCCATAAATCTTCAGAAATGTGCCATCCTGCTGCTTCACTCAAAGACTGCTTTGATTGATTAATTAACCAGGTTACAAATATTAATTCCATGAGCTTTAATGACCGTCATACCCTTTCTCTGTCTTTGACTCAGTTCTGTTACACACTCTTCAACAAGTTTACATAATCGGTCTGTATGGGTTAATAAACGTTTATGGAATTAAGACTGGGCCAGACATACTTTTGTGTGGGACAGGAAAAGAAAGAGAAGTTGCTGCTAATTAAATGTGACCCTAATCAGGTCTGCGTGAACGATTTACGATCCCAAAGCGACCCGCGCGTGCAAAATAATTAACTGTCAAGTAACGATGGGGGTAAATCGCTACTTCCTGAGACTATCTGATCACGTTTACTGCATCTTTGCCTAAGTCTGATCAGCGTTACAGTCCTGAATAATCATCAGATTGCATCAACTGTATTGTAAATCCATTGAAACCTCTGATCTGTGGGTTAGTGACGCATCATGCTGCCTTGTATTTTAACCTATTTTTCATGATTTAGTGGTAATTATTTGAAGCCAGCAACTTCTGAATCCAAGGCAACAATCCCACAGCAGGTCTTGATGCTCAGCTTACAATTTTCTTTACTGAAATCTAACACATGCGTCTCGTCTCTATTCTATAACTCTGTAGCAGAAGAAGTCAGACGTGGTAAATCTGCTAAGCAATCTCCTCAGCAAGCAGAGGAACGTTGACGTCTCCCAGCAGCTCCATGTTCACATCAGTAACAACAGACGCCGCTGTCCGTGGACGCATGTTATAGTTGTTGAGCAATGGGAGCCGAACGTATCGTCGCAAGATCAGAACAAAATGAAGGAAGCTGAAAAAACAGAAAGCTAAACTCTGCACTGCTTGCTTCAGACACTGTTTATGTCCAGATTTACCAAGTCTGGCTTCTTCTGGTGCACAATTATGACGCACTTCTCGCTTCAACAATGTAAAAGTTGGATAAGGGGCGACGTGACCATTGAGACTGCCGATGTTTTGTAAACTCTTAGATATTTAAATATATTTAAGTAAAAAAATTAAGTAGCGCAAGCGAAAGTGGGCCATTTAAACTGCCGGTGAAAAATCAGATATGAGTCGCATTTTTCTGTTGTGTGAACGTAACACAAATCATGCATAATTGTTGATAGAGAAATTCTTAGTAATTTAGTAATCGTCCTTAAGGAGTTATTGAGCTTATTTCAATAATAGGAATTACATGTTTATTTATTTACTTACATTTTCAGTCAGTTAGGATAATGCCACGTCTTTGTTTGGCCTCATCACAAAAAACATAATGAATATAATTTTGGATGTTGAATATGTGAAATTCAGGTTTAAAAAACATCCACTGGTCCGTCTTTGTTTTCAGCGTTTCACCGTATCTAGAAACGCTGCTGTGTTGCTAACCTGCAATGTCCCGTGGGGTTCATTCTGTAGTTTGAGGAGTGATTTCCCCAGTTAAAGCCAAAGCGGAGTGAAAGGGTGTTAGATGAACATCTTAACATGTATATTCGTCCAGTTCCTTGTAAAAACATCTGGGTTTTGTCACGTTGGTGAAAAATCTTCTGATGAAACTAGTAGGTTTTATAAACATTGAAGTATTTATTTACAACAGGCTCTTATGTCTGGCTGAAAAGGTACATGTAGGTTAGCTTTGTCTTGTTTTAAATGCATTTAAATGCACAAGATACTAGACAAAAAACATTTGGGAAGGTTTTATGTTTTTGAAGTGGGATCAGCATAAACAGGAGATTCCTTGATGCCGCTGCTGAACGGCTGGTGGAGGCTGTGGATTGTGGAGCAATTTATCAAGGAGATACAGAGGTCATAACAGGGATTTCCATTAATCTGGCCATTTTGTTGTCATGTGATAAGCCGAATGATTCAGTGAGGAGGTTTTTGTTACCAGATAGCATTTACTGAAAAAGTCATGCATCATGCTTTCATTGAACCACGGGATGCTCAAGGGCGTCGATGGTATGTGGTCCCCATCGATTCTTGTTTGAGGTTGTTTAACTTTTAATGAAGTAAATTCCTCTCTAAAGCTTAACAAACACAGTAATTCACCCCCCCCCCCCCCCCGTCTTTTTAACTGTCCTCTCTGATCTGTGGGTTATGATTGTTATAGTTATTGGCAGGTATCAAGAGTCACATCCATCTCCGGAGTTGCAGGTTTCACTACTACAACATTTAGTAAATCTGCTTAAAAAAATGCAAAGATGTTTCCATGAAACTATTTAATTCGTGTGATGGTCTCATTCCCCGAAGATAAATGAGTGCCGTTTGCGTGAAAAAAAGGTTCATGGCCTCATTTCAAATGCAGAGAAATAACAATAGATCTCAGAACTCTCCAACATTGATTGCAACATCAGCCTCTATGTCTTCTGAATTGATTTGGTCATTGGTTCCCGGCACCCAGCAGGAACTCTGCTGGGAGCGTTTGTTTAACTGCTGTCTGTTGACCCATTACACACTCACCTTTCTCACTGGAATTACTAATTTTTATCGGCTATCATTTGCTTCTATTGGGAGGAAAATGTCACTTTTCACCACCTCTGGATCACTTTTACTAAAGCTTGGCTGATTTGGGGATGGAATTGATGTAAAATGATCATTTCCCATTTCTACACTCAAAAATTTCCCGAGACGGTCATAAATCTTCTCTGTGTGTCGTTTCCTGTAGTTTTTACAGTTGTTGATACGTGTCGTTTCTTTTTCGAGAAAATTATTGGTTGTTCCATGTTTTAATAACGAAAATACACAATTTACAGCCTTCACTTGTATTTAGCCGCAACAGGTTCTTATTTATTGTAGATCTTCTTTGGTTTGCGTGGGTGTAAGTATGTTTGTTTGAGGTTCAAGGTGAAGTCTGTCTTTAAACTTCTAATCCTTCAAACTGTCAGAGTTGAGTCCTTGTAGGTGGTCGCAAAAATCTTCTCTGTTTGGTTATTAATATAATTAAGATCTAGAGATGCCTTGCGAACCTCGCTGCTTTAACAGCAGGTGTTTGTTTTCACAAGTTTGGGGAGCCAAGCCAGCAAATAAAGCTGATCTTGAATTTAGCTTCAGCTTTTTAGCTTTCAAATCAGGAAATGCCAAAAACTGAGTCTGAAAGACTTTGCTTGTAGAATAAAGTAATCTATGGTTGAAGTACTGCAGTTTTTAAGCTAGAGCATAGCTAGAGTTTTATTTGCATAGGTTAGGAAACCTGAGGTGAAATTTCTCTTTTAACTGTATGCGTGATCGAGGGATAAGAACGGAAGCAAACTCCAGTGTCTTAGAAGTATTTTGTCCGTGTTAATTACATAAAAACAAGCTGGATCTTTATTCCTGCAGCACAAGACAGAAACAGGCTAAAGGAAGACGGAATCGATCCATGGATCCTCTCCGCTCCTCTGGTACCAGCACTGGTTCGCGTGATCTGAGAGAAAAGATGTGCTCGCCATGTTTAATGGATGCATCTGTCAATTTAGGAGGCTAACTCTCCTGGTTGACGTGATTGGCTACATTTTCAGCTCCATTCCAGTCAAAGCCAGGGTTAGACTTGGCCTAATAAGTCGGGGCGTCCCAATACAACATTTGAACTTCCGATACGATACCAATATTGTAGCCATCATTGTTTCCCAGTACCCACATTGACAGGATATCTGCATGAACCATACAGACTTTTATGACTTTTGTAGAGCGGAATGAGAAAAGGGCTTGATTAAAGGCTGTTGTCATTGCTGTGGATGCTGGATACAAGCTGCTAAACAGAAAGAGTGGCACGGACTAAATGCTGGGACAGACTGCTTGTAATGAAGTATTGCTATTGAAAATGTTTTCATGCAGACCGATACAATCCAATATTCCTATCTGTATCAGATCATGACATCTCTACTGATAGGAGACATGAGAGGAACTGAGAGCTAAAAGATCTGCCTCTCATTATACTTTTAGAGGTTCTAGGAACCACCAGTAAACCTGCAGTTTGAGAGCGAAGTGCTCTGTTAGGAACGTAGGCACCAATCAGATCTCTGTTGCCCCTTTCCCACCAAGCTGGTTCCAGTGCGTGTTCGGTGCTAGAGCCAGAGTTAGTACCAGTTCTTTGTGTTTCCACTGACCAAACTGGTTCCAAACTGCTGCTTAGCTGGCCCCAACTCTTTCTGGGGCCAAAGGAAAGAACCGGTTCGATGTATTGACGTCAGGGACTGGGGGCGGGGCCACGTAACAACATTATATCCGGTAAACGGGGCAAGAGCTGCACTTTTTAAACAACACTGGAGTTGCTTGTGCGACAAAAGAAACAAAATGGACCTGAAGTCAAAGCAGCAGTGGTCAGTGGAGGAGACAAACTTCCTGCTCTAAGTGTGGTCCTCCACCGAAGTGCAAAAAAACTCAGGGGGCTTCAAGGACCAAACCGGTGTTCCAATACATCCAGCGAGAGATGGCCGCGGGAGCGTGTGAGAGCAGTGGTGAGCAAATTATTAAAAAGCTTAAAAAGTGTTCTTGTGGCGGTTGAATTTGGCGCTAAATCTACTGGGTAATGGTAACGTACGCATGGAGCGACCTAATGACATTGCTTTGCGGCCAGCACCACGCTTCTTTGTCGGTTCGAAGCTGGTTCCAAGTTCTATCACCAGCACGGAACCAGCCCTTGGTGGAAAAGGGGTATGTTAGGAATGTAGGCACCAATCGGATCTCTGATTGATGATGGACCTGCATCCTAAAACCTAATCTGGGTTTGACAGATGTGGTTGCTTTTTTAAAGTTGATTAATGTTGCCAACAGTAGACACCCGTTCATATTGACAAACATACAGTGGCACGCTTGCTTGTTGCCTCCCCGTCGTCATTTCCACTCTCCTCTGCCTTATCGTCGCCCCGCCATCCCCTACAATCGTGTTCAGAGCTTCTTTGTATTTCCTCCCTGTCCTCGCAGCCGCCCGCCGCTGTGCTCAGTGAATCACTTCACTTGTTATGGCTATCATCAGGTTTGTAAATATCTCCTGGGCTTTTTATGGCCTATTTAATGTCATTTCTTTTTCATACCACTCCGCTCAGGTTACTCTCTGCTCCTTCATCATACATGTCAGAATCCAGACAGCCAATTTTCCCGTAATGTCTATTATTTGTCCATTGAGTTGCAAGTTGCTTTACTTTCTTTTAAATCATCAGGGTTTGAATTGAACACTTTCCAGGAACCCCATATTTGGTCGTAGTTATCCACCTGAAACAAACCGGTAAAAAGAGTTATTTTATTTTTACAAGGAAAGTGAGCAGCGTCGTAATTTCTGATATTTGTTCAGTCCGTTCCTCGCGTCTCCAAGGTCTCCACTCAAGCTCTTAATTAAAGTTAAACGATGCATGTAGCTGCAGATGACTTGAATTATTGCCATGTTGTTGCTGTTCTAATGGCGAAGGAGCCGGAGAGATTTATTTCAATTTAAACGGGTGGTCGGCAACGTGCGACGCCGTACTCAGCACGTGGGAACAGTGGTCCGGTTTACACAGAGCCGGTTTACAGTAGAATCTTAACATGCTTGTAGGGCTCAAAGTAACGATTATTTTCATAATCGATGAATCTGTCGATTATTTTTACGATTAATCAATTAATCACTTGTTATTGTTTATTTCATTTGTACTTTATTTTCCTATATAAGCTATTAAAAACAGAGAATTGTGTTTTTCACCTTAACGTATTTAACTTTATTTAAAGGAACAAATGAGTTCAACAGTAAAGTATTTGTTCATTTTCAGCCATAAAAAATTAAAATCAGGTAGAATCCCATAAAATATATTGAGTGTAAAGCATATTAACAAAACTCTCCGCCCTTATTAGGCTGTACATTTAAATTCACATTTTATTTTATCTTTATTCTGAATGTTCAGCAGGAGGCTGACTTAGTTGGATATTATTTTTATTAGTAATATGAACTTCTGTCTCTACAGAACATAGTTAGTAAGTGGTAGACATTGCTGGGGGTGAGCGTCTTGTTCCACATGCATCGTTTATTGTAGCTGGGTTTGTTTTTTTTCTTACAGAAGAAATAAGCGCACATGAAAAGTAACTAAGTTGTGCACACACCTGCAACACTAACTTGATATTAACTGAAATCATTAACAGTATTTTGCATGTTTATTTTCTTATTAGCTTTTGGTTATTTTACGTCACTAGCTCTTACTCTCCGCCTTTAACTCCGACATGTTCTCCGAAATGTGTTTGTGCCACCTGAGCGTTTGCTTTAGCCATGCGCTAGCAAAATAAGGCTAATGATCGGCTGATTTCTTTTTCTACGGCTCCACTGATAGATCACAGCGTTGGGTACTTCTTAACTGCCACACATTGATCCCGAATATAACGGATTGAGTTAAAAATAGGCAAAGTACGGTAACACATGATTTATCAAGAAACTAATCGACGACTAAATTTCTGGTCAACTATTTTAATAATCGATTTTAACCAATTAAATGGATTTGTTGTTTCATTTGTACCTGTGACACCTGCACTTTCTAAAAATCTGAACTTGTCTCGACTGCATAAGTTGTAAACATGCACTATATGTATATACAGTATATAGGATCTCAAAGTTTAATCCTCTCACATTTATTCCTCCTTCCGTCCTTGCATGCTTTCCTGTTGGTGTCTTACTTTCTGTCCTCTAGGTTTTCAGTATATCCTGATCTTTCCTTCCTTGTGTTCCTTCCTACCAACCTTTCTTCCTTTCCTTCATTATTTGTACTTCATACCTTTTCATCATTACCTTCTTTCCACCTGCTTTCCTTTCGTGCTCCTTCTCTCTGACCTACTTGTGTCCTACTTCCTTTCTACTGTTTAGCCTAACTCCTCCCTCCTTTTTTTTTTACCATCCCTCCTTCTGTCAGTCCAGTTTTAAATTAGTTTTATAGTCTCTTGAAGATTCTCAGTCTTCACTATTTTCTTGTCTTTAAGATTTTGGCCATGTGTTTGTAAAACTTACAATAAATCAGAGGACGATCTCACAAGGAAAAAAACATGAAGTTGGTAAATTAGCTACTATAACCTTTCCTTTTCTCTCAATGTGATTCTCATAATCGAAAGTAAAGTTTGAACTTTTGTCAGATTTCAGTCATTTATTTATTTTATTATGCATTATGTAATCAGGTACCTTTAGATTTCACATTTATGCAACAATAAATCATTAATCACTTTTAGGATTAGGATTTGGGACAAATCTGGATTGTGAATTACAATCCCTAGTGTTCCCCACTCTTGTCATTGTGTACAAGATTTTTAGAATCCAATCTGGACCAATCTGGGTAATTACAGAATTTCGTTGCTCTTTGTGCCTCTTTAATGCGATCTCTGCTCGTCTGTTGGGTCTGTCACCAATGAACTTGTTGACATCTGATGCAACAGCGGCCAAAATCGTTTATCCCACAAACCCCACGACCGTCCAGGGTTTGGCAGCATGAGAGCCGTAGCAACAGTCCTGTGGCTCCCCTGGGTGGCGCGTATCTTCAAGTATTTGCCAATTAATTACTTAAATTGCCACTGACGGACGGACGGGCGATTAGACAGTCTAACCACAGTTGGGTCTCTGCTCTCTACAAACGGCATAAATCCCCAAAATCATGTAAGCGGGTAGCAGTTGTAGTTTTGTTCGCCAGTTGGTGGCGTGTTATTGAGCTCATTCGCTTTAAACACTGTTAATCTCTTACATCTGGACCCAAGATGGTGAAGGAAAGGTTGTAAATGTTTTAAAGTCTTCAAAAAGTAACTAAACACCTGATAAAGTAATTTTTTTGCAAGTAAACTGCATAAATAAGAACTTACTGTGAAATTTGTTTTGTAAACTTTCCACGGTATTTGGCATAAAGCGGTCTCTGTGCTGCCCCCTGGTCTGTGACTATTGCAAGTTTTCCTATTGGTAGACACGAAAGACGTCTACGACGCAAGTTAGTTTTGGGCAAAAAATTTAACATGTAGATATTTTTCCCTGCTGGTTTGGAGCGAATCAGCCAGACGTCTCGTCAGATGTTGACGTTACTCATGGCTGTGATGAACAGGAAGTTGTAGAAGGAGCTCGTGACATCAGACCTTACTTTTGCATGTATTCAAATGTTTCCGGGGCTTAGTTTTGTTTACTGGTTAATTTTAAAACTGCACAATAAAGAGAATCAGAAACATGATCGGTTTCATTAAGAATTGAACTTTTCATGCAGACAAATGCGACTCATGTCCGACTTTTTCATGGCAGCGCAAGCGATCGCATTTCAATCCTTTATTTACCCTAACAATAAACATAATTGTGCTGCTTCCATATGCAATATTAGTATGTGTGTCTTTATTCTGCAGCTTTGAGGTCGAACACCCATTTACGCACAAGCCTGAAGGCATTTGCGTTGTAATTAGTATTATAAACGACTAATCAAAAGCATCAACGTTGGCTGTAATCAGAGTTTACCACAAGCAGATCTTTGCATTGTGACATTTTAAAAATAAGTGATATATAAATTATTTATGTTAGACGCTTGTTCGGTTTGCTTCAGTCCTCTTCCTACAGAGCTTCATCAGCACCTGAACGTTTCAATGTTTGCTTATAAACGATTAGTCATGAAAGAATCCTCATTCAAGTCTCCCAGACTCAGCTGTCCTTGCAGTTGTGCGATCACGGCCAAAACCAATATTAAAGTAAAAGTTGAAATGGCTGCTGGTGGTTTGGTTTTGAGGAGCGTTTCTGCTGTCAAAAATTGTAATGCTCAAAGCTGCTGAGCGAGCGTCTACAGAGGAGAAAAGCCTGCCGTGTTTTTCCCCAGACCAGAGTTGATGGAGGCCACTTTTCTCCTGACGGAAAGCGTCTTGGTTCACTGCTAAATTTATTAAACTGGCCGCAGCTCCTGTGCCTCAGAGCAAGAGAGCACGGAGAGAACGGGCGCCTCTGCAAACAAGCGAGAGCGAGATTAAATCACTAATGCAGCCCAAAGTATTAAATGAATAAATGCATTACATTCAGGCGCGCTTTGATTTGTCTGCGTCAGGAAATTCTTGACGCGCATCTTTGTTTTTGTTTCGTCAACACAGTTGTTTCCATCTCCGCCAAGGTTTTGTTTGTAAAGGGTTAACGTAGCACACACACAAAAAAGAAATAAAGAAACAGCCAAAGCAGATAATTTAAACTAAATCAGCTGCTGTTCTTAAACACTTTTGGAAGACGATCTACAATTTTTTATTCTCTGTCATCCCTATTTAATCTGCATTTAGTTTGTAGCTATTACATTTGTTACTCAACAAACTATTATTATTGGTCTCAAAGGGATTATTTGGATTGTGAAACTAATGGACTGAAAAATAGACATTAGAATAAAATCTTATCAATTTATGTTTCTTGATCTTGATAAAATACAACTTTTCTAAAAAAAAATGTTTGCGTGTGTTGATATCCAAGACTGGATACGCCTTATATACAAGCTTTAGGTGACTTTAACTCCTAAATGCTTCCACATAAAGTCACCAAAGACGGCTCAAATAAAAATTATTTAATTTACTGATTGTGTAAAATATAATTGAAAGTTAAAATATATATAATTCCCTATCCACTCTCGTGAATTGTTTTGCCAGTTAATGAAGAGCTATTTGTTGTTTTTCACATTACTTAGACCTTTCCTTTATAGAATTGGTTAAATAAAGAGTGAAACAAAATATTACAGTCTAGTCTACCGTGTCAAAGCGAGGCAAGCCACATTTCATCGATAGTCTGACGGTATCAGGCCGCAGATTATTTTCAGCATACATTAAATGCAGGCAGAGCATGATGGTTAACAGGGTAAAGAAAGGCTCAACAGGTTTTACCAGGTTAATGTTAGGCTGACGGCAAACCAGCAAAAAGGACAGACAACCAAAAATGACCGGTGAGAACATTTGAAAATGATTATTTGTGGTTATTTCTAGTTTGACCAGTTGCTGAAAGGTACTTTTTAATCTTTATGAAAGCACTTTTCTTGCACATCAGATGTGCGATACAAATAAAGTAACAAATAAGTTTGATTGTAAACTGAATTCCTTTACAATTGACCTTAAGATAGAATCTATGTTTGTTTACGTTATATGTCTGCCGAAATTGTATCTTAGTCAAATATTCCCAGTAGTTCCTATTAGTTTCCAAACATTCTTTTCCTCTAAAAACAAAGAATTGTCTCAGTTTACCAGTAGCTAAATTAAAATCTAAAGATTTGTATTTTGAAGTGTCTTTTGCAGATTGCCAAATGATAGCGCAGGTTTTCTGCTGCAGCCGACCGCACAAAGACGCAAATCTCTCACTACCACAGCGCTGCTCGGATCAGTTTCTCTTCCACCTTCAGACTCATCTCTCTTCATAATAGTTCATTCATTTATTTCAATGGGTTCTGCAGATGTATGTGTTGTCTCATATTGAGCTTCAACTGTGCTCTGCCATGTGGACAGCTGGTTATATTTCAGTAATCAGACACATTTTCACCTTTTTTATGCAATATTATGACATCATTTTTGCTCTCACTTGTTTTCCGTCTTCTTTCTTTTTTGTTATCTTATAAATTCAGAGAGGGCAACGTCTCTGATCATTTTTGCCCAAATCAGCCGTAATCTACAGGTTGGAATCATCCATTCTGCTTTAAAGTGTCTTGTTTTATTATTATCTGTAGTAGTGCCATCAAAAAAAAGAGAAGTGTGGAACGCGGTAGTTGTATTTTTAATCTTCTCAGTATCTTGGTGAGGTTTTCTAGGCTGTACTACAAATTTGGGCCAATACCAATATCTATATTAACCTTGCTATCATGGAGGATAATCGATATTTACCCTGAAAAATGACCGGCTCACAGACATTATTCAGTTAATTTCAGTTTATTTGTATGACGCCAACTCAAAACACAACTGCTTTCAAGTCAGGTATTAACCTGGTAAAATGTAATGTTTTAATTGCATGCTCTCTTCCTTGGATAAATACTTACTTACATCTTTGATGTGTTTCTTGTAAATATTAAAACATTTCCTTCAATGTAAAGCTATTTTTTCTTCTATTTCCTGAAAAAAAAGAAGGATTTAAGGTCGATTATGGATCGTTAAAACTGTCAACAGCTTTAGAAATACCATTTTACATTCAGGATAGATATTCTGAAGTCTTCTGAATCCGTTTCCGCTCTGACTTTGGTTAGATTCTAGTCTATAAGATGTTAAACTGCTTGGTTTTTCACCATCTCATTTAAAACGAGTTTTAAATGTCCGCCGTTCAGAACTGTAATTTCCATTCTGCCGCCTCTGAGATAATTAAACGAAGATCAGAGGTGCGTCGGCCGCAGCGTTGTGCATAGCAGTTCATATCGAGCTCTTGTAAATCAAGCTCTAATGCAGACCAGCTCTGACATTTATGGCATTATTCATAGTGGGTGACATTTTACTGTACTTCTGCCAGATCTCATCAGCCCTCAGTGAGGCGGGTTTCATACAGCGCTGCTTTTATTTTACTCCGACTCTGATCTCTGTGAGTTTTTTTTGTTTGATTTCTTGTTATCTTGCTACAGGCAAAACACAAAAAACCATTTGTTGTCCTTTTCTGTTCCTGCAGAGCGTGTTTACCCTTTTTTTGGGTCCGTTCACCTTCTTCAACGCCCAGAAGACGAAATACCTTCAGATTCTCACTTCACTGATGCGCTGGATCGGTAAGAGGAAGCCACAAAATGACTGGAGTTCAAGTTTTTCTTTCGTAAACAACACACGCACTGACCATAAGAGGGATTAAGACATAAGAACAAAATCATTTTTAGAATTGCTTTATTAAGGACCAAATCTGTCTATTAAGGTTTCATATGAGATAAGATAGAGGCAATAAACTGATGAAAAGGGAGAAAACCTCCCCTTGTGCACTAATAGCAGTGCTAACTTTTAGCTTAGCGCTTTAGCATGTTAGCGCGTTTAGCCACTGATAAACGATTTCTATTGATAAATTCTAAAATGCTAATTTAGTCAGTTTTTTTTTTTGGTAAGCTTTAAGTTAAATACATTTCAACATCTTCAACATCTATTTTATATTATTTAGATCATTTTATAACATATTTTGTCCCTTT
The DNA here is from genome assembly GCA_032876305.1 of Orestias chungarensis. Classification (NCBI taxonomy): domain Eukaryota; kingdom Metazoa; phylum Chordata; class Actinopteri; order Cyprinodontiformes; family Cyprinodontidae; genus Orestias; species Orestias chungarensis. Next base: position 359,371 of record JAVLVB010000270.1, read on the forward strand.
GCATTGGCCTATCCTCTGGTTTTCTTATTTTTATCCAGTTGCCTAATTTAAAACAAGACACAAACAAGAGTGTTGAGAACTACACATAAAAATAAATATAGAACATGTAAATTATTATGCAAAAAAAGAAATTGGTGGTCAATTGTTGCAATCTTTCTAGGCTGATATAGTTAAAATGGGTTTAATTTAAACTTGAATTTATGCTCCTTTTATTTAAATGAAGATGAGAAAGCATCCACCTTACGTATTCATAATTTTAATGTTTAATAAAAAAAATATTTAGGGTTTAGTAGAGCTAAGCTTTTTATCACCATTGACGTTAAAATTAACAACCAGCTGTCCGTTTTTAATGAAGCAGAGGAAAACGCTACACGTCGAATTATCAACAAGTCATATGAGATCCCTGCTAAGCAGCAGAGTAAGATTCAGGGCAAATATTATATTTCAAAGGGTTTTTATTTACTGTCGTATATCCAATTTAATTTAAATCAACACATTGCAGGTGCTTTTAAGTGAACTTGTTCAATTTTAAACATTAATCTCATGATAAGGTGCTTTTTAGGCGTTAAGAGCGTCTTAACTTCACAAAATATTAGTGAAATATGTGAGAAGACCGACGTGTCCAACAGCCGAGGTTTGTCTTGATGTTTTATCAGCAGGAGAACAATACCAACCACAGCAGCAAATCTACGGTAAATGTCTGTAACAGAGGAATGGAGGTGTTGTAATGGCCTGGTCAGCTTGTGCCTGGTTGAAATGCTGTTGTCTGCAAACCTCATTGAACCGAAGCAGTGATGGAAACAAGCAGGCCAGAATCTCCTCAGTCTCAGGGAGTTGGACAGAAAAACCATTACTGAGAGTTTCTGTTGCCAGGGGCGCCACCACGAGCTGCTAACTAACTAATGTCGGGGATAGACTTAGCTCTTATTTAAAGCCTTTGCTACGATCTGTTGATCTTTAATTTAGAAAAAATACTAAAAACTTTCGAAGTAAAACATTTTTCTTTTTCGCATACTGTTTTGCGGCCTATCTGAATGCAGCTTCTGGCTCGCCGCACCTGTTTTCCATTTTATCGTCTTTTGTGGCTTCGCTTTTGTGGCCGCCGTAGTCAGGTCCGTCCATCACAGCGGCGCTCCGCTCTGTGTCTTTGATTCCCATATCCTCTCATTCCTCAGCCGGACAGGCTTGACAGGCCGTCCTAAGCTTGATTGGACCGTCACTCACTCAGGCGACGGGCGAAAAAAATAAACCGTCCGTCCCGGACCTGCTGTTGAAGTCACGACGCTGCTCTGCCGTGCATAAACAAAACGGTAGAATCCAGTCACTGTCTATGATTTTTCTGGCTCTATACCACCAGAGCTGCACCTGTCACTCTGCAGGCTCTTGGTAATTGATAGTGGTGTCGCTCCATGGCATGCTCTTTGCGGTTCAGGCTAATGATTCAAAATGACTCAGCAGCACACTTTGTTTTCTTGTGTCTGGAACAATGTCTGGTAAGGAAAGCTGAGAGAGATGAACGGTACTGGCTCTACTGACTGAGGTTTGGTGGCATCTAGAAAACGTGTTCGCTAATATTTACAAGGCTGTCCTGTTACCACTTATCTTGGCCGTTTCTCTGATATCTGAACATCACATCCTAGAACGCCACAGAACTGGAAGGTAACGGCGTCACTTTCGAGACTGTGTACGTTTCCACTGACTCATCCTCTGACTGAGTCCATCTTTTACACCAGAGAACGAAGCGTGGGCAGTGGGGAGTGTGGAGTAGGCGGTGTTTCCACATACATCTCAGGCTCGGTAAGGATTCTCCGGCGCCGCGCCGCTGAAGCTGCTAGCTCCAACTTCAACCATATGGCCGATATAAACATAGGAGGGTCGTTGGATGCCATCTTTGAAACGTCTTGGAATAAATGAACAAACAGTCTTTTTTCTTGTTTCTTTCATTCCTTTCTTTTCTTTTCTGTTTGTCTTTCCTTGCTTTCATTCTTGCTACTTACCTACTTTCCTTCCTTTCCTTGACCCTCCCTTCTGCTCATGTCCTTCTATTCTTCTTTACTTCCTCTGTCCCTTCCTTTTTACCTCCTTCCTTTCTTTACCTCCTTACCTCTTTGTTTACTTAATTTTTTACTTTCCTCTACTTTCTTTCCTTCTATCATTCTTTCCTTCTTTCTTTGGTTTGTCCTTTATTTCTTTCATCTTTTATGTCCTTTGTCGTTTCTTTCTTTCTTTCGGTCTTTCTTTCATTTGTTCTTTCTTTCTTTCTTTCTTTCTTTCTTTCTTT
>JAVLVB010000270.1:379753-403078 GCA_032876305.1 Orestias chungarensis
CTCCAAGATTATTCCCCTCCATAAGAACCCGCAGCCTGCCTGCGATCCGGTTCACGAATCCCATCCAGTTTGCGGTTCGTTATCTCAGTCTGAGTGTTGGTCGCTCTCCAGACGCCTTCATACGCTCCCAGCCGCTTTTCAATGGCCAGGGCAGTTGCTGACGTTTTCTTATTTTGCTGATGCATCAGGTAACCGCCGAAGCCAAAAAGCAGAAATCCTGTCATCATAAATCCAATCATGTATAGATCTTCCACGTCCTCGACTGACATTTTCGACAGACACACAATCTTCCACTTCATCCAGGAATCCATTGTATATCCTGCGAACGCTGTCCCGTCTGGACACCAGGGTTCCCCTTTGCCCTGTCTTCCCGTCAGGACAATTTGATCAATTGCGTTGAGAGACCAGCTGACCAGATCCATTATTTTCGGTTTCGGAAGATATGTAAAAAGATGCTCCAAAAGAGAATGAAAGACACAAACACAGGGCTGAAGCAGGATAGATAAGGGTAAGGTCGGGAGACAGAGAGAAACGCGTCCGCCTTCTTCGAGAGCAAGAGAGAAAAAAATTTAAACCGTTTTATTTAACTTGTCCTCACATCCACTCTGACTCCTCTTTTCTGAAGATAAACTCGCCCACAGCATGATGCTGCCGCCACCGCTGCTATGGAGACGGCGTTATAGTTAATCATAGTTGATCTGTATAAAGAAATTTGACGTATTTTAATTAAAAAAAAAGGAAAACTGTTGTTGGCGAAGTGGAGGGAAGCAGTTTAGCACATCAAGAACCCGTCCATTTAGAATTCAGTGTGAGATGTTTCTGCAATTCTAAATATCAGTATTGGTTGCCAGATGGAGCAATCTGGCTTCGGTGCTGGCTTCTAGTTTTCAGGCCGGGTGAGTTGAGCGATGTTGGTTTTTGCCGAGTCTACCTGATGCGACCGTTTATCATCCAGATGCCTCCTGAGGGTTTGAAGGTCGTCCAGCTATGGTTTCCATCTTTGGAGTTGCAGGTTTTCTTTGTCAGAGTTTCTGAACTTTTGTGACTGCTTGCAAAATTAAAGCTGAATTTCTTTTTTTTTTAAGGTTTGATTGTTTGGTACAAAGCATTTTTATAAATCCACTAAGCAAGGCAGATCAGATCCAAACAGCCGTTTTTGCCTTTATTGCAGCTAAATAAAGTGTTTAGAACAGTTTTCATGTTTTAAAACAGAGAAAGACACATGTTTAAACACCTCCAAAATTAGGATTGGTCTAGTTTCTTCTGTGTGATTTTCACATGTGGAAAAGGAAATGAATAAACATAGCGTCCAATCTATGGACAAAACATTTTTTATCGCTACAAATTTTAGTGTCATTCTTTTACGACCCAATAATGCCGTTACTTCATAAAAAAATGACTTTATAATATCTATGTGTAAAACTATGAGTTGGTTCTCTATATTTTTCAGCCATGTTTGTGGAAGAGCCAAAGAAGGTCTTGTGGAGCTGCAGGTTGCAGAGCTTTGGAACTAGATTTTAGATTTTACCTCTTCATTTGTCTCCAAACAACCTTGTTTAGAAGAAACTCATCATCCATACGATGTCCCGTAACCCCTGACGTTTGACCTGGAGTTGTTGTCAAAGACTTGAACAGAACCTTTCTCCTCACCAGAACCGTTTTCACCTTAAAGCTGCTGTTTGTTTCGTACACAGGCGCTCCTATCTGAGTCAAAATCGCAGAAACTCATGCTTTCAAGGATGAACTAGGAATAAGATTTTATTTTTGGCTCTTTTTATTAAGCCATCATTTACCGAAAACAAGGACAGAGTTAAATACTCCTGCTTAGTAAGCAATCTGTCAGGTTCAGTCCTTTCAGTATGTTTTATAGGTTGTCCACAGGGGTCACCCAAGCCACGCCCAGGTGCACCTGATAACCAGGTGCACCTCATCACCAGAGACGAGTCCTGGAGGTGTTAAAAGGAACGGTCGCCTGAGTATTATTTGCATTTGGTAACGTAAATCTCTGAGCCAGCCTTCTTGTGTCTAAGTTTTAATCTCCAGTTTAGTTTTTGTCTCTAGCCTTCTCTGTATTTTGATCGTCACTAGTTCAATGTTTTGTTATATTGATACTTTGATTATTTTGTTACTTTGCCTTTTTCCCCTTCGCCGTTCTCATCGCTTCCTGTGCTCCCCTTTCCCCAGGTCATCCACTGAGTCAGTATACCCACCATACAGAAAACTCTCCGGTCTGCTCAGCCATCTGGTTTCACCGCTCCTTCTTCCAGCTCGGTCTGCTCGCTCTCCTTCCTCCTCTCTCCGCCGCACACAACCCCATGGACAACCAACCATAACGTTACTGGAAGGACTCATTACTCAATCCTCCTGGCGTTCATCAAGTAAGATCGTTCCTGTTCATTCTTCCCATCAGTTCCTTGCACAATACTCCAACTCTGCTTACCTCACAGTGTTCCCGGTGTCCCACGTTGCCCTCTGTTCCTCCGAGTGCCGTTTGCCTCTACGTTCTCTGGTTTCTTTTGCCGTTGTCGATCCCGCTGCTGATCTCCGCTGGTTTCTATTGCCGCTGGTTTCCCGTCTGCTGTTTATTCCCCTGGTCTAAGAACACATCACCCATTTCAATAAATCCTTATTATTATACTCCTGAGAGTTCTCTGGTTTATGTGGGTCCGCAGACTAAACAATATGACACAATCAGACTCTTAAAATGTGTGGTTAATTTCTTTAACTTGCAAATTACTTTCCACTGTCCGCACATTTTTTTGGGGGTGTTTAACTCTAAAAATACTTGCAGGACATTTCCTACAATAAGTGAATGTCATGTTTTCTTACGCCTTTTAAACAGGAAACTATCAGGAGGCAAAGAATGTGATTTTAACGTAGACGTTTGTTGAACAGAGAATGGAATCAGTGAATGGAGTCTCGGAATGACGTGGGAAACGGGAGCACTGGAAAGAGACACAGAGATGTTGGAGAAGGTTTGAAAGTGCAGGAGTGGATCTTACTTTGAAGCTGGTGGGTCGAGGGTTCTGCTGATGGTTATTGTAATAGAGTTTCTTTAAGGTTAAGTGCACGTAGGAAACTAGAGAGGTATCTGGTCCGAGCATACACGAGGACATGTTATCAGAGACTTCACTGAGAAAACAACAAAAAACAATTCTCAGAAAAACACAAAGAATCAACAAGAACAACGGCTCTGAGGGGAAACGGTACCAGAAGCAACAAACACTCAATGGGCAATGAGCGAATGGAGAGCCGCTCCTCTTATTCAGTCCTGCTGATCAGCTGATGAAAAGCACCTGTGTAGAAGCAGAGGCGCCACTGCAGAAGAACCTGGGAAGCAGCAGGACACAGCTCATTCTCTGACAGTACACTAAACTCGTAAACTGAATGAACATGCTAATTTTTCCAAAACGTGCTATTAGTATTTGAAGGATGGGTTGATTACTTCCCATAACCTACTTGCTATCTTACAAGGCACTAAAGGAAACCTGTAGGCAGTAGCGGGAAAAAGTTTGTCCTTAACGCTTGAGCCATATTAAAAACATTTAGTACATTTGGCTTTTCATCTTCTATTCTTTTAGATAAATTCTAAAGCCTTAATTTGCTTGGCTGTTTAGTAACCATGATTTAGTTGAATCAAGTTCAACAACTGTGTTAAAGTTTTGGTTATCCTCTCTTCCAAACTATAGAAGTTTATATGGGCACCTAGATATTGAGATCCTATTGTTAAATTCCCAGCGTCTCGTGTTGGTGCCATATACTTTGAGTAGTTGAGATGTTTCCTGTTTTATTTTGAGCGTCCTGTCTTTCTGCGTTCTCCCTCTTTTGACTATCTGATGTTTCACCAGAATTAATTCCACCACCTTCTTCCCTTGTGTTTTTAACCTCAGCTTCCCCTTTTGTCTTTGTTGAATTGTCTGTGATCCATCCCATGTTGTCCCTGCCACCCTTGTGTTTCCCACATAACATCTATCATATACCTGCAATCATATATTGTTCCTATGTGTTTTAGTCGCTTGTGTTGAACTTTATTATTTTCTGTTGACTTTTTACTTACTGGTTGCATTCTGAAGACCTTTAATCATAATTTACCTTTTCGGTTACTTTTTAGTGTAAAACTATATGTATATACATATAAAGGTTTGATTAAACGTGCACAAAATGAGACCAGCTGTGTCTTATGTCCTCCTGATATATAAATGGTAGCCCAGCATTAGGGTTATATAGGGCTTTTATGTTATATAGTGTTTAAAACATATTAGTTCATAATTTTTTCTCAACAAATGTTATCATTGCAAAAAATGTGAATAAAAGAGAAAGCTGAATTTTCTTGGGGGATATTTTAGGGCCAAGGCCCCCAGGTTACTTTCCAAGAATCTGCCGAGAGCTTTCCCAAAACCTGCCTAAATATAGAGAATACCTACAGAAACACAACCTATAGGTTATTTTCTGTTTTTAAATAGAAACGTAACCTTTAAGTTATTTTCTGGAGGTTAGTTTAGTCTTCCCAGGATCTACTTTCCAGGACGGTTTTTTGTTGGTGTTTTTTACTTTTCTGAACCCACAGGCTATTTTCTGAACATTCGACAAGCTAGCTTGACGTTAGCTGCGTAAGCTAACAGCTTGCTATCCTCTCTTCCTCTTACCTGTTTTCTCACATTAAATAATTGTTTGTTACACAAACAATGTGTCATTTTCCCATGCTTCAAACACGGATGGGGTACAAAAAGATGATTTTTTTAGAGCTTTATTCAGTCAGCATGAACACTAACCCCGTAAAACACAACATTCACTTCGTTTCTATGAGTTTGTGGTGATAGCATTATAAATCAGCTTGTTTAAAAACCTACTCCTCGTCTGGTTGGGGTTAAATCGCAGGACACCTGTGGGGAAAGCCGAAGGTTGCTTAACAAGGTTTAATGTTTAATATTTAAATGCCCCCCTGGGGGCAACAGAAGCATCTGCTAATCATAATTACTAATGTCCTGTTACGAACGAGTGAGTCCAAAGTCTGTGGTGGTACAGAGGGCGACAGTATTACCGAAACATGTAGAAACATGTAGATTGGTCCTTTTTTTTTTTTTTTTTAAAGTGTCTGGTAAAGTTCTTCTTAACATTTTATTAAAATAAGACAAAAAGCAAAATACTAATAAAAGTAGTTAAAAAAACACGTTAAAAGTAGATGAAATGTGTTCCGTTTTAATTGTAAAACAATGTTCAAACATGATTTCCATGTTTTTGCCACAACATTAAACGGAGGGTCTGAGGTAGCATTCACAGCAACTGCCCTCCTTCCAGAAGGGGCCAGCCCGCCAAGGATCAGGTGACAAACACAGGATTGATGCGGTCGGACAGATGAGCAGAGGCGGCTGCCGAATCACCTCCACGTTTCTCATTAGGATTCACCACCAGACAACAAACGGTGGAAGTGACAGCCGCTTAAGGCCTACAGAGCGATGATGCCGCAGGAACCCCGGTGGGATGGCGGCCGGGTCGATGAGAAACCTCAACGACCCGGCGTCGTTTTAGCCAAGCTGTCGTACAATATTAATCGGATTTATTACGTCAAACCGGGCAAAGATGAACAAGCAGAGCCATGTCTGAGGCTGTGAATTAATCCAGTTGTGATGTGTCGCTGCTGTCCATCTCAGGTGTTGAGTGACTTCGTGTCAGAGCTGAGGAACATAGAAAATACCTTCTGCCTCTCCTGTCGAATCCTAAAAATACCAGGGCTTTTTAGACCGGCTGCAAGATTTCAGCATCTACTCTGTTACAAACAGGAAGCTGGTCTGAGGTGACTCCGGTCACGATGTCCTGGATCACTTTAGCTGCACGTATCACTTTTCGTACCTGAATTTGGTCTCGCAGGAAACTCTTCGTCCTGACGTTGTTTAAGGTGACAGAAGACAGATCTTTAGTGAAACGTCGTGTAGTGTATAGATGCCGAATCAAAGTGACCCAACAACGAAGCCAAGAAGAATCCCGTTTATGTTCACCAAACAGTCCCAGCTTTGAAAACGCAGCGTTGAAATCCAGTTAGTTTTACTGTTTAGCTACAAACACACAGTTTGCGCTGAAGTGTGTTCAAACAAAGCTTCCTTCCTTCTTCCTCTCTCTCCCTCCCTATTCCTTAGGTCATTTTACCTTGTTCCTTCCTCCCTCATCTGTTATTATTTTCCTTTCAACCTTCCTTCCTTCCTTCCTTCCTTCATTTCCTTCTTCCACTGTCTCATTCATTGTCATATTTCCTGTTTCCTTACTTCATCCTTCCTGCTTCCCTCCCTAATTCTTCATATTTTTTTTCTCTTTATTGCTTCCTTTGATTCCTTTCCATCTTCCATCCTTCCTTTTTTCCACCTTCCATCCTTCTTCCCTTCCTTCCCTGATCCCTTGTCTGTTTCCTTCTGTATTCCATCCTTCCTGCCTCCCTCCCTAATGACTGGTCATTTCCTTGCTTACCTACTTTCTTACTTTCTACCATCTATCCTTCTCATCTTCCTTCCTCCCATCCTGCATCATTCCTTGTGCCGTTTTGCTTTCTTCCATGGTTCCTTCCTCGCTTCCTCACCAGTTCTGTCCCTTTTCCTCTGGGAAGTCCAGTCTTTCCTCTGCTTAGTTTCGGTCTATAAAACTGTTCAAACCACGATTTTTGTTTCAGCCTGAATCGTTATAATAACTCTTAAGCTTTAAAACATCAGTGTGAAATTGTCTTTTTGTTCCCTGGCTTTCCTCTGTAATTAACCAAACAGCAGCAGCAGCATCGATTCCTCCATCATGCTTTTCCTCTGCACGAATTCAGATCTGGATTCAAGCTTAATCCTGTCTTGCTTGACCGACCTGGAGCTTCGCAGACATCCTGCTGCTCATCCGAGCGTCTGCTGCTTCTTTTCCTGGACTGCTACAACACACTTCGACTCTCCCCTCAGTCCAGTCCAGGTCTTATTTTCAGACCATCTGATCTGCTGACACAAAAGTTTTGAATGGAGGACTGCTTGCAGACTTTTTTATTTTATCAGTCTTAAGCGTTTAAATAGTTATGAGGTTTAACAACAAAAAATGCAAGCTCCTTGCAAAAAGGAACTCCCTCTAAAGTTGAGAACTTTGTTTAAAAGTCTGAAAGCCTCAAATTTCCCTGCTAAAGTTCTTTATAATCCTCTTGGTGGTTTATAGCTGTGTTAAACTATATTTATTTCCTTAGTGGCAAAAAAACACAGAAACTCCTAATTTAACTGAGATTAACTAAATGCACATAATGGAGGAAATAAACAGTGACTTCACAGTTTCCTTCCTTTCGATGTATTGGGAACGTAGAACTAAGAATTTAGAGATCACTGAATCTCTCATCTGTCAGGCTGACGGCAAAATATATGAGAAATTAAGTTGAAAACGAATACCTGCTGATTCAAAAAAATAAAATAAAATAATATGGAAAGAAAGTGATTTGTGGAGAATCCCACTTAGAGGGAAAACAGTTTTTATGATAGAAGACAAAATTGGGAAAAAAGCTGCCGCACTATTATTTCAACTTTATTGTCCCAATATATTTGGGACAATAAAACTCACCCCTAGAAATCCGGTAAAAATGTTTCTGGAGGTTTATATAATAACAGATTTAGGTGCCCTAAGTAGAAAGCTTTGTGGTGCCCCCCCCACACTCCTAAACCGAATTAAGTAGAAATAAAATGAAATAATAAGACGGTGAACTATAACAATAAGGAGTGTAATTCAATCTTTGGTCTTGTTTCCTTAAGTAATATTAAACCAGACTTACTGTTGTGATGTTTTTCCTATGCTGTGTTTGTTTAATGGATGCGTTGGCTCTTAACTGAAATCTGCAATCTGTGATGATAACAAAGAAAGCAGGAATTTAGGGCGCTATATATTTTTGTGTCAGAATCTATAAAGCGTGTAATCCTCTAACTATCAGCTCATCATACAATTATTGAAAATCCAAAGCTGTTTTACTGTAAATTTAAATGATGTTCCACTTTGACCATTTAGCTCCAAACAAAGCTGTTATTTTGCTGCTAAACTGTACTAACTACTGTTCTCAATGAAAGTATGTGTTTGCAACGTTCTTCTTCTCCTTTAAGTGCTGGGGGGAAAAATGCACACAAACAGGAAAATGTGTGTTTTACTTTGGGTGAAGCTGGCATCATTGAATATCATTCCTAGTATCCGTCTGTTGAAAATGCGTCTCCTCGGTCAAGCCGTCTTATCGCACCTCCGTCGTTAAATTCCTCCTCCTCACCTTTCTTTCCTCCATCTTTGCCGCCTCGTCCTTGCTGGAGGTCAGCTCCGCCTCTGCCAGTGCGGCGTCCAAATTGATAGCAGGCTTTAGATGTCGTTTTTAATTAGTCTCCAGTTGCCTTGTTTTCCATCCCAGCGTCATTTCTCCGCAGCTTTGCTCCATCACTGCCAGCCTTTGGCCTCTGCTTTCGTTAACACCCTCACGTCCTGCAACATTTAGATCGGCTTCATAGTTTTTACGACTCGTTCGCTCACTTCTCCACCTGTCTAAAGGCTACATGTTACGTGGGTTTTTGGAAGCAGCTCCCTCGTCCTGAGAAAAACATCAGGAAGTATCACCTTGTGGACAAAAGAAAAACGTACTATTGCTTTAAAATCCACATAAACTGCTCCTCTTGTTTGTCCCGTTGATGAACGGTGATTCCCGGAAATCAGCTGGAAGCCTCCCAAGGACCAGTAGGTGTGTTTATTGCTGGTATTTAGAGACGTGACACAACATCCGTCCCTCTGACTTTTTGTCCTGCCTCTGGAACGGTCCTAAGATTTACTTCTCTCCCGCCTCCTGCTCCCGGCTCTTGTTTCTGTCGAACATTAGCAGCTCTGTTTCATTTACAGGGAGGGAATTTAAATCTCTGGCATCTCTGAAACTTCTTTATCCTTTGATTCTGGGCCGTACGAACGCGGCGGATCGGCTGGATGCTGGACGCCATGCTGAGTGCGGTTTGTTGGATAAACACTGAAGCATCAGCTTCCATCAAGAGCAAAAATCTGTAGCTGAACTCGACCTAAACCGGAAATGTACTTCTGGTTTTTGTCATTTTTCTTTAAACCGAGCCAGTAAATGTTCCTTTAATCTGTCAGAAAACCAGAAAGTTTCATATAAAACAGACTTCGACCTTTTTAAATTATTGTTGTTTAAAATATATTTGAATATTTCACTGATTTTACACTTAAAGATATTTTCTATTTAAAAGCATCCAAGCATACAGTTATTAATATCTGCCAAATTTACAATTAATACAAAAATTAATGTTTCATGAGATTTTGTCTAGTTTTTTAGTTTAATGGATTCCAAACAATAAAGATTATTGTCTTAACACACTAATACTGTTTTGCTTTACCTACAATTTCAAAATCATAGTGTCTTAAAATGATGATAAAAAACGTTATTTACCTTTTTGTTTTCATTTAAATGATTTTATAACCTCATTTCTGTATTTCTTTATGAGACCGGAAGGAAACAGGGAAGGAAAATGATATGAGGGAAGGTGGAAGGAAGAATGGGAAAGGGTGAAGAATGGGGTAGGGTGGAAGGACAATCACATTTGATAAGGTGAGGGAGGAAAAGAAGAAATGAGAGAGAGACGGAGGATAGCAAAAAGAAAGGAAGGAAAATGACAGGAGGAATCAGGGAGGCAGGAAAGTAAGGAAGGAAGGGAAATTACATGAGCAAAGGAGGAAGGGAGGAAGGAAAGGGAGGAAGGAAAAAAATGACAAGAGGGAAGAAGGAAACAAAGAAGGAAAATGACATGAGGGATCAGGGAGGAAAGAAAAAAGGAAGAAATCAAGGAAAGACACAAGGGATGAGGGAGAGAATGAAGTAGCCAGCAAGGAAGCAAGAACGAATGAATGAGTGAAGGAATGGAGAAAGTCTTTGTTTGATCACAAAGCTAAGTGGAGCTCCATTTCCAAAGCTGGGACTGTCTGGTGAATATAAACCTGTGGGATTGATGAGTCAATGGTGTTCCTCGTGGCTTTGTTGTTGGGCTCTTTGATTCAGCATCTATACGTCGTATGACCCCGAGAGATTCTAGGATTACTCAGACATGGATATACAACTCAAAACAACATGCTGGATTTGTTTTTAGTTCAATTATAAAATTAAATAAAACTCAATAAAGTTAATTTTGCGTATTACCCCATTTAACTTTTTACACGAAGGAAAATCCCATATAAACCTAAAGTATCGCGGCAGGCTTTAGTTTTTATAATGCAAAGGTTTTATACTTTTAGATTTTTTAATGTAGTTTAGCTTAATTTCTATGTTTTTTCTCTAATCCAGTTTTTTTAAGTTTTAAACGTTGGTTTCCTACTTTTTAAAAATGCAATATTGTTTATACTCTGTTTTAGTTTAGATTTGATTAGTGACATAGTGAAGTTTTTTTTATACTTTGGTAAATTTTTCAGGTAAAGAATAAAAAAATGTCAGTTTATTTTATTAATGTGATTTTGTCTAAATCTATTTGTTATTAAATACTCAACACAAGATACTATTTAAAAAAAAAATAAACCAACCAAAATATGTGAGTCCTAAATATTTTGACCTAAAGTTCAAAAGGTGTTTAATGCCAAAATAGGTCAAATGTTTGCTATGTTTACATCTACACCATGTATATTATGTTCTGACAGTGGATGTAAACTGGTTGTGTATAAAAAAAATAAAAAATAAATTTCACATCTGTTTTCATTTGCAAGGCTAATAAATTGATTTATAAACATCTATTAAGTCAGCATGCTTCAGTTAGCTTTATGAAAGTATTATATAGTTCCAGTTAGTTATATCTTTTTTACCTAATAATTACCATTTAAAATTAATTACAGTAGTTGACAAAAAAAATGTTCTCCCAACTTAATTTGTTGTTATTTTGTTAGTTTTAGTAAACAAAAAAAAAAGTTCTTAGATAAAAACTGTTTCATCGCTCAGTCCTGGCTGTTCAACTCTGTTTAATTTCACTTCACCACAAATATTAAAGCCCATTCGCCTCCCTCCTTCCTGCTCGGCTTGTGAGCAGAATATTAATCCAGGTCATCAGGCTCCAAATCTGACGGCCCACGCTGTAAATCCGCCGACTCGTTTCTGCACGGTCGCCGTAGGACAGAAGTCGTTAGCGCTGCTCGTTACGGCTCATCGCGTCGCTAAGTGACCAGAGTCATTTGGAAATAACGCTAACTACTTTTCCATTTACTTTTAGCTTGAGGGCAGTGAGGGGAAAACCGGCAGAGTGAGGAGAAACATGAAGTGTTGATTTTTGCTCGAAAGCAAGGTCTCTGTGAGAAAACCTCCTTGTGAGCACAAATGCCCCGGCTGAGCCTCCAACTTAGGCAGCTTCTAGTGCGTCTGATCAGATTATTACCTCTTCAGCGCATCATCAGGTTTGGCAGAGGCCTAGTAACGAGCTGTACGCTTATCTCAGCTCTATTAGAGCACAGATGAATCTGGAAGCTGCAGGATTGTAGCTGGGAAAGCAGAGTTTAGCCGCTGGGTGCTAAGTGGGATTCATTAAGTTATCATCGGCTGCTTCAGCCAGGACGCTTCCTGCTGCAATAATCAACATGAATCTATGGATGCTTTAAAACAGAACGCAAACGTAATCCAAGTCTGATGTTTATTATTATTTTAATAGTCAAATTCCGATCATTTTACCTAATTTTACTAAAAAACTGATTCGTGCCACTTCCATTTGTGATGCAAATAGCTTTCAAAGCGTCCTCAGTCTGGATGGTCAAGTCACTTTTTATCTGACTTTTCCATCATCCACCTGAGACGTGTCATAATTGTGCAGCAGAAGAAGCCAGACGTGGTAAATAGTAAATCTGGACACTAACAAAGTCTGAAGTTCAGCTTTCTTTTTTCTCCGCTTCACTGATCTTGTTCTGATCTTGTGACGATACGGTCAGCTTCCATTGCTCAACAACTCTAACATCCATCTTCTGACGGTGAAACTGGACGGCAAATCACTGTTTTTTTTAGGGATCGAAATCTTAATTTTTTAAGAGAAAAGAAAAAGACAAGAATCAGATGTAAGCTAAAACTTGAGTGTAGAGACCTGCTGCGAACATTCGACCTCGGTCAGGATGAGCAGATCATAGCTCAGTGTTTTGATTCAGCCTTGGAGAATAAAAACATTTCATTTGAGCTAGGAAATTAACCTGAGCTTAAATCTGGAGGCCTTCAGCTGCGGCGCTGCCGGTCTGTCAGCCTCACAATGGTAAAACGGCTCCGGTTTTAGTTCCTGCAGAGCTCTGAGGACATTTCCCTGATGGTCTGACCGGCCGGCAGCTTCGTCCCGGTAAAACCTTCCGACCTCTTCGTCCTCTACAGTCTGACGCCACTGCTGCTAAATCTGATGTGGCTAAGTTGTTTAGTGTTTAGAGCCTGAAGCCACATTAGCAGAGGATGCCTGTTTTGTGCAGGAAGTGTGTTTTTGATTTGATGAGACTTCCTGCAGATCGAACACAAACTGATGTAAGGTTCTGCTAAATAACAATCATGCAATAAACCATTTGTTTTTCCTTTCTTTATGTGTTTGGGGATTTAGTTTCTGAATGCGCTGCTCCTTTGCGTCATTCGGCAGGTGTTTTGGGAGGAAGAGGCGAATCGGGCCGGACGGAGCGGCGAGCCGACAGACGGCCACTCCGTCTTGTCGGCTCCCCGCCGGGAGTCATGGTGCTAATTGAGTCGGAGGAAGAAGACTGTTTGAGCCGTAAGATATGAGCTGTTTGTTAACCCAGAGCTCAGACTGCAGCATGGGAATTTATCTCTTCACATCCTGCACAAAGTCTTTGAATAATTGCCAACTAAAGGAGACGTCGGTTTTCATATTGAGTTAAAAAATAATCAAGTCTAATGGTGAAAAATGGGCATTTTTAGACTTGAGGCTCCAAAAGATTCAAACTACGGGATCGTTTTCATCTTTTTGTTGGTAGATGCTTAGAGTTTAATACGTGGATGAACAGTTTTGGCTCAGAGCAGGTCTGTTACGGCCCAAATAATGCTGGGGGAGTCCAGCAGTCACTCACTGACAAACAAAAAAAGGTCATCGCTAAATGAGCTGGCTATTTAAAATGGTGTCTTCATTCATAATTAATGGGGAATACGAGGAAAAAAACTGAAAAAGCAACGAGAGGATTTATATGCGACGTTTTTCTTTTATGATGATCGCATTACAAACCAAAAAAACAAGGTTTTAGATTTTGAAGGAAGCAGAACTTGGAGAGAACTTCATCATTCATCCTTTGGATCAATTTCAAAGAACAACTGTCATCAAGATTTGTATCTGTGTGAACGGTTTACGACACCAAAGTGACCTGCATGAAGAAGATCGTACACGTCCCACAGCAGCAGCGTGTTTGTGTTGCATTCACACAGAATGCGTCTTGAGAGCCAAGAGCATCTACTTTACTACAATGTCTATGTACACGTGCGTCTAGGATCGTCAAAAAGCCTTGCGGCGAGTTACGCGCCTCCAGAGCAGAGCGTTTAGAGCCCAAAACCAAAAAACGGCACTGCTTGCTTCAGACATTGTTTTCGTCCAGATTTACCACGTCTGGCTTCTTGTGCTGCACGATTGTGACGCACGTGTCACGTTGATGACAGAAAATTCAAATAAAAGGTTCGGACACGTTGAAAACTAGGATACAAATCCAAATTAGAACCAAATATTTACTGTGACTGGCGCATTTCAGAGTTTTTGGGGGGAGATGAAATCTGATATGAGCCGTTCAGACGGGTGAAAAAAATCCAACATGGATCACATGCTGTGCTTCACAAGCCGACGTATGCGTCATATAGAAATCAGCCCGTATGTTTGGCTTCTACAATCACAAATTATGGTCGCATTACATTCCCGAGAAAGAAAACCGAATGGGGAAAAAAGTCCCAACTTTATGTTGGTGTGAAAGTTACACCGGCTTCTTCATCCATCCTTTAAATCAGTTTTGGAGAAACCATCCGTAATAAAACACTAATACTTCTCTGACCTTTTGAGTAAGAGGGGCTGTGAGTGAACAAAAGAGAAATGCTGCAATGAGGAGACGCTTCAGAAGAAGTTAATCTTGTGAAGACATAAAACTTCTTCTCTGATAGAACGACCATT
This sequence comes from Orestias chungarensis, assembly GCA_032876305.1. NCBI lineage: Eukaryota > Metazoa > Chordata > Actinopteri > Cyprinodontiformes > Cyprinodontidae > Orestias > Orestias chungarensis. The sequence goes on from JAVLVB010000270.1 coordinate 393,880, forward strand.
TCTCCTCTCCTGCGCTCCACTCGTTTACCGTGAAGCGTAAAGCCACAGAAAAATTCGTTTTTCACGAGACCACTGAGTCACTTTTATTGCTCGGCTAGTTTAACGATTCGTTTTTCTTCCACGTTTACACTCGCTCGGGCTTTTTTCTCCCCTCCTGAATGGCTGCAGCAATTTCTCTTTAGATATTCTTCACTCTTGAAATCACAGCAGATCGATGTTTGTTGTTCATCCGTCACTGTTTTTTAAGGAGTGAAATGAGCCTTTCGGCGCCGACATCCACGTAGATCTTGTCTCAACACAGAGAGCAAAATACTTCACATCTAGACGGCATCAGCACATACATTTTCCTCTTCATCCTGCCTGTTTGGGGAACTGTGTTTTGTGCTGATTAGTTCAGGTTAGAAGATTAAAGAAAAAATAAAAATAAGCAGACGGATTAATTTAAACGTAACAGCGTTTGGGAAACTGACAACTGAAGGTCTCAGGTCGAGAAGATTGATCCCAAAACGTCCCTAAGTCAGAGGTCAGTCATCGTTTCTGCTGTTTTCCTTTCTGGTCTATTTAGTGAAACCTCTTTTCTTCCTGATAGAGTTTTGGGTAAATTATGGAGGCTAGTTTAAATTGTAAACCGCTCTATTAACACAGTAGTCAGCAGAAGCTACTGCTGAAGCGCTCAGTTCAACTAGCTAGTTGATAATCACCATCTCCGTCTCATGTCAACATCGTAAACGAAGTCGGATAAAATGCGACATGACTGTTTAGACTGGAAGATGTTCAAATAGAAAGTTTTTTGTCTCAATTTGTGAATGAACGCTAAAATGAAATCAGCATTGCTCCGTTTAAAAAATAAAAAATAAGTTTTATTCTTGGTAAAATGCCCCACCGGTTCGCAAACACGAATCAGGAACGTGGATTGGTGGAAAAACCCAGACAACGCTCTTTATTGGAACCATCACAAAATGTCTAATTAGATATTCTAAGGGAGGCTTTAACCCAGACTGTAGATTTTGTTCAGATTTAAAATTGTCCTTAAAATCCCCTCGTAAGAAACTAAAAATGTTTGCTCGTTTCCTGCGTTTGTCTGCTTTCTCCTCAGGTGACGGCGCCGTAGCTTTTACAGGTGGATCGTTTTTTGTTTTTCTGGGACAGTAATTGGCAAACTTCCCTTGAGCTTTTAATCAAAGTGGCAGCTGCGGTTTGCATGTGGTTGTGGTGGTGGTGTGGGGGGTTTGCGGGGGGTCTTGCCTCCCCTTTGGGTAATAAATTTGCAAAGCCAGATGCTCAGCAGGGCACAAAAGTCTGTGGCTTAGAGCAGCTGCTCAGAGAAACGTGGGTCCAGGTAAAGTCCCCCCCGGAGTCGAGAATACCCGTAGCTCCGATCAAGCAGCCTTTTATTAACCCGGCGGACGGCCGCTGGTTTATTTGTTTGCCTATTATCATTTCCGATTTGTGGTTCCGACGTTCCGTCCTCAAGCAGGACGCTCTCTGCTAGTGAGGAAGCTGCAGACAGATGTCGCGACGCTGGACTCTATCCAACAAAGTTTTCTCAATGCTGGACTATGATGAATAGCAAATACAGCATCTGGAGCGGTACAGAGAGAAAACACCCTCTCATCAAAGAGCGGCAGAGGAGCAAGAAGTCGAGACATTTTGAGTAAATGAGCGGATTTAATGAGCTGAGGCTCTTATCGGCTCACAGGAGAGCACCCGTGTGCACGAGTGCGTCGCTCAGGCAGTTCAGAAATATCTCCAGGTCCCCATCAACGACACTAAGGAAACATTTTTACAGAGTTTTATTGCACCCAGGTCAGGCATTCTGGATGAATCCTTCAGTCCATTTTCCATAGCTTCCCATCCTTGCAGGGTCGCAGGGAGCGAGGTCAGTGGGTGAGAACCTCAATCACAGCGCAACGCATGCAGCAAACATGAATGCAGTCGCTCCTAAGGCCAACTACAGGGCTGTGCTATTAATCCAATGTGCAGGATTTTGTATTTTCCACAGTGTCTCCAGACTGCTGGCCACAGCGCTAGCTGCGCTTTATTGTTGCTGCAAATTAGTTGTCGTAGGCTTCCAACCGTAACGTGGCTCAAAAACATCATCAGTTCAAGCCTTTGTTGGGCAGTTTGTTGTTTTCCAAGTTCTAAGATGCATAATTTCCCCCAATCCTAATGCTGAACCCTTTTTTATTACTTGTGATAGAATCATGGCTGTTTAGTTATGGAAAAATGTAGACTACCTGGAAAGAACGCACACATGCATGGGGAGACACACTTTTGGCAGAAAACCCAAGCTTGGATTAAGTAATTGCAACCATTTATAGTGTTTCCATCCAGCAGATGCGGAAATTTTGAGCAATTTATCTTTTTTGATGCAGAAATATTTTTTTCATTAAGTGAAGAATAAATTATTTATTTCAACAGTTTAAAGTGAATCGATATGATTTTGTCAGACATTAACGTTATGAACGTCTCTAATAAACAGCTGCATCAACTGCTTGTTGTGTTATAGTTCAAAAAAGTTTTTTTGCGACATTTGAAACGTTTTCTTAAGCTTACCAAGATGAACAGAAACATCGCTGGTGATTTACACCTTAAATTAATATAATTGATTATTATAAAGTCATTCAAGCTCTTACATCTGCAACAATAACGTAAACAACATGTCCTTTTTGTTTGAAGACGTTAATTTATTAGTTTTGCACTAATTAGGATGATACAACTGAGTCATGCTTGCATGTTTTTTGCGACTATGTCTGTTGTGGTGCCATGATTTTATTTGATTTTTTTAAAATAATTTTTAGCTTCAATATATAAATATCACAAGAACTTATACTTAAAAGCTTCTTTTTACCCACTAAAATCTAAAGAGGCGTTATTTAAATGTGATTGCAGAGCTTATCGGCCGTTGGCACATATACTCAGGATACCGCAGGTGTAAAAAAGGTCCTGTTAATGTTAAAATTGGACCGGTGCCGGTTCAGAAACCATTTTCTTCAGGAGGGTGGCCGCTGTTCAGTGTGACCTCCCTAGGAAAACTGTTTTCTTTTTGCCAAAGCATTCCCAGGGGCCTCGATGGGGGGAATTAAGGAAACTTCTGACCTTGTTTTCCGCCGACTTTGAGGTGCAGTTCAACTTTTTCTGCAAGGGTTGAAAAAAATAAATAAATGCAGGGAGAGGAGTCAGGAGGGCGAGCAGCGGGGGAACAGGTTTGACCTGTGGGACCGAAGGTGCCGCTGACGGGCAGAGACCTGGAAAACACACACACCAGTTGGATCTAATAAATGTCAGCCTCAGAACACAAGACTTGAGGCCTCCTCCACAGATTTGGTGCGTTGCCGTCTCATCCTCCTGGTCATGCATAGATCATTGAGCTGTCGGCTCGCCTTATCTCCGGTGAGCGCTAGGGGAGGCAAACAGGAACACCGATGTTCGCCTCGCCCTTGTATCGTATCATCTCTGACCAAACAGAGATTATTGAAGTTTCAGTCTGGTGGTCTAGTTTCATAAAGTTTGGGTTTTTTTTCCAACTAGAAACCATAGAAACGTGACAAAACACAACATTGGGGAGACGTTGCACTTATAATTTTGCAACTTGAGGCCGTCTCCAATTGTTTTTGGCGTACAGATGTTTTTATGTTTTTTTTTCTTTCTTAAATGATTATTTATCTGGCGCCATTTCTGGGCCACATAAGCTCTCACTGGGAAGGCTGGACCTCCTTTTTGCCTTCAGAGTTTAACCTGGATTTCGATTCAACATTTCTCTTTGCTGGGTTATTGAGCAGACCCAAGCAACCACACCCCAATGTGTTCTGTTGGATTGAGGGTTCTGTGGCGATGATTAAAATGAATCTGATAAAACTAATCTGAGAAATGCAAAACGGAGATTTTTTAAACCAGACCTCGTTTGTCCAGCATTGCTTAGAAACACAACCAGACATGATGACAACATAAACGACAAATTAAACAGAAGCTCTACACCAAGCTCAACATTATCCTTCCTCCTCTACCTGATGGAAAATAAATGAACCGATTAGTGGGAATCAGATTTTAACTTTCTTTTTTAATTATGGTGATGAATGTTTATTACGTTGAAACCAAATTTCCATTTTTCTACAGCCATTAAAGTTTTATCTTATGCCCCAACTCGTATGAAGTTGCTAACCTGACAATGGTCTCATTACAATTTCACATTTGCTCCCACTGAACAACAGTCTTATTGATAAATCACACTCATTTGTGGAATTTCCTCCTCATTCCTTCGCTTTTTACCAGCTTTCAGTTGTACTCTGTGAGGCTGACAGTTTGGTCCAGAAAGATAGTTCTCCTTGGTTCTAACTATCTCATCCCTCATCTAAGGTTATTCTAATATGATCTTTCTCTCCAGTTCTGCTGCTGAACACTTAGACTGCTGAAGGAACATCTGGACCACTTCTTTAGATTAACTATTCTCTACTTTGCACACTTTACTTTTACGTCCACTCTTAACTTGATTGCTTTCTCTATACGGAAGCTGAACCTGCTCTGGCTTTCTGTTAAACTGTAAAATCTAACCTAGACGTAGTTTATACTGCAAACATCTTGAAACAACACTGATAAATGCTGGGAGATTTATTTCACTTAAAACAAGCTGAAAAATACAGAAAACGAGTAAAAATAAATCTGCCAGTGAAATTACGGTAGTTCTTTTATTTATTTTAATTATAGGTTCCTTGGAAGTTAATACGGACAAAATGCTTGGTATGCTTTGGTGTGTTGTCAGTCAACAACACAATTATATATTTTGTTCTGGGGTGTTCCCACATCTTCTGCTGGTTTTCGTGTTCTCTGTCTCCTCAAACCTCCAGTCGCTCGGATCAGACGGCTGGTTCTGGTTCTGCTGTGGGTTTCCTCCAGTTGAACGGGAGTTTTTCCTCCCCACTGTTGCTGCATGCATGCTCAGTGTGAGAGAGATTACTGTAAACTTAACAAGAGGGAATGGCTCGATGAAATCTGCTTTATTTCTTTAGATGTAAAACCTTTCAAACCAATTATACTTAGAAAGAAAAAGCATGGATCAATTTGAATAATGCTTGAAAGGAGTTTTCTAGTAAAGTGCCTAAGAATGCAGGTGTTACAGAAGTTAATTTAGTGAAGTTTGCGGGTAGATTATAAAGACTTCTGATTGTTCACCAGTAAAAGTCTCTGATCTTCTATTTGTGATCCTCCTTCAGGCGCCAACCCCTCACTCCAGTTTTTATATCCCTTTACAAAAAATGTGGGAGATTGAACGTCCTCACAGGTGGAGGAGTGATGAAGGTCGCCTGGCTGAGACGTGGAGGTTTGTACGGGATAATTTCTTTTCAGTAGGGAGGACTGAACACATAAATGGTTTCCACTCTCTATCTGATTTCCTCCGGGGGGAAATTTCCACTTTAGTAACGAGGATCTGTAGAGGAGAACAACCTCCCTCTCCCTGCAGTTCTGCGTCTGCAGCTATCTTTACGTCCGCTGTGGTGCGTGGCCGTCTCTCTATCCTGCTTCTTCTTCTGTATTTCATGACTGCTGCTTTTTTGTTGAACACGTGACAAACAGTCCTTGATATTTAATGGCCTTTTTTTGTTTTTCCTTAAATGCGTCCTTCTGTTTGTGCCAAATCGTCAATCTGCAGGGGAGGAGATTGTTTGTCCTTGTGAGAGAAACCTTTTTTTAGGTGGTTATCCCTGTAAAATCAAATAAAAACATTCTTTGTTTATTGCTTAAGTCGGTGGAGTAAGTAGAAATGAAGAGTCTTTTCACACCAGAGGGGGTCTAAACCAGTCACATAACAAAACAGGCCTTTGTCTCACACATATATGTGTAATTATAATGATGCAAACAGGAATATAGGTATTCACCTCCTTCTATTGTGTTTGAAAAACTGTCAGCTTTTTTGATTGAAGTAAAACCAAGAATTGTAAAACTTTAAAATAAAATGGGTGGAGTGGCGTAGTCAAAGCAAAGTTTTGTTTAACCTGATTTTATGTGTAAAAGCAGGAAAAAAGAGAAATATCGCCACTACTTTTTTTATAGGCGCTGTATTGATGTCAGATTGTCTGGCTGGGGTTTCAGTCCTACCCGTTTGTAGTTGTTAAAGGTGGATGGATGAAACATTTGAGCCGCAGCAAAGTTTATCCTCTGGTTTCCAGTATGTTTGAAACATGAAGTAACGCTTCGGAAAATTATTGCCGCTATAAATAATTCTTGAATACTGATAAAACTATTTGTAAATGCAGTAAAACTGTAACAAAAAAAAAGAAAAGAACCAATTATTGACTTCAAAAGCTCATATATCTTACTAACAAGTTCATTATAAGTTAGTTTTCCCTTGTTTAAGGTTTACTAAAATAGCTGAACTATAAATTTAACAAAAATCCTTTTTTTTGGCCTTCTAACTGACAATTTCAAAAATTTAGGACTAACATAGAGATAAATCTCTCTTGGAATTACGTTTCTACTTTACTTCTTCTTCTGCTCTATTATTTCAACAGTTTTTGTCTACATTGAAGCAACACCTGGTCTTGGATTCTGTTGCGCTGCAAGTTTATGAGCTCATCCCCATAAACTGGATGGATTTAGAGACTCGGTCTATAACTTTCTCCCATAATAAATCACATTTTTGTTAAACTGAGGTGTGTCTAATCAAACATTCAGGATAAAGCTTGGCATGTCAAAATTGACCCAACCCCAATAAAATCACAGATTTCTCCCTAAACACTAATTTTAAAACCCCAGAAAATGTTCCTTTTCTGTAAATAAGGAACAAACATAGAAGAAAAAGTTATTTCTGCTAAGCTGGTGATGTCTTGTAAAGATGAAGTTCTAGCAGTCAGAGGAAGTTCACGTTTTACCAGCAGATTTATGTGACATTTTCCGTTTCCCGCGCCGCATTTGGCCTTGCAAAGACAAAATCAATGGCGAAAATGATCGGGAGTCAACCATCTGTGATGTTTGTGGTGGTGAAATCTATAGTCGTGTTTCCGGATGAGTCGATTACTTGTTTCCAGACTCAAGGCTCATTAAGTCCGACGGAGAAAACGAGCCACGGATGGGCGTCTCTGTCTTCTGAGACCAGGATGCTTTACGACTCCGGTTCTATGGCCTTGATGGTCCGCCTAGTTTATGATGTTGACACAGGACGGCAGACTGGATTTGGGCTTAAACGGCTGCACTTGATTTTCTTGGAGTTTGTTTGTTTATTCATGCCAGTCACATCCACGCACCCACACCTGCTCTGACAGAAACAGTTCAGAACCAGAAACGGTGACATGAACTTCTGCTTTCACCTCGTTTCATTTAAGATCTTAATCAAGTCTGGGTTTTGACTATTCCCTTCATTTTAGCAACAACATTATTGCAGAAATTAGTTTAAAATGCCAGATTTAGATTATTTCTTGAGCATTTTCATGTAATATATGTATAAAGCTATAAACAAAAAAAAGGATACTGATGGTCGTATGTCATTTTGTATAAAACATTTAAAGCAACACTAAGAAACTTTTCAACCTTCATAGAATATTTTCCAAACGTTTGTGATTATACTTTGACTTACAGCTCGTTGAATGACGCCTCTGTTGTGGCCCGAGGGGGTCCGCATTGCTTTAACCGGCACTAAGTAAGTTTTAGGAGGGTGGCAGGAATCCTGCCACACAAAACAGCTACAAATGTGCCGATTGATTTACGGGATACGTCACTTTCCCTGTTTCTTACTTTCAACATCATCATGTGACATTGTTTTGCCACAATTAGATTCATCATCCTTCACACAGACACTGGAAACGGGAAATATACTTCAATCCAACTGCCGGTGACCGGGAGATGAGGAGTTTACGACGCTACGGGCGGGTGCTCATGGGAAATGCAGTCTTCCTTTTAGCCCAAACAGTAGTACTTTTGTGCACAGTTACCGCCAAAATTGACCAAATCTGAAATGTCTTCAGTGTTGCTTTAATAACAAAAATCTACCCTGCCTTGTAGTAAAATTCTAGGACAAAACTTTTTTTCTAGGTTTTGCAGATAAGCCAAAAAAGCCTTCGGGCAGATGGAAACATATTTCCCGAACTTATTTTAATACGTCCTGTTCATTACAGTCATACGTAAAAAAACAATTTCAGACATTTCGGACTTGGATGTTTAGTAAAGAAAGAAAATTGTCTTTGTACTTTGTTTGTAAATCTTATCATCATCAAATTGACTTATAAAGTGCTTTAACATTAGCCATAGCCGGAACAAAGATGAATAAAACTGTAAAAACAAGAAGGATAATCACCAAAATGAGGTAATAAAGTTAAGCATGCAACAATATAAGTACTTTAAATCAATATAATAAGACTAAGCAGTAAAACAGATGAAGAGGAACAGCTGAGACAACACCCCAGTGCTTGTTTCGCAGGTTTGAGGCGTTTGTCATGGGAAAGTGATGCTGCCATTTCTCAATGGCAAATCGAGATCATCATTAGACCTGGTTTGGTAACCTGTCTGTCAAGCTGAAGGCCAAACTCACTCGTCTCACTCATAGAGCCGTGAAGCTGACGGAGTCGAGCAGCGTTCCTCATTTCGAAACATTTTTCAATGAAACAAATAACCAAACCGGCTAAAAAAAAAAAAAATCCTCTCAGGTCTCGCTCAGGGCATCAGTTTCTCCCATCTGGTCGGCGTCTCAGTTCCTGCATGTAAACCAAGCCGTTACAAGAACGTATTTGTTCACCTTATATCGAAACAAAAAGCCAAGATTCTGATTTTACTGATTAGTTTAGGTGGACTTATTTTTCTGGTTTGAAGGAAAGTCTGCCTGCATCTTTAGTTTAGCTGTTGAACACTCCATCTGATCAGCAGCATCTCATGGCTAAACTCTGGTTACATCCTTTGGAAACGTTAATGTATAGTTTCTCTCTCCCAACCATTTCAGTTTGATGAACACATATGTGCTATGGACGGCGTTTACGCCTCAGATTCGCTGATCGACGGCCCGTGTTAAGCTTTAAGATTTATCTATAAATCCCGATGAATCCAGTCAGTTTGGTAGATTACAGGCATGTCTAGATGACATAAAAATGTGGATGACATTAAACTTTCTGCTCTTGAACTCTGAAAAGACAGAAGTTGTTATCTTTGGACCAGAACCCCTAAAAAAGAAATTGCTTAGTCAGCCACTTGACCTGGATAGAATCAGGTTGGCATCTGG
>JAVLVB010000270.1:403178-433710 GCA_032876305.1 Orestias chungarensis
GAGGAGTGAATGCTGCAAGTCAATGACTCGATGCAATCTGCTGGGGTTCCTTAGATTGGAAACTTTTTCAAATTGATTTGTTAGAATGTATCCTTGATTTTAATTGATTTTTTGTAAAGTGCCTTGAGACGACACCTGTTGTAAATTGGCGCTATATAAATAAACTGATTCTTGATTCTTGATTCTTTGCTTTCGCCTCGACCGTTGAAAGATGCGTGTGATGAAGGGGGAAGGGACCAAAAAATGGAAAAACATGTTGAGCTTTGAGTTTTTTTCAGCTTGTATTGATTTTCCTTTGATTACTTACAGGCTCCTCACCTTGCATGCTAAAACAGCCTCTTCTGTGTTCTTAGAAAGGAAAATGAATGGATTAATAAATACATCTTGTCTGTTTCTTCTTTTTTTTGTTCAACCTGACCTTGACTTTGTGTTTTCACAATACAGGAAAACTGTTATCCGTAATGATGCGGCTTCAGCCGGAGCTCCTGTAGGCATGGGGGGAATGAAATGAGGAGCGCATTAAAGTAATTCCTCGTTGCCCTTGGTCCAGCCATCCACAAAGACACGAATGAGGACCAAAGATGAGAGGAGACGTTTGATTTATACATTGTTATAATAAGGTTGACACCTGCTGAATTCAGAGGACGGTCCTGCTGCTCGGATGGCCTCAAGTTCCTCAGGAAAGATGGTTGTTAATTATGTTTAATCTTGTTAAATACCATCTTTTCTTTTTTTGTCTGTGGAATTGTTCAATTGAAGACAAACTGGTGGTTTTACAACATGAATGGACTGTTTTAGGTAATCCCACAGAATCTCTATCTGATTAAAGTCCAGGATTTTACTAGGCTTTTTTTTCTTTTTCTTTTGGAGCCAGTCAAAGGTCGACACAATGGTCTCTTTAAGATCATCTTTACTATGTAACTACGCTGAGGTCATAAACTGATTGTCAGAGACTCCATATAACAGGTTAGATTGTGCAATGAATGTTTTCTATCCACACGTCAGACACAACAGAGCGCAGTAAACAAACTAGGAAGAAGCACTGGCGACGTTGGTGATATTTTTAACAGAAGAAATGAAACTAAAACACGTCTGCTACGTCAGCCAGACTTCCTGGTGCATCACGGCAGTGGTTTTAATCTTCTGTCTCCGTGTTCTCTTGACTTCGCTTAGGGGAACATCGAACAAGCGGCTCATTTATCCGACTTTACTTCATCAAGGTGAGAAGTGCGTCATAATTGTGCAGCAGAAGAAGCCGGACGTGGTAAATCTGAACGTAAACAATGTCTGAAGCAATCAGTGCCAGAGTTTTTTTCTCAGCTTCCTTCATCTCGTCTTGATCTTGAGACGATACGGTCGGCTCCCGTTGCTCAAGGTTGGATTCGATTGAATTTACATTTGATTGATTGGTTTCGTAATTAAAAGTTGCATTAGATTATTTAACGGTAGGTTTATGTAGTTGGTGATTTTTAAACTCTTTTCACAAAAACAATTATGCTTAAAAAACATAGAGCTTTGTTTATACTGATTTAAAAGCACTTTTGAAACACTTGATATGAATGCAAGCTGTTGTTCTGATTTAATGAGTAACAATAAAACCAATTGTGTTGTTATTTGCTCCTTTTTAATGCTAGTTTATGAAACTGAGTTGTGAATAAAAGCTATTTTTGTCGTTTCCTATGAACCTATACTGACACAGCGAGGGGATTTAACTTTTCTCTTATCTTTTTAAGTTAGCACTTACATGTTTCCCTCAATGTTTGAAAAAGTGAAGCGTGCTGACAGTTTTCTGGTTTGAGTCATTGAGCAGATAGCAAATATTACCACCATCATCACAGTGTGCAGAGGTGTTGTGAACAGCAGGTCTCCTGTCTGAGTGCCTGATCCAGATGGCTAAATGTGATTGGAGAGGGTCTGTGATTAAAGGGAGGTGGCAGAAGTGGAGCCATATGGACCCGGACTTCTCCAACTCTGCAGACTGGAAATGGAGTTTCATCCCAACACACACTTTGTAGCTGCTGTAAATTCTTCACTTTCTCAAATCCTGCTGATGAAATCAAGGTAAAATCTGTTTTTTGCAGAACACAATCCTTCCCTCTTATGCTGGATGTAAATCTGGATGAAAAATATGATGGTGACTCTTTATTGTCTTTTGCAGAACAAGAGTTTAAGAGAAACCACCCGTTAGGTTCAGATCTCGGTTTCAGACAGCTTTGAAATAGTCCAGATTTATATCAGTGTTTAACTCTAAGTATGTCCTTATGACTATGCACTTTTTATGCATAAAAAAAGCGTTCTACTCAGCTTCCCATATATCGAAGTATGCTAACTCTACTTTTGACAACAATGCAGTTTTGCGGTCATAATCGTGTTCGTTACAGTTTTATCACAACTGTTTGTTTTTAGACTCTTTGTTTTAATACGCACTCCCATGTCTTCAAGTTGCTTTTTCTGGACAATTAACAGTTTCTATTCTGTTCTATTATAGGCTTGGAGTCAAAAACTGCCTATGAAAGATAGAAGTCATGTTATTTATGGAGGCTGAGGCGATAAATTGTTGTATTCAATTCTTCAAATTAGTCACTCTTTTTTTTATTTTTATATACGCACCAAACCTGAAGCTGCAATAATTTAGCTAAGTACAATGTCTAAAAATGAGCTGCCATAGTCCAAAGAAATATTTAAAACATCTCAAAAAATCCCTGGATAGCTATTAATTAATGCATTTTTAAAAAAGAAAGAAAAAAAGTAAATCTGACTGCATTTACGTAGAGAAAATACAGAAAAAGAATCATTCAGATTTTACTAAGCAACAAGTTAATCACCAATACTGACATTAATGCATTCATTGTTTTACCATCGAGTAAGATGGAGTTAAATGGAGGACGAGATGTTTTATTGATTAAATGCAGAGCTCTTTAATTAAGAGTGTTTAAATAGGACCAGGTGATGTCTAAACTGCTTTTTGGCATCAAAAGATTAAAAAAAAGATATTTTATTTAGTGAAATTAATAGTTTTTATAATTCACCAACATGAGCAGAACAATAAAGTAATTTGAATGAGGATGAAAGTGAGCTATCTTTTCTGTCAGTCGCTCTGTTCTGGTTTTAATCAAGGTCAATACCTTGATTAAAACGTGGGAAGATCAGTGGTCCCAGATCAATATCTGGGATCACTTTTAAACTTGGCAGCATCAAAGTCGGGCAGAATTTAGTTTTCTATCTGCTGCCATGAATGACCTCCAGAAACAACTCTCCGTTTTTCCTACAGTTTCATACTGTTAACATTTGCACTGTTTATCCAGTAAAATGGATTCAATTAATCCAGGCTGAAGCAACTCTTTGCTTTCTCAGGCTCAGTTGTGTTGTTTTTCTTTGAAACCAGAGAGCATAATTTAGTGCATCATTGGAAAATGCTTTAAAGGTGAAATGCCTTTTTTTTTTTTGCTTGCCCCAGCCAGTTTCCCATGTCTTTGTGATTTTATACTCAGAGCTGTCATTCCTGCAGTGAAAGGAGAGTTGAAGGATCGATCAAACTGTCAGGTAGATTCAGTAAAGATAATCAAGATGTTAAACTACACGAAACCCCCCCCGGAGGAATTGCTTCTTCATTTAAGAAGATTACTTGTGAAGGTTTTAGGAAAAAATTGATGTCTTTGCAGTAACATCAACATAAAACAAAACTCTTAGATTTTATTGTTTAAATCATATCCATAAAGAATTAGAAAGACTCCCCAGAGTTAGTTAAAAAAAATCATGTGTTAACAGAAAAACAAGTCATTTTGATGATGAAACATAACCTGTTTTTGTGTTTAATGTACTTTCAGTTCTACAGTTTAACCTCCACTCAAACAATTTTGTTTAATTTTCCTTTCATAAAATACAGTGGACACTCCCAAAAAAGAAAATCACATTTAACGATGAAATATTTTATGATTTTGCTCAATATAAGATTTAGATTTATTCAGTGGTTATTTGAGACCTAACATGTGTTTCTGTGTTCCTGTCTGATTAAAACAACGTTAGTAGTGCTGTGGGCTCTCCTCCCCATCTTCCCACAAAAGGCATTATCACCATAGCGACCAGTGACTCTGGTTTTATTTTAGTGATGATCAGAACATCCTTAAAAAGCTAACCTAAAATGTAAAAACATTTTTCTTTGTATAGAAAAACTAACTCTAACACATAAATTCAGACAAAATACCCATTATTCTATACATGCATCTTAATTATTGAATGTTTTTTTTGGGATCCGAGCCAATACTGTTTTCTCCTCCAAACCTAATCTTGAGTAATGAAAAATGCACCGGTACCAACGTCGCTTATCAGAGCGTCTTGACGCCCATCATCAGCTTAGATACCGACAACCATCTGATTTCAATGTTTTCAATGTTCAGAGCAAATGAAGAGTGAAATTATATTCATAAGCTTGCACATTTCCTGACAGTAAATATAATCCTGTCCATTCTTCACGTGGTGAAATTGGAAAAAATGAATCATCTTGCAAGGGCTTGTGTTTGGGTGCACATCTGCTGTGAATTCATCCATTTCTGGAAGGACTGAAGAGAAATGAATGTGACACTTTACAGAGTGCACACATCAGGGAATAAGTCATTAATTAGTAAGGAGAGCAGAGAAAAAAAAGTGCCTGTTACCCACAGAGATTTACTTCATGTTTGCAGAAATTAGTTCATTCATCTGGGAGTCAGTTCTCACACTTATTAAATGCTTGTGGCTGAAATCTTGCTCTGTCCAATTACAATCCACGTTTCTGGACCGAGCTCCAGCAAACGATGCTTGAAAGTCACTGATTTACGAAACCAGAGCCTATCGTGTAGAAATACAGCTGTGCAGAGGATTTAACCCACAAAGAAAACATTATAATTAAGAGTTTTTATGAGATTTCTTGTTGTTTTCATACAAGCAAAGGTAAAACAAGCAGAACAAAATATAAGACGAAGGGGGAAAAAAACACTTGCTTTTATTTAGTGGTGTCACTATTAAACTTGATTCATACTCGACTCTGGTGTCCATGAAAAAGCAGAACGTGTATTCACTTCCAGTTTATGTTTCATAGGATGTTATGCGATGCATCAAAAATCAAGAATCAGTTCATCTAAATAGCGCCAATTTACAACAGATGTCGTCGCAGGGAATATTACAAGAAAATCTATTAAAATCAAAGATACATCATAAACAAATCAGGAAGAAAAAGTTTCCAATCTAAGGAACCCCAGCAGATTCATCGAGTCATTGACTTGCAGCATTCACTCCTCTGGAATCAGCAGACCAAAACAGTCGCTTGTGTTGTCATTGACTTTACAGCAATCCCTCATACTGAGCATGCATGTAGCGACAGTGGAGAGGAAAGACTCCCCTTTAACAGGAAGAAGCCTTCACCAGAACCAGGCTCAGTACAAGCAGACGACTGACTGGAGGTTTAAAGAGACAGAAAACAAAAATAGATGCACTGGATACTGAAAAAAAAGAGTTTATAGCAGCAGTTGTAGAACGTCACTGGAAGCATCTCAGCCCATGTTCTCATCCAAGAAGCTGTCTCAGCTAACAGAACGCCAGGCCAGGTGTGGTTACTATGGAGAGAAGAACACTAAGAGAAAACAAAAGGTTAACAAGGTTGAAATAACTGTAACTAAGTAGATTGGACAAAGGAAGAAAGTAGCAGAGACAAAAGTGGTCAGATTGTCCTCCAGCAGTCTAAGCCTATAGCAGCATAACTATAGAAAACTTAAATAACCCCATAGAGTGAGACATGAAGAAGGTAGAGCAAAGGAGAGCCTTCTGTCTAGGCTGTCTTCTCTCTGTCTTTCTTTGCATTGTTCAAGCTACTAAATAAATGTGACCGCCTTCTGTGTGGACGGTTTGCGACCCTAAAGGGACCAGCGAGCCCAGGAGAAGAACGTACGCGCCACCCAGCGGCGCCATGTTTACGTCAGTAACAACGGAACGCCGCCTTCTGTGGATGGATGTTGAATTTTTTTTTGAGCAAACGTAGTTGACCGTATCGTCACAAGATCAGCACAAGATGAAGGAAGCTGAGAAATAAGAACGCTAAACTCATCACTGCTTGCTTCAAACATTAAGTCCAGATTTTCCATGTCTGGCTTCTTCTGCAGCACAATTATATCGCACGTCTCACCTTAAGGACGTAAAAGTTGGACAAAATGCAACATGACTGTTCAGACTGCAGATGCTTTAAAAACTACGATGTTAGTATAACATGAAAGTGGGATCAAAATCAGGTTTGGATCATTTAGAATGCTTTGAAAAACTCCTATATGGCTTCCATCAGTCACTAATTATCCTCATTCTCCATCAGAAAAGTTGGATTTGGCTGCTGCTTAAACTCGAACGAGCCACTTTACTTTATCATGTTTGTACAACCATACTGCCTTTAAATCTATTGTAGCCCAAATCTTTCATTCCTCCATGACTTTTGTTTCTCCTCAACTGCAAGACCAAAGCTCCAACCAGCATTCTCCCATGTTGCCACAACAATAACAACATTCTTCTGCTCCTGCTTAAAACCCTTGGCATAGTCCATACTATACATTTAATATAGAAATTAATCAGCAAGTCCAGCAATCATTGGGCATCAAGCGATGTTCACCATGAAACAACCATAGCATGCACACACTCATACCTGAGGCCAATTTCAGGTTCCCAGTTAGCCCGACAGTCAACCTTTTGGATTGTGTTAGGATAGGACATGTGTTCGGAGAACCAGGAGCGAACCCATGAATGCAAGGTCCATGCAGAAAGCTGTCAGGCATGCATCCATCCGTTCACCCACGTATCGATCCATGCTTCCTACCATCGGTTATACCCACTTCTTGAGGAGAGACTGGTGGTTATCTGAAGCGATCATCAAGGTAAACCCTAGAGATAACCTCAAGACAACCGTGCGGACACACACCGAAGAAGAATTAACACTGACTGATTACATGCCAGGTTTTTTCGAGTGCGAGAGGCAAAAATTGGCCAAGCAAGAAAGCAAGAAGCCGCCTTAAGAAAGGCAACGTCAGAGTAAAAATGATGGTTATGATCGTTTACTGTAAACACCACCAACAAACCGGTCTGACATGTTGAAATCCAAAGATTTTCATAAAGTTGAAAAATGCTATAAACGTCTACTTTGTGTGAAATTTACCAAGAGCTTCTATGGAATAAAACGTTGCTAAATCCTCTCAGAGTGATTGTGTTCTGCATTCTTCTGTATTTCCAGAGAGCCAAACAGAGCTGTTCTTCATAACCGTGTTACGCTTTCCGGCAGCAGGGCAGCAGCAACGTGTCTGATGATAATTTGGATGCTGGACAGCAGATTGTCGCTCATATATTCCATCTGCTTGTGCAGACTCATTCATCATCCAGGCCACAATCAGCCAGGCCTCTCCATCAGCTCGGGTATCGTGGAGCAGCGCAGAACTCGAGTGTCTCATCTCTGGGCCACTGTCGCTCCGTATTCGCTCCGGCAGCAGAGAGTTTACAGAAACACAAACCAAACCCTTCATCACAGCAGCTGAAGCTTCGCTGCACGACTTCTTGTCTTTATGAATGTGTCTAAATGGCTATAATGCTGAATCACGTGATTCAGAGAAATGTGTTTTTGTTCTTTTGACTCTTGTTTCTGAAGTAAAAAATAAAGTCTGGTGTGTTCTTAAAGCAGTGTGCAAGTTTTTTCTTTAACCTGTAAGAAAAAAACTCAGCATCTCCATAGTGAGATGGTTCTTATTAAAGCTTTTTGGTCCAAAGACGAGGAAATCGTGATAACAAGGTTAGTATAATTCTATCTACTGTTCTGTGGATCATTGCATTGTAAAATAAATGTTTTTATATAACTTTTCAATTATTGAGGTCAATTGTTATAGTCTTTACCATTTTGTCCAAACTTAGATTTTTTTCTTTTTTCTATGTGTTCATACATTTACTGTCTATAGGTTTTAATATTATTTGTAAAACTGTTTCCCATGAGATCTATGAAGGATTTAGTAGATATAAAATGGCAAATTCTGAATTATTAATTTGTAGGCATTGGTATTAAATAAACAGTTCTTCTTAAAGACTTTTATTTTATCCTACGTTTTTCGGGTTTAAATTCTCCATGTACAAGTTAAACTATGCATAAGGAGCATTTGGCAATATCTAAATTAAATATATCTTATTATGTCCTAAAATTTAGTGTAAATGGCAACCATTTTTTTATACAGGAATAAACCGGTCACAGTAAACAACAAAAGGGAAGAAGGATGTATTACAATGTTAGTTTGACACATTCTGGGATGAAGACACAAAACGTCCGACGATAAAAAATTGGCATAAGAAACATTTTCTAAATTCTTAAAAATGCTTAAAACTGACATTACTACTACAGGTTAAAAACATTAAAATAAGATTAGTTTGCAAGAAAGCAAATCTCATGAAATGAAACTAAAACCTACTTTTATTTTATTGTTTCATTTTCTGATCTTTTTTCTTTTGTAAAGCACTTTGAATTGTCTTGTACACGAAAATGTGCTATACAAATAAACTTGCCTTGCCTTGCCTTGCCTTACTATGAATTCAAACTTAAATTTGAAGATTATGCCCATTTGTACATTTTCTCCAGCCTTTACTTTAAGCAGCGTCAGTTGACGCACGTCTGAAAACTCCAACGTCTGAAAGAACAGAAATGAAAGTTTATCTGTCCTTTTGAGGTCAAAATGTACGTTTTTAAGTAGTTTGTTCGCGTATTTGTGGTTGTTTTTAATAAGAACCAACTAACGTGGTTTGTTTGGCGACGGCAGCCGCTCAGCTAAACGTAGCTTGCTAACCTTCCTATTTAGACGCCATGATGTGTTTTAAACTCATTTTAATCTTGAAGCACGGCCGCTTTTCAGCTGGTTCTGTTGACAGTATTGAATTATTTGGTGCTTTAAATACTTGGTTCAGGCAGCAGCTGAGCAAACTTATATTTCTGTAACAATTATTATACAATAAATGTTTTTAATTATTGCTGTGATTTAGTTTGAATAGGAGAATTCACAAAATATTCATAGCGCTTAACTTTTTACCCGTTTAATTTAAATTTCCTACTAGATATTTCAAATACATCACAGACTAAACCTAAGATGTAATTTTTGGTTTTTAGGCTTTAGGTGTTTAAATAAGTCTTCCAAATGGTTTTGTTTAAACCTCAATGCAAACGGCGTAGTCTTCATTGTTTTTTTGTGTATTTTTTTTCAGCGTTTTTCATATTTACATGTTTGGCTTGCTTAGCTTAGAGATGCTATATTAATTCTGTTTAACATGTCTCATCAGCTTAAAAAGTCATCATTCGTGATTTATCATAGATCACACATCTGTGCTTCATGATTGAGGTGCTTTAGTGTCTGACTGGAAGAGCTCCAGCTTCTTGATTTTCATTCTTGTAATATGAACGATACTTGTAAAAGAACAAATGAAACATCACTGCCACCAGCTGATATGGAGTGTAAACTGGAACTTATGCACACAAAATCTAAACCTCAAGATTAATGATGCATGAATGGGAGGAAAGTCTTGATTCAAACCAGGATCTTCTTCCTCTAAGGCCAGAATGCTACTAAATATCCCAACGTTTAGTGGTTTCCCTCCAGGTACTCTGGCTTCCTCCTGCAGTCCAAACACGACTGTTTGGTTGAAATGGTTTCTCTGATTGGTCCGTAGGTGTAAGACCACCAGTTCTCTCCTGATGGTCGTTGATGATGGCCACGGTTGACCAGCATGGACGGTACGGGTAATAAATAGTTGGATATTATTGTGATAATAATATCATTTTGATTCCAACTTGATATTTGTTCTTCCTTTATCATTGGCTAAAGACTTTAGTCTGGTTATAATACATTTTTTACGCTACAACTTTTTTTTTTTTTTTTTCTGTTGATTACATCTTACCTGTAATTATTTCTCTCTAAAGTCCTGGACAATGAAGGGAGTTCCTTTTTTTGGATGTAATTGTATTTTTATTGTATTTACCTACATCAACATCACTGCCTAGACTTCCTTTCAGGTTGTCACATGTTAACCACTGACTTTAAGTATGTTATCTTTTCATTTTTAGGGTGTTGATCATCTTTTCCAAAACTGATGACCTGATTATCAGTAAACTTCACAAGGTAAGTGTATCGCTTCTTTTATACTGTGGTTATAAATCACGCCGGGAGTGAGCTGATAGTGGTGTATCGGTTCTATACTGGTCTAAAGGAGCTTTGAAGGTCTCTTTACACATTGGGTTGCACATTGAGAATAAAACTAGCATCAGTGCGTTTGAGTGTTTGGTGAGAAAATAACTTATTGTTTGGCAAAATGAAAAAAATGCTTTTCTGCTGCCGAAATAACTTGGATTTATTTGTTATTGTTGCTGACAATTTGTTCGGCTTTGACTCAACATTTTAACATTTTTGGTCATACTTAGGATTTGTGTTTTTAAAAACTCACATGTAAATGTTTGATTTTTGCATCACACTTTTTAAATCTCCCTTACCTGAAACAGATTTTTGCTTTGTTGCTGTGTGTGATTTTTCTTTTCCAGCTTTTTGCTAATGTTAGTGGATTTTATTGTTGAGCTCTTTTTGGCTTCTTCTTTGACGTTTATTTTTCCTGTTTAATGCCGCAGTGTTATGTTCCTGAAAAGTGTTAATTCCAAGTTGGGTGTAAAGAGTTCAGATTAGAAGGTAAAGAAGATCCGAAGTGAATCTTTAATTGTCTTGTTTATTAAAGGGTATGGTAACAATGGAAATACATGTGATACTTAATATGCTTTTCCCTTGCTTTAAAAGTGCAGAAACATCACATTAATGACCAGAAAGTCTCGGCGCACCCAGTGTTGTAGACTTAGAAAATTTACGGAAGACATATCAGTGCTTTGAAGACCAAAATCGTCCGCTATTCTTTGCTGTTGAACATTGTCATGTGCTGAAATGATGTTGGAACGAAAAACACAAGAAAAATATCAAGTTGAAATCAAACTGAGAATTTGAGACCATAATATATTGTCTCCCCAAAGATTTCACTTATTAAGTTGTATTAAAACCATCCAAAGTTTAAATTCTTATGCAATAAATACTTTTCCATATTTCCATTTCTTTGAGTATGTCAATATATCTGTCTTACAGTCCCGACAATAACTTACTTTCTAGGCGTTATTGTAACTTTTTGCTGCCCAGGATTTTATTGCACTAATAACTGAGAGGAACCTCTCAAGTACATTGTTGGTGTGGAATCTATTTTTGCTGTGCCTGGAAGCTCAGAGGAGAACCATCAGTTATTTTCCTACTTGGAGGAACGTCAGGAAGTCATTAAGATGAAAACAAGGGAGCGAAGTTCAGACCTCGGATTCCAGACTAGATACCCGACCCCAGGGCTTTGGCACAAAGGGACTGTTGACTCTCCGTGCCACTAGGACCTGACTCGGGTCTCGGCTCCCTGAGCCCAAGTCGTCTCTCTTCCCGGGTGCGTCGTAAGGCCCGAACGTGTTGCTGTGGTAAACCAGCGGTCTGTCGCTCATTCTCTGGACCATCGGCGTGTTATCTGGACAGTGGCTGCTGCAGGGGAACAAGTGGCACATGTTCTTTGAGCTGTTGTAGAACTGGGACGGTCCCCGTGCGAGGGGCCCCACGTACACTGGTAGGTCTGTGTAAGAGTTCAGGTAGGTGGAGTAATGTCTGTGCACCACCGTCGAGGAGGAGCGGCGTAGTGCAGCAGCGTTCTGCAGGATAGCTTCTCTGTAGGAGGGCAGCCGGGTGGAGTCGGCGTATTTTACCTTTTGCTTGTAAGGGTACGATCCCATATGGGCTGGGTCTAAGTAGGCTGGCTCAGCTGCCAGGGGATAACAGGACAGGTTGTGGCCCAAACTGCCGTAAAGCTTGTGAGGCGCTGGATTCGGCCCCACCACCCGTGGAAACAAATCCGGCATGTAGGTCCGGGTGGAGGCAGCTGTTGATGTAGAAGGCTTCGTTTCATCCACCTGACAGATTCTGTCGTTGCCCCACGTGGCTTTAAGAAATGAAGTTCGTCGATTCAATTTGTCCTTTCCTAAGAGGGGGATTTCGTCCTTTTCTGGCTCCAGGTAAGACTTCATGCAGGAGTTGCAGCTGGTGCTGCCAGGATAGTGTCCCGCAGCGCACGGCATGGCTGCAGCATCGGGTCTCTGGTTGTTTAGGAGGTGATTAGGTCTCGACTCCGCAAAGCAGGACCACGGTTGGTCGTAGTCTACTCTCACTCTCGGTTCAGGATTATTAAACAGGTAGCTGAATGATCTCCTCCGGCTCACGCAGTCCGGGGGATAGCTGAACTTCCTCCTTAACGCTCCTTTGTTTTCCACGTAAATGTCGGGTACCTGGAACTCCCTGTAAGAAGCAAAAGGCGATGTTGGGTGGCAGCCCTGGTTCTGCACATACAGCCTGCTGCTGTGGTGGGGATTCAAAGTCCCGGAGGGGGTGGGATCTCTCATGGCGATGTGTGGGCTGCTGAGGCTGGAGATGGGCAAAGTTCTCTCCAACAGGTGCTGGCTGCTGTGGGAAGGCATGGTGTAGCGCAGAGGTGTGGGTCGGGTCACGATCCTGGGCTTTTCTAGAAGGAGCTGGGTGGCGTCCCTGTAATACACTGGGAAGGTTGGAGTAATGGCTCTCTGAGGATAAGGGGAGTGGTTGTCTACTATACTAGAGATGTAGGGCAGACGGCCTTGGGTCACTTCTGTGGCGGTGGCTCTGGGAGGCAGGCCGGCTCGCATTGTGTCGGCTCCACGTCGGCTCCAGTTCTCTATTGTTTTCGTAGCGCTGTCCAGAGAGTTCTCCACCCTGGCGGAGGACACCATGTCCTTGGCTGTCCTCAGCATCTTTAGCATGTTGGCCTGCGTGTAGTTGGTGGTGACGTCTGGACTCTGGAGGCTCCCATTGAGGTCGCTTTGCTCGACGCCGTTGAAGCAGCTGTAGATGCCCTGCAAACAGACAAAAAGGTCAAAGTTAATCATAATAAACACGCCGTCTGCTGAGCTCTCGATTATGTTCCGTCGCAGTAGCAGATTAGTCCCCTATAAGAAAACCAACTATTAACATAATAATGGCTAATGAATGAAATTCCATGTTGCAGAAGGAATATTTATCCTTGTTTATTATAATTTTTTGTTTCTGCTCTCATGCAGTATTAAAAAAACATCAGTCCTTGAAATGTTAGTTGCTGATCACGCACATGGAATATTAGTTCCCCCCCAACCAGCTTTATTTTACTTTCAAATTGTGAATGGCTTTGTAATGCAGAATCTCACCTTCTGACCACAGTTGGTACAGAGATAAAGGTTTTTAATGGAGTTATTTAAATTCACTTTGAATCACGACCGCCTCTTCTCTTTCAGCAAATATCCACGGAATCCACTTTCCCATTGCAAGATCATTTGGCTTCTGTTGTCGTTGCCCTCAAAAATAATGTGGTTATGGAATGGTTTTTGTTTATTATTGGGTGTTTAGCTGGAGCTTTGTACTTTTATTTATTTTTAACACCGCATGATCTCATAAAGAAATGATAACAATACACATCCTGTAAATACTTGGCCTTAATTGGCAGTTGGAGAATTACCTGCTAATTTGATTGAATGCTAAAAAGTTTTTTCATTTGTAGTTTTTTGCGAGATAATAAGGATAATCGGGTAATTCAGTCGTGTTATCTTGGCTATTAATAATTTCTGTTTGGATCATGGGAATAACAATAACAAGAATCGTCCAAAATCAGCAAGTCAGACGTCAAATGGCAAAATGATGTCGTCCAGGAAAGTCAGACTGATGCTTTTTTTCCCCTACAGTACTTTAAACAACTATAAACAACTTACTCTGCTGATTGCTAGGAGAAAGTCCAGTCGCTCAGATCTGCGCACTGAATGGCGAAGTTTCCAGTAAAGCAGATGCTCCCAGGCGAACACCAGCAGGCTGAGACCCATGGCGACCAGCAGCATGTAGAAGACGCCGGCCATGTTGTCGATGTCCAGCTTACTGCTCATGACCTCTTTCTTCTCGTTACGACAGATGCCCGTGAGCCAGACGGTTTGAAGCTTTTGTGTGTCGCCTGTGGGTAAAAATAACAGTTATAAGGAAGAGACACGACTTTTCTGCTGCTGTGAGAAATAATGTAACTGTAATATGTTTTATGCATTGTGGGTTATTATTACTGTTGCAGTCTGTTATAAATTGGACCAGAGGTGACTAACCTTCAGGTGGAATAGTAAATCACCTTCATATTTGGTTTTATGTTTCAATAATTTATATATATTCACATTCATATGCTTGCTACTACGTTTCTGTGAGCATGAGGACTTGTATGCACTATTACACTTCTTGCTGCTGTTTGGTGTTCAGATCTATGAACGCAGCAGAAATACCGTCAGCCAGGAACTGCAGCAGGGCCAGGTCGATGGGCCGCTTCCAGCGCGAGTCCTTCTGCAGAGCGATGCCGTAACCAGTGGTTGCAAACACCTTCCCGCTGCCGATGGTTACCAGTTTGCACCCTTCGTCTTTGCCAGCCATGTAATTCAGCACAGCAGCATCGTAGATGAATG
The DNA here is from genome assembly GCA_032876305.1 of Orestias chungarensis. Taxonomy (NCBI): domain Eukaryota; kingdom Metazoa; phylum Chordata; class Actinopteri; order Cyprinodontiformes; family Cyprinodontidae; genus Orestias; species Orestias chungarensis. The sequence continues at coordinate 417,760 of JAVLVB010000270.1, forward strand.
CATCCAGTTTCCTAGCATAAAAAAAAAAAAAATGAAACACTTAATTTATCTGTTTGGCCCTGCTCACGCTTCCACATGGCATGTGTCTTTGTGACATACCCTGTTTTAAGGCTGTTGAGAGCATCCTCCACTCCTTTTTGGTTGTATTTGACCATGTGGGAGTGCATCTCTGGGTAGTTGCTCCTTATGTTGCGCTCTGTGCTGCCATTTGGGACTGTACCAAAGCGGAACGGTGGATACTGCTCCTGTGGCTTTTGAAACTGTCGAAGGATGTGGAATACCATTTTTTATTAGCAAACATGATTCTCTTGCTTTTGTAGCTAAACAAAAGGTGGCTTTTGTCATTCACATATTGCCCAATACATAGTTTGACAAATGTGCAGCTGAGAGTGCATAATTTTTAGCCTTCCCTGTTTATTTTATTGCATTTTAATTCCATTCAGTCATTGTGAAGCAGCAGGGTTTAAACAAAATGGCCTGACATGCCAAGAGTGTCTATATTGTTTTATTACTGTCATGTTGGCTTTGTGTTGTTGATTGACACATCTAACATCACTGTAGTAGGAATAGATCTAAGGTCTAGGATGTTGAGTCCAGGGGGATTCAGGCTTCTTCCAATCTAAAAATAGTCCTTATTTCATCTCTTCCGCTTTGGCACTACTATATGCATTTAATTACCAAAGAAAGAAAGTGGGACGAGTGGGAATACAGGGTTTGACTTTTTTAATTAACCTTATGCAAATGCTGTCAGACTCCATATGTTATATAATGAACATTTATTTAAAATAAAACAAATACAGTCCATTTGCTCTGGGAAACTTTGCAACAATATATGTTCTTGTACTGTAGTTATAGCAATTACTTGGACTCCTGCACCAGTACCAAGAAGATCAGGTCAATCTAAATAGTAGATTTTAAGCTAGTTTTTGCTTGGATGGAACTGTTTTCGTGTTGCGTGAGGAATCTGGTTGTCAGTCCCTCTCGTATAAGATGCTGTTCCTAAAACGGCAGACGTCTCAACACCGCAGCGTTGACCTGCCGTTCCTGTGGAACAAGGTCAGTTTATGTGTCTTTGCGCTGCAGCTTATTTCCATTTTCCTGCCCTGAGGAGTTGGCGCAGCTGGTCAGACTGCGGTTCAGCTCTACATCCTATGGTGTTGGCCACATAAAGACGGATGCTGAATAATCTATGGAGTCGCTGTCAGAAGAGCTTTTGTTCCTGCCACCGCAGTGCAGAATTGGTGAATAATGAAAAGAGAATTGCTTGCGACTTTGCTAGAATCGTAATGAGCGGCGGACAGCTTGGTCTTTTTCCTTAATTTTCTGAAAGCAACGAGACTACAAATCACGTTTCCACAGATTTCCTCATCAGTCCCTCCATATAAATACGTCCCCAGGGGAGCACAAACGGGGTAATAATGCCAGGAAACTACAATTACAGTCTACCCAAAAGTTTACTCGGGTATATCGTCTACTTCCCATTAACATCCTGTTCTAATGAATAATGTAATTTAATCTGTTTTGCCTGTTTGCTCTGCGGTTGACACGCCCAACATAGACGTCCTAGCGTTGCTACCATAAACGGGAACTTCTGTACCTTTTTGTCACTCAGCCCGGACACGGTGTCGATGTATTGCTCTTGGATCATGAAGGCAGCCAGGTTGGCCGTGTAGGAGGCCAGGAAGATGACGGCAAAGAAAGCCCAGACCAGAACCATGATCTTACTGGTGGTGCCTTTGGGATTCTCGATGGGAACTGAATTGTTGAAGACGATTCCCCAGAGTAGCCAAACGGATTTCCCAATCGTGAACGTGGGACCGCCGGGATCTAAAGACCAAAGAGACAAAATGGTTACGTCACAGATTTAGTCCTGAGTCGTTTTACCAAATTAAATGCTGAAATGAGCAAATGTTTTTATTTCTGTTTTGGTAGGCCAACCCCGGAATGCTAAACCTTGTGTTGTGGCAGACCAGCAGGACAGCAAATTAAAAAAAAGTCAAAAGTTGACAGGAAACTTGGAAAAATATAACTGCGCCGCAAGAAACAAAATGTTACCAAGTAGTTTTGTCTACTTTCTATTAGAAACCTCTTCGTTTTGTCTTGTTTGAAGTGCACAAACTTACAAGTTAATTTACAGCAACTTCAATAATTGTTAAACAAGGTTCCAGTTTCATTGGTGGATTAACGGTTGGAAGAACAGTTGAAACATATAGAAACAAACAGTATAAAAACCTGCAAATGGAACTAATGTCAATGTTTAATAATGATCAACTTAAGATCTTGATGAAAAGTGATTTAGTTTTGCTTTGTTTGGAGTGTTTTAAGTTATTAGAAAACACTTGACAAGGTTGTGTTTCCTAAGTCTAGATATTTCTATTAAAAACATGGAATAATTGTTTGAGAAATTACTAATGTAACGATTCATTCAATGATGTTTTTATGACTAAACAACTGAGACCAGTTTTTTTACATTTATTCTCTTCTAGTTAAGATCAACGCAAACAAGTTTTAGTTTTTATTCTTATGTAATGCGGTTCATACTAGTTATTTGTTACAAAAAACATTTGGTCACCTTTGTCATTATTTGTTCTGTTACGTTTCTTTTCTTTAAGTTTTTAGAGGTGCTGAAAACAGGTTCTTTCTAGTTGCTTTAGCTAATAATGCTAAACAGATGAAGATGATGCACCCGTTTAATAAGTTAAAATGTAAAGGGTGGAAAACATCTGCAGGTGATCCGGTGTGAAACAACATGTTACAAGGAAGGAAAACCTGTCCTTAAAGCATCTGGTGGCATGCCCCGTGTGCCTCTGTCACCCGTTACGCTAGCGCTAAAATGAAACCGCAGTATCTTGATTCAACAAAAACTGATCCACTGTAGAAACGCTGTAAAAAAGACTTTTCATGCTCTTATTTTCTCCTAAAAACTCTTGATACCTTTCAGAATCCAGTTTAAGGAGGATGGAGTTATGGCTTTCTATACTTGCAGGATTGACGGTTGTAAAACGGATGCTTTTCACCGCTTTGTATTACAGTAAAAGTAAATTACATTTTACATAATCACCACAGGTCTACTGTAAGTTCTCAATTATGTGACCATGTCTGCTGATGCTTAAGGGTTTTGCTGAACGGTTCCTGTTTTGTAAACTTAAAAAAAAAAAAATGTTTTTGCTTAGTTGCTGAGACAGAAAAAAGAAAATGAAAAGCTGACATTTATACAGCTGATGATTGCAGCCTGGACATTGTGTTTGTTGTTATTTCTCTTTCTCTGTGGAAGCTACCTTACATGGTATTGGCTGGACTCGATTGCGAATCAGCCTTTTAATTCTTTTTCTTGCTGGTGATTGGCTGTTCCCCAAGAGCGGTAATTAAATAACCCTAGTTTGTTTTGGCAGCAGTGCTAAGACTGCCTCCACTGTGCGTATCAATGCATTTTACAGTATATTTACATACATAAACCCACCTGTTCAATCTGGAATCTTCACCAAAATCTCTTTCTCAATATTCAACGGCTTGTTTTATGTCATTTTGAAAATGTATTAAATTAAACGACAGCCTTCCTGTTACCAGCGGATGGCTGCTCAGTAAGCTCAAGCCCCCCCCTACGACCCACTTCTTTGGCACATACCTTTGGCGCTGACCAGGCTGCGGTTATACCCAACCGGACTGCAGTACTCAAACACAAACACCGTGATGGCCACCACGGTCAGACACATGACGAACATCATGACCCAGACCGCTGGGCTGTATGGTTCTGAGGAGACACACGTCATTATTAGGCAGGAATCACGTAAAACGAGGAAAACATGGCTAAACTGAACCGCTTCTGATCCAATCTCTTAAGACGCCATTTGCTCCCGACCTAAAAAAGCCGACGGAGAGACGGTCCCGTTGCTTCTCGCCACCATCACGCTGATTCCCGTCTCGACAAACGGCACCGAGAAGTCGATGATCTCCGAGCGCTCTTCGTTGATGGTCAGCGAGCCGATAGCCATGTCCGCCCGTTTGTAGAAAACCTGTTGAGAGAATCGAAACGCCACAAAGAGACTTTTTGTCCGCGTCACAAAGCATGGGACAAGCAAGGCTCGGTAACATGAGTTACAGAAACCGTTAGTTACAGACTCACAAACTGAGCCACCTTTTTGGATTCTGGTAGGTCACGTTTCTTGGAAACATCTTTGCAAGATTTACAGCCAGAGCTGAGAAACTCACGAAGCTTTTAACTGTGACTTAGTGGTTCTCTTGGTAAAATTCCATGGTTTAAAGGTTTTAAAACCTTTACATGACGGCTTTAGCCTCTTTTAACCTGTTTGCAAAACCACAGACAGAGATACAATAAGTATTTTATCTGTTAAGTGTAAATATTTTTAATAACCGATGTCACAAGAAAGATTTCAATTTGAGTCTACATGTAGTAGAAAGTTTAGTTTATTATTCAAATCAGTTCAAATGGTTTTTAATCTAAGGAAACTTGGCAGATTGAATCGAGTCATTGACTTGCAGCTTTTATGGTCTAAACACTATAATATAAAAGCTATAAGTAAATTATAGTTATTGGTCAGAGATCTGTTTAAATAGTCGTATTTCTTCAGCGCTGCTTTCATCAATAAACTCCAGCTTTCAGGTTTTAGAGCCTAACGTGGTGAGTACAGCCGAAGGAAAACACGTGACCGTCTTCAGCCAATTAAAGCATTATCTCGGGAGTTGAAATAATTGTTTCAGTGCAATTTATCACGTGTTTTTATCATCTGCTGCCCGCATGTATCGCTATGAAACGTCAAAAGCAAACCCTGGATTTAACCTCCCCTCCATTTCTCTTAATGGTTTTCTGGCTTGTCACCTTCAGACTTTCCTGCCTTAGCACCTCAATATGGAGGGACTGCTGGCCTACAGCACAGAAGCTCTGCTTCATTTAAGCCGCCCGCTCTTTTGTGACGACAGATGGCTCATTGAACATCAGGGCCTTTCTGAAAAAAGTCCAGTAAATCGTAAGACACCTTCAGCAAGAAGGTCAGCTGGTGGTTAGAGGTAAACCTTTTTTATTATATAAACTGCTGTTTACCTCCTATAATCTCTTTAAACACAGTTTTTTTCCATCGCTGACATCATTATTGTATTAATAGAATAATATTTGTAGACTCTAGAGACCCCGACCACACAAAATGAAATGCTGCCCTTTACGATACTTTTATAATTTTAATTTATCGTGTATCTTTTCAAACCTTCAGAGTTTCACTTGATCCGTTTCCTCATGTTTTCAGTTTAAATAAATTCTTGAAAAGGTTAAGAAATGTAAAGTTTTCCATAGCAGTGGGTTAGCCAGATCATGGGTCAACAACAAAGTCGAGATTCAATAAAGGGACATCTTTGGGAAATCTGTGTTTCCATCAATGCACAGAGCACCGGGTATGTCTTATTAGCAGGATGTTTATGCAGAAGCAGAGTGTCGCTGAATCCTTTACATTCAACGTAGACGTGGCGAAGACCAAACTTTCCGCCACAGAGTCTTGCAAATGATGAAGGGCGTTTCTCTTTCTAGCTGCGGTTTATTTTAATAAATCCAGATTTTCCTAGATATCGTCTCCTCTCTCCATCATCGGTCTTCACTGCTCTTCACAACTGAACTCAAGTCTATGTTATCTCCAGTATTTTCTTTGATACATAAACTGTTCCTCCAGGATCTCTGGAGGAGGTCTATTGTAATCGTTGTATACAGTTAAAGCGGACACTCGTTTAAATGACATGTGAAACACGGTCCATACCTCTCCGATCATCCCGTTCCAGATGCCTCTGACCAGCTTGCCGTGTTTGCCGTTGGTGACCAGGTAAAGGTCGTAGGAGAACTTGATGGTGCGCGAGAGTTTCTTCAGGATGTCGATGCAGAACCCTTTGCAGCACAGTTTGTTGTACGGCTCAGTGTGACCCACGATACTGGAAGGCAACACGACAAAGACACAAGATTGTTTCTTCTCCTTTTGCATTATTACCTAGTTTGTTGTTTCAAACCCGAACAACCAAGCGGGATTTTAGCATTTAAGGGATTACACTGGATATTGATCTGAATACGGGTTAGAATTAGGGTTAGGTGTAGGGTTTTAACCTCCTGCTGCCGTTGCAACATCTCCTGGTATTTAAATAAGTGTGCTTTGGTAATGTGGAAAATGTTCAGCTAGTTTCCGTCACATTTCAGACTTAACTGTTTAAACAAAGCAACAAACTCCTGGAGCGCTAAAATGTCTGACCAATTTGTTTCTTTCCAGACTGAGTATCTTATTTTTTTACAGCGGCTTTTGATCAAAGATCTGTGTAATGAGCAATTTCTCACTTTTAGGCTTGATATTGAAGACTGCATTTCACCAAGGCATGAAGTTCAATCCTAAAATGGATTTAAATGTTATTATATCTTTATGCAATGCTTGCCCTTTTCTCTTTCGTCTAAAGTCCAGGGACTTTGGACTTGTCTCTGCATGAAGATGTTACCATTTTATGGACAAAGTCACAAGAGACCACACATTCTGGAAGCTCAACAGGCCTAAAATAGCACAAAACAGGATTTCTTTTGGTTTTTAGGTGGGAATGTTTTAAAATAGTGAAAGTCTACAAACCCCTTCTCAGTTACGTGTTTGTAGTGTCATCAGAAAGCCAAACGTCTTTGTTACATATAAACACTTTTCTTCCTTGATGAATTTATTTATTCATTTATTTTTTGTTATAATCTCATTCTAAACGAAACCTTCGTCGAGTAGATAACTGACATATTCGTCCGTCCTTGTCCTGTACTTGTTCTGTACATCTAAGGCGGTTTGTGAACACAAGAGCCAGGTTACAAGTCAGAAATGCTTTACAGAGCCGAAACGCAAAAAAATGTAAACAACATCATCCAAGGTTCTTCAAAGAGTTGTTTTTCAGATACTGATAGCTGCAATTTTTAGCAAAGCAATCTTGAAATCACTTGTTTTCTTTACCACAGTTAACGACTGTTGGATTGAACAAAAGTCGGGCTATAGAGTTTAAAGTTAAAACTAGAATTACTTTAAAAGTCTTGTTCTGATATCATTGCTCTTTTACTTTCACTCAGTTAGATTGAATTAAATAAACCTTTAATTTCATTGCTATTTAACACCGTTTTGTATATTTATCTTCCAGCTCGAGGTTATCCTTCACCAACACATTACCTCACAATTCAAGAAAATATCTCCCGAGTGATGTGAGACCAAACAAGCTTTATGTAGATAACAGAGAGAAAGAAAGACAGCCAGGGATTGTTATTGTCCTTCTGGAGAACTATTTAGACTAAAGGCATCGAGTTTGTGGTTCTGGCCGAGTCAAAGGTGGGCCTTTTTGTCTGAGGAGGCATGGATGAGCGTCCCTCTCTCCCCGTCTGGCAGTCTGAGGGACTGAAACAGATAACCTGTACCGCTGGAGGCTCTCTGTTTGAAAATCCCTTATGCTCATTCAACGCTGGAGGGGAAAGTTAGGCCATATGGAGATGGAGATAAACGAAGGTCACTTGTTCGCAAGGATTACGTAAAAAAACCAAACATTTTTAGACGCTTTAAAAGTGGATACCCCTGAGAAATCCAAAGCTTTTAACTCGAGCAAACTGACTGGGATTTAATCTGCATACATGTTTGTGAAAATACATGATTTATATTTATCTAAAACAGCATGTCTGGAGTGTTTTTCCTACCAACTCAAAATTGTGTGAGATTGTTGGAAAATTCAACATTCTATACAATTGTTCAAAGTTCCAAAACATCAGAATTACCCAGGAAAAAATTGGTAACTAGTGTTTTTATCAAAACAAAAGTTCCTCGCAGTTCTTTTCACCTCCTACGTTCCCAACCATTTCTGCCATTGGGATGAAAACGGATCTCAAATTCTGTTTGCATTTTCATCATATAGTTGGGCAGGATTCAGATAATATTATCCAGTTTGACATTTTTAGGTTTTTGAGATTGTGCTGAGCTCATAGACTAATGTCTAATGTCTGGAGAAACTTTGAAGAGCTAGCAAAGAAGGTAGCGCCATTTTATTTTATTATCATTATTTTTTATGTGTCTTTTTTTTTGTTTTTTTTGGCTCTGCGTCTTCGGTCGTCGACTTAATAAAATAAGAAAGCAGGAGCGGGAGGGGCTGATAGCAAGGAGAACAGATAGAGATCAATCAATACTTCCAAGTGTTGAGGGCACAGATCTCAAAAAATTATCCAATAATGTGGAAAGTAGCTGGATTTCTAGTAAAACATAAACAAATTATGATAGTCAGGAAGTTTAAATCAGGGAGCACGAGGTCAGTGTCACAAAAATCAGTTCAGGATGAAGCAGACGTCTCGTACTTCAGTTCATTAGCGATAGGCAAACAGCTGTTAGAGCTGTGCTACTGCGACCAACTGGTTAGGAGGTTGAGTGGCAGTGTTGAACAAATATGTCTAAATAAAGGTTCAATTTTAAAGCAGCACTACAGTGTTTTGTAGCGTTGTACCATTTTATTTTAAGATAATTTATTTTTTAGAATTAATTTTTGAAATTATTGCTCAAAAATGATTATTTAGACTCTTTGTTTTCACATTTAGATTTTCTCTGTAAACAGTTTGACATTCTCCTTTCTCTTGAGCTTTGTTGTTGATAAAATATTAAGTAGTTGGTTGTCTTCGGCACAATCTTTCATCATGAGGGAAAATCTGGTCTTGATCCTAAATAAGCCCACGGGGTTGGGGTGGTGTTGGGTCATAGGGTCACCGTCTGCCGACTTGGTGGTCTCCCACCCATCGAAAACTGAACAACAAAAATCAAGCTGCATCTCCTTTCTAGGAGCTGCTCTTTCTGTAACTGCTGTTCAGACGGACGTCTGATTACGTTCCAGTCATGATTGCTGCTTCCTCCTAATTTTCTTCATAATCTGCTCACTGTTTTGTAGCCCATAATAAGCTCAGCATCTATGATGAGCAGATCTCAAATTCTGTTTGCATTTTCCTCATATAGTTGGGCAGGATTCAGATAATATTATCCAGTTTCACATTTTTAGGTTTTTGAGATTGTGCTGAGCTCATAGACTGATGTCTAAATTACGTCCTCAGGGGGACGTTAGCTATTTACAGGATAAAAAAATCTGGCTTTTTCATCAATAACCCAATAACAATTTGGCTGCAGCTTATGTGCCGTCTTGTTGTCATTGATTGAACGTTGTCATTTCCAAGCTTACAAAGATCTCCCAACGAAGCATCTCATCATTTTCTCCGACCATTTCTAAAAGTTCAGGATATTTTCACGGTGCAGAAAGCATTCACCGTGCTTACGTTCTGCAACATTTTGTGCACAAATCTCATTCCAAATTATATTAAATCATCATCTTTTCTGCAACTTCCTTACGACAGTACATGGATAAATGTGTTACAAATGGAAAACCAAGAAATCTCTTATGTATTCACAGCCTGTGAAGTTCAAAACAGTTGTTTCCACCGATCTTCAGTGAGGCGTTTCTACAGCTTAAATCGACTTCATTTGAGGTAATATCAATGGATTGGACTTGATTTGGAAAGACAGATGGCTGTCACCATACGGAAGACACTCCTTCATAAAAGCATGTCTGGAGTTTTCCAAGAGGTGTCGTAAGGACTCAGTACATTAGAAACAAACTTCGCTAGTCTGGTGAGAAAAAGAACAAACTCTCTTGTGTGAGCTCATTACCAGGCACATACAATCCCAATACTCAAGCATGGTGGTGGCTGCATGATTCTATGGGGATGGCTTAAAGCAGAAGGAACTGGCAGACTAGTCAATGACGTTATACTCGTGTTCCAACATTAAATATATAATGAGATTTTGCCTTTCGGCCGTCAAAAACACGTCTAGCGGTTCAAGTGGCAATTTGTGACGCTTCAAACGACCCGCATCAAGTGTCCACGCTTCCGGGCTCTTCAACAGTCTTTTTTTTCCCCATTCATTTCAGTATCTACCATCCAGCAGCGTTCAGAGTTTGGTTTCAGCGCTAGTTTCGTCTCACTCAAGTCAGCAAAAACAGTGACAATAAATTTGTCCGTCATTATCACTTCCCTGTCTTTCACCCTGTTGGAAAATTTCCCTACATCACAAAGTACAGTCCCTGATTGGTTGACGCTCAAGGATCAGCGGGGAGAATGTTCCAATTTCCCAACTAGAGCGTTCGAGACGTCTAGAGCGTCAGAGGCGTCGAAGGCTCGAAATGCGTCTGACCCTCGAAAAGCTCAAAAGAGGTGAGACTTCCTTGACGCTCCTAGTTTATGTAGACTTTGCATGCAAACCAGATGCGTTCGGCCTTCAAGAAATGTTGACATTATATTGTTTTTCCGTGTGGTGGAAATTACATTTATTTTATACTGTGTTAGGAGAAAATTGCTGTTATGGAATATTATTCCAAGTGTCGTCATAGGGACAAAACCTGGCGAGTATCAAAATGTTTGCCTATCCAGACGTTTTTTTGTGCTTCGAAGCTTTAATTAGGAAAATATTTTGCCTTTATTTACAATAAAATATTTATTTTTCCTTGTTATTTATGTCAGCAGAGGTGCTAATATGTGTGTCCTTAAAGAGTTACAGAAAATGTAATTGTTTCTATAAACTGAAATGCCTGAAAGAATGACATCGTTTTCACATGATTTTATTGGAGTTTTATAAAAACATAGCAGAAGATATAAGTTCAGAGTTGTCTATTGTAAGCAAAGCTGTTAGGTAACGTGTTATAAGATTTAGTTGTTTAAAAAAAAATTGTTTTTCTGGAATAAATGAAAAAACTTGCTATACATACATTTTTACTACATTCCAGTTACTTCTAGGGCTGCAACTAACCATTATTATCGATGAATCCGTTGATAATTTTTACGATTAATCGATTAATCGCTTTTTACTATTAATTTATTTAGCATTTACTTTGTTGTGCCGTTCACTGCAATTTATTTAACTTTGTTTAAAGGAGCAAATGAGCTCAACAGTAAAATGTTTGTTAATTTTTAGGCATAAAATACAAAAATGAGGTTGAATTCTTCCTAACCTATTGAGTGTACTGCATATTGACAAAAATCTCAGCCCTTATTATCTTGTACATTTAAATGTATATATTGTCTTTATTGTTATTATCTTTTATGTTCAGCAGGAGGCTTATTTTTACATATAAAATGAACTTGTGTCTCTACCAGCATGTTTAGAACAGACTTTGTATGGGGGTGACTGTCTTGTTCCACATTTATTTTTATTGTTGCTTGTTTTTTTCTGCAGAAGAAACGCAAAATGACAAAATAAGGACGAGTTGAAATATTTCTAGTTGCTGGACTTTAGAACTTTGCTGCTTTTTCACACCGTAACTGAAGTGGCCTCTTCTTGAGAAGGTTCATTTGATTTTGAGACCTTTGCCTTAAAGTTTGAAAAGAACAACAGCTAATTAAACCTATTGCTTTGGTTTATGGTTTTATTCTGGGTATAAAGCTCATGTTAAAGCCGATTGACTTCACAAGTAACTTTGTTTTAGTGGTAACTCTGATCCGAACCAGTTCACTCTCCAACACCATTGTTCTACTGAGTTTTTTTTAAGGTGTTCCAGGAAGTCCTTATTTGTTTCAAACCTTCTGATTAGCTCTTACTCTATAGGGTTAAGTTATTTAAGTTTTTCTATAGTTATGCTGCTATAGGCTTAGACAGCTGGAGGACAACCTGACCACTTCTCTCTCTGCTACTTTCTTCCTTTGTCCAATCTACTTAGTTACCGTTATTTCAACCTTGTTAACCTTTTGTTTTTTTCTTAGTGTTCTTCTCTCCATAGTAACCACACCTGGCCTGGCGTTCTGTTAGCTGAGACAGCTTCTTGGATGAGAACATGGGCTGAGATGCTTCCAGTGACGCTCTACAACTGCTGCTATAAACTCTTTTATTTCAGTATCCTGTGCTTCTAATTTAGCTTTATGTCTTTTCAAACCCCCAGTCTCTCGTGGCAGATGGCTGCTTGTACTGAGCCTGGTTTTGGCGGAGGTTTATTCCTGTTAAAGGGGAGTTTTTCCTCTCCACTGTCGCTACATGCATGCTCAGTATGTAAAGTCAACGACAACACAAGCCATTGGTTCTGCCTGCTGATTCCAGAGGAGTGAATGCTGCAAGTCAATGACTCGATGCAATCTGCTGGGGTTCCTTAGATTGGAAACTTTTTCAAATTGATTTGTTAGAATGTATTCTTGATTTTAATTGATTTTTTGTGAAGTGAGACGACACCTGTTGTAAATTGGCGCTATATAAATAAACTGATTCTTGATTCTTCTCTTAAGAAAATGTTAAAGTATTCTAAAAAAAAAAGATTCCTCCTAACTTACCATTCGTCTCGACATCATTAGTTGACAGCTGACTGGTTCTTTGACCTTTTATCGGCTGCTTCTTTTTAAACATTTTCTTTAACTTAATGAAAATGTCTTTTTTCTTTAAAGAATCAGAAGATTCAGTCAGCCTGAATGATTAAGCACGGCGGTGCTCCATATAACGCTGGAGTGACGCGATATTCATCTCCTGCTCCCTTCACATCGTTAACACCATTGTCAGTAATGGATAATGGCCGGCGCTTCTCTGGCCTGCTAATGAACACCAGTATCAGTCTTTAGGTGTTCAGGATTGACGACATCGCCTAATCGTCCTATCTAATTGATATCCCACAATGAAGCACACACATTTCCCTGATTGGGTCACGGGGTGATCCCTGGGATACTCTGGCCAAGCAGCCTAATGAGTATCTCTCCTCGGTGGGTGATAAGAAGCCATGCATGTGCTAATGGAAGGGGAAGAGCCTCTTAATCTCATGGCTAATGGCACTCTCAAGTTAGATGGATAATCAATTAATATGGCTCTGCCGGCACTTGAGGGTGTTTGAGGGACTCAACATCGAACAGGTTCAGTTTCAGCTCAAATGACGTGCATCAGAAGCCAGTTGGCCGTTTTGAACGCTTGGTTAATTTAAAGAAAGATGTCAGGTCCAGATGTCCAGAGGGGGGCCGATGTGGCGCTCCCAGAGGAAAACCTAAACAGCTTGCAATCACCTGGATCGGGACATCCGTCTGTTGCCATGGCTTGAACTCGCTCTATGAGTAAGTTGCTTAGATCTTTGCAACACACGTGACGCAGAGAATCGCATGGGCTCCGTAAAATAAAACAATCGACCGCTAAGCCGGTAGACCTTGACGACCAACACACGATCAGTCCAACATTTTCTTGATCTGATCATTGTGACGACGTTGAGAAGTCCATTCCATTTGCTGCTACCTGTCAAGCTAAATCTGGTCGCTCAGCGCCATAAACAGGACGCCCCACAATTTTGACGTGCCGGTGCATTAATGGGCTCCAGAGGGTTAAATTAACAAATGACCTCAACAGAGTAAAATATTTGTTCATTTTTAAGCATAAAAAACAGAAATCAGGTAGAATCCCATAAAACGTATAGAGCGTACAGCATATTAACAAACATCTCAGCCCTTATCATGCTGTACAGGTCTGCACCTGCAACACTAAATTAATCTTAACTGAATTTAACAGTATTTAGCACGTTTATTTTCTTAGTAGGTTTAGATTATTTTACTTCCCTGACTTTCACTTAGAGAAGTCTTTTGTACTTTTTCGTGCTCTGCCATCTTGCTTAGCGTAAATGTGTTTCTGCCGCCTGAGCATTCGCTTTAGCCATGCGCTAGCAAAGCAAGGCTAACGATTGGTACCTCATTACTGCCACATATTGACCGCAGATATGACGGATGGTGTTAAAAATAGACCGCTCACGGTAAAATATGATTTATAAAGCAATTAATCGATGACTAAATTCGTTTTTATTTTATTTTATTAATTCAAGGTCGTCGCTCTGGCTTGTAAAGAACATCGAGGTGCACAAAATGTTTAAGGCACAAAACCATCCAGATGTATTGAAACATTTGTAGTATTTTTATGAGTTGGCTTACGCCTCCGTCTTGTTGGACTGCCGTCGGCAGGGCACGGTGTTGCTTACGCAGGTCCCAGTCACAGGATCCACGGCCTCCACTATGACAAAGGGTCGCTCCTCCAGCGTGGCCACCGTCAGATGTCTGTAATCAGACACTGGCTCCATGTAGGAGCCAAACCGCGGCCACACCGGATATCTCATCTGCAGGATTCCCATCTCATACGTCCCCACCTGAATGAGGGAAGATAATGGAGAATCAGCAGGAGGCTCTAAAACTCTGGCCCAAAGAGATGGAGGCCGGTGATACTCAGGCCAACAAGTGCAAAGAACCAGACACCTGAGGAGGAAGGCTTTATTACAGAAACATGTCACAGTGAAAGTAAGGCCATTTTGGGCGTACTAGAACTACAGGAAATTGCACATCCACTACAGTAAGTGGCAGGGTTTTAACGCCAAGCATATGCACACACGGTACAGAGCAAGAGTTTTGAAATGCAGTAAACAAGTCCCCACCAAGAAACACCATGGGCAAATATCTAACAGCAACGAAAACAACGTCACAGAGAGACCAAGACAAGGGGACAAACGAAAGACGAAGAAACATGACGAGATATGAGGAAAACAGCTGTGTTAACAGTCCCAGAATGGAGCCAAATAAACTTCATTGTCATTTAAAGAAAACTACATTATCAAAGACTTTACATCCCAGTCACGCTGATAAGCCGCTGGAGTTTCTTCAGCAATATTGGGCTGAGTATCGCCAACAATCATCCCGCCTTGTGAAAGCTACTTCAGTAAACCAGCGAGCAGTTGGTGTCATTTAAGGTGGACGCAAGAAAAGCTTTCGTCATGGGATAATATATTCGAGAACCTGCATTAATTTGTTGCCACTACTGGCTATGATGCCACTTCAGCGATTCCATGTATTAAGCAGCATATTTCTTCACTGGTGATATACTTTCAAAAGTACTTCCCTGAAAAAAACTCCCAGTACGTCTGGATGACAGATCCTGCACAAGCCCCAACTGGTTTCAGCTCTGCAGAGGAGGACCAGTTCATTGACATGACCTCTGACCCAACATTGAGACTAAGGTTTACATCAAAGAGACTGAGTGAATTCTAGCTGGGTGTAGAGAGACAGTGTCCACTTTTAGGGCAGAAGGCTATGTGCATTCTTCTACGTTTTGCAACATCTTTCTCTGCCGCTGCTGCTCTGACCAAGACTAAGTACAGGTCCCAGCGACATATTAAAGAAGGAGCTACTGTAAGAGCTGCAGTATTGTGCTTCTAACCTCGCTCTGAAAAGCTGTGCAGTGTAAACATGCTTGTTCCAGCCATTAATACTGACCTCATTTTGATTTTTGAGATCAACGCAAATTGTTTTATTGCTTTTTGTTAATATTGTGCTTCTGAGTTACATTGCAGTTAATGTAAAATGTAAATAATTTTATAGTTCTGAATTGAATGGTTAAATTTAGTGGGTCAAAAATGTTTATGTTTGGTTAAAGATTTTCTATCATTTGAAGAATTCTTTATGATTGTTTCAGTAAATTCAATTCAATTGAAGCAATTAGAAATCTTTTCCATTACAGACCAAAAACAGTGTTGATAAAGTTAGTCTTTGCTGTAAGTTAAATGTTAATGAACATACAATGATCTGCAAAGGTGCACTTATAACAATTTTATAGTGAAATTATAGTATGTATACATAGTTTGGAGAGTTTGCTTCATTCTAGCATGACAGAAGATAATTGAGACGCACTGGTCTAGAGTACGGAGGGCCAAACGGACAAAATTGAATAAATACATCAGGGAATAAATAATTACCATTAAATAATGTAGTTTACCTTTTTAAAGTGTAAAAGTAAGATTTTTTTATTCTGAAATATATATATATATATATATATATATATATATATATATATATATATATATATATATATATATATATATATATATATATATATATATATATATATATATATATATATATATATATATATATATATATATATATAT
>JAVLVB010000270.1:433810-468318 GCA_032876305.1 Orestias chungarensis
GAGAAAATTCGTGACTCAATGAAAGAAAAAGGCATTTTAGTTAGTTTGTTTTAGACATAAGTTTGCTTTTATTAGCTCCTTCGCTGTTTTTGAACATTACGGGACAATTGCAGCGTCTTCTTTCTTAGTAGTATTTTAAAATGTCATTAACCCGCTGTATATAAACAGTGTCTGTACAAATTGTTTTTCTGCCAGTATAATCACTTGTTTTTGCATGAGAAAACAAAAAAACAAAACCCAATCCTATCTCAGCTCTGCAGTGAGAACAAGCTTGTCAAAATGAAATGAAAAAGAGTGAAAAAAACTAAATGTGGGGGGAGGTGTAGTGCAAATATCTCCTTTCTCCTTGGACCTGGCTGTTATTCTTCTCAGCTGCCAGTCATATCGATCATTCCCGCCTCTGCTCCCCTTTGTGGGAATTCTATCCAGTTTGTTTAAATTTAAAATTACTGAAATACTCCCGGGTGAAGTAAAGCTTTTTGTAAAAGAAACTCTGACTTGTTAATTGTTTATTCAAGCTGTAAAATATATGTTATAGTGATATAGGACAGTAAAGAACAAGGCAATAAACCATGTATTGAAGTTTAAAGTGACCCGAATTGTTAATAAAATGTAAATAAAACCTCAGAGATAAGATACATAAAGATACCCTACATGTTTGTTCATGAATAGAAGCGCCCTTGTTTATTTAGATGAAATCCAGCAGCTCTATCAAGACTTCCTCTTTATCTATTTTCTCTTTTCTCCATCAGTCTTCAGAAGCAATGTTGAGCTTTTTACCAGGATGAAAAGTTGCAACGTTGCATTAGTTCGACTTTATTATGTGAAAAGTTCACCGTGTTTTGCCTCGTGTGTGTGTGTGTGTGTGTGTGTGTGTCTGTGTGTCCGCCGTGCGGCAGAAAAAGGGTAGAGAGAGTTTTCTGCACGACAGCGTGTTCAGTGAGAAGGCCGAAGAAAAAGGCGAAAAAGGTGGAATTGATTTTTAAGCCTCCATTGAAAATAGACCCAAGGCAACAAAGTTGAGCACAGAAAATAGATTGCCTTCCATGGCTTGGCTGGAATTTAGTGAAATGAGCAAAATACAGAGGTTTTCTTACTCTGGCTCGAAAGGTTTATGGAAAGGTCAACATTGAGAAAATGAATTCTCTCAGAAAGGTTTAAATATCATGGTTACATTACGTGTTTCAAGGTCCTTTCCAGATCTGAACACTGTATTTGTTTAATGTCTATGAGATGCTAAAACAAACACAAACTTATTTACTTGAAGCGCTCCCTGCAGTGCGATCAACTAAAATCCTTAGCGGAAAGTTGATCTACTCTGCTCTCAGATGATTTTTTAGTTTTTCCCAAGAAAGAATTGAGATCTGTTGTAATATTTTGTGCTAATTGATAATTATTATGCAGATGTACTGAGCACAAGACTTTCTATGTAGTTAAACCACATAATCGATACTTTATTTAGCCAATGAGGAATATTGTAGGCTTCTGGAAAAGAGTCTTAGTTCTCATTCGTGCGTGGTTTGAGTTTTGTGGTGTGAGATCTGCCCGAAATATTTTATCTGCATGAACAATAAAACTTCAGATCTCTTAGAAGATGTTGTCAAACAACTCTTGCACAAACAGAGCTTTGTGATATGACTATTGCACACACTGATACGGTGTATCCGGAAAGTAGTCACAGCACTTCACTTTTCCACACTTTGTTACGTTACAGCCTTATTCCAAATTGTGTTAAATTAATCTGTTTCCTCAAAATTCTACACACAATACCCAATGATGACCATGAAAAAAAGGTTTGTAGTCACAGCCTTCGCCATGAAGCTCCAAATTGAGCTCCGACTCAACCTGTTCCCACCGATCATCCAAGAGATGTTTCTACAGCTCAAATGGAGTCCAACTGTGGTAAGTCCAGTTGATTGGACATGATTTGGAAAGGGACACGCCTGTCTATATACAGTAGACTGCATGACGTAAAAGGAATTGTCTCAGAGACAATTCCGGCAGAGTGGCCGGACAAAAGCCCCTCCTTAGTAAAGGTAAAAGGCACCAGAAGGACTCTCATGACCATGTATGATGAGACAAAGATTGAACTGTTTGGTGTGAATGCCAGGAGTCGTGTTTGGAGGAAACCAGGCACTGCTCATCACGAGGCCCATACCATCCCTACAGTCAAGCACGGTGGTGGTAGCATCATGCTATGTGAGTCATCCTGAATGAAAACATGCTCCAGAGCGCTATTGACCTCAGACTGGCACGAGGGTTCATTTTCACACAGCCAAGATCTCAAAGGAGTGGCTTTCATGACCAATCTGTGAATGTCCTGGAATGGTCCACCCAGAGCCCAGATTTGAATCCGATTAAATATCTCTGGAGGGATCTGAAAAAACGCTGTGTACACACGTCTCCCATCCACCATGATTGAGCTTAACAGGTACTGCAAAGAGGAATGGGCAAAACCTCCAAGCTTGTGGCAACATATTCAAAAAGAATTGAGGCTGTAATTGCTGCCAAAGGTGGATCTACAAAGTATTAAGCAAAGGCTGTGAAAACACATTTAAATGGTATTTCTTAGTTTTTTTATTTTAAATACATTTTCGGAACGCTCTAGAAAACGTAATTTTATACAATTTGGAATAAGAAATTGTGGAAAAAGGGAAGTGCTGTGAATACTGTCTGGATGGACTTAATATTACGATGTATTTGCAATATATAGAGCCAATTTAGGGAAACTCAAGGAATTCATTTTTGGGGGAGAAATATCCAGATTATCTAAAGTTTGAATCAAAATATGCATTTATCACTTTAATTATGTCTTTAAATTGTTGCTTCAAGGATTGTCCCATAACATAGAGAAATCATTTGTTTGTTTGAGGCCTTGATTTTCTGCATCATATCTTCTTTTTTGTAAAACATTTCCTAATTACCTGGTTTTGCTTCCATTACAGCCAAATGACTTATTGACTTTTAAAAGCTATTGCCTCAAATTGTCTGTATGACATTATTACAGTTAAATTACACATGGACATTGTTGTCCTTTAATAATAGCTGAGAGGGAGAATGTTGCTTCAATAATTTTTCGTTCGTGTCTGTCAAGGTTTATCTTCCCAAAACATCTTCAGATCCAATGTTCTGCAGCTGCAGAGTATTTCCCGGTTTTTTTCATTTCTAATTGTGTCGAGAAATGAGCGTTCAATCATGAAGCCGTGAAAGCTCACCTTATCCCACTGCCTCTCTCTGTCCAGAGTGATGACTACCATGGCTGGGTTCACCAGGTAGCCGTTACTGTTGAAGGAGAAGTCGTTGTGCTCCCAGGTTACATTCAGCATATGTCTGCAGGAGCAAAACAAACACAACGTGATTAGAGACTTAAGCTTAAAGGATGCTGGATGGATAAACTAGAGATATATATCATATACATATATATATATATATATATAAACTAGAGATATGTTATATTATAAATCTAATGTGTGTAGTTTAAAGTTAAATATTAAACATGAATCTTATGTGAAAATTAGATTAACCCACAGTATTTAACTTTCCAGTATTTATGAACAAATTTGCTAAAATTGTGCAGCCCTAATCGACGGGCAGAGTTTGGCTTCGGAAATATCAACCACCCAAAACCTATGCCGTCATGGAAGTGAAAATCCTTTGATGACATAACCTGGTTGTTCAGATTATCCAGGTAGTCAGCTGACCTAATTTTTTTGAGCACATAATGTTCCTGAAACCAGACCTGACCAACTGCACCAACCCCAGATCATAATAGTGCCGCAATGTGGGCACCAGGCATGATGGGAGAGTCCAGTTAGGGTTTTTTCTTAATGTTACACAGCTGTTCTTTCCCAATTCCTTGAGTTCCCATCCCGTTGTGCGTATGGAAATGCTTCTAGTTCCACTGCATCGAATTCCACTGTTGTTTTTCTGCAATCCGATTTCCCCCAAAATTAAATCACGTCACATTTCATCCTGGAAGATGAAGGGTCCCCACTATCCTTCCAGTCCTTTATAATGCGTTGGACATGCAATCTTCTTAGAGGTTTTATCTGCTTGATATGATTTGACCCTTCTCAAACAGACTAACATCTTTTCCGCGATATTTATTTAAATGCCACCAAAACATTTACATTACATCGCTGTGCCGCTGTCACATGACCAGGGTAAAGTAAACACGTTCTCCACCATTCAAACCTTTTTGCATTATGTATTAAATTGCTTTTTTGTGTGCAACAATCAAATTCATAACAATAAAATCATGTTATTTATTCCAAATTGTGTACGAAATCACTGCAAACATAAATTCCTTAGCATATCCATGCTATATCTGGTTCATGGTACTTTTTAGCCGCCAAATCGGCATCATTTCTGACCTAAAATAAAGCTGCTGGAGAACTTAGACTATCGACAAGAGAAACAAACCACGGACCGTCTGCTCTCTTCACAAACGAGTCGAGTAACTCTACGTTGTCCCTTCCTTTAACTTTGGAGTGTTTTCTGTAGAAAGGTATTCTCTGCTGCTCACTTTAAACCACGGATTTAACGCCACAATGCCAATTTTGCTAGCAGGCGATACTGGTTGCTTTTAGAGCAACCTTAATCGTGGCACTAAAAATATAAGCTAGCTGAGGATAAACCTCTAAATATTGTATAAGTATGACAACAGGGAGCTTAATCTTTAAATCAAATTTTTTACTGTCTGTAAATTATACTTTTACATCTCGTTCGTTAAGTGTTTCACATATTTATTTACTTTTTCTTCTATTCAACAAACTTTATTTTGTATGGATGTCTTGTTATTATTAAAAATGGTGCAGTTTATTAATTCAGTAAGTTTTTAACACCGTTAACATTTTTTTATATGTAATATTCTTCATTTTATTTTATTTTTGAAGCTTAGTACTTGTTCCATTTTTCCTTTCGAACCAAGTTATTGTGGATCAATAACCTTCAGCGTCAGATTAACTCATTAATCAATCACACATATCCTTGTTTGTTCAGTCGAAATGAGTTATGAGTTATAAATCGTTGTAGATGGTGCTGAAATTTCGTACAGTTCTATAGAAAACTTTGTTTGGTTGATTCTTTTTTATTATCAATATTATTTTTATTGTACTGTTTTATTGGAAATAAACGCTTTTAAATTTCTAGTTTTCTATCAAATCGCATGTTTAAACGAGGCGGTTAAGTTCCTCCCAGCTTTCAGAAGAAGAATTATATCTAGCAACCTTTAGACTCTTTTAGGTTACCGGTTTAATATGAACTTTACAGACTTGTCAAACTGCCGCTTCAGGACTCTTTTCCCATTTCTGTGTAAAATAAATTACAAATAAAAAACCTCTTGAATTACTCGGCAGCTGCTGTCGGTTCTCATATTGCATCATCCTCTGTTAGGCGAAACGATTGGCCCAACGCTCTCCCCAGCCGGGTGGGAGGAGAACGCCCCCCATGCCTGGCGTGGGTGACCAAAGCCCGTTTAATCCGAGCCATAATTGTATGAACAAGGTGAGCCGACTCATTATCAGAAGGTTCTCTGATCCAGACAGCAGAAACCCCAACAACGTTTGATCCAGGCCTGATCTGACGATGGAGCTAATTGAAAACGCTTTGTTGTGTTTCTCTGACCGGCGTTACTGATGTTTCTGAACATGTGCCTGCTGGGTTTAGAACAGATGAATAATACGGATCAAAGATGGCGTTTATGTCTGCCCATTTCAGTTTTTGCCTCCAAACACCATTGACTCTGGAGTAAAAAACATTTTTTTGTTTTTTTTCAGTGAAAAATACGATTTGGTTTGTACTCCACGGCACAGATGGCGTCAGATTGCTGTTTTGGGCTTGGTTTGACCGAACTGTCCACTTCCTCCCCCATCCATCTAAACTACCTCCCAGTTTGATGGCGTGATGGTGGATGACGGCGGCAGAGACGTTAACGGATCGGAACAATGTAGAAAATACGGTACTAAATCACTGCTTTCGGCATCTGAGCTGGGGTTGGTGATATGGATACATAAAGTTATTAATATTTGAATTTGTTCTTGCTCTAATGCAGCGACCAAAACCTGCGGTGGAGAGAAGATATTAGGATCTTCCACAATAGCTCTTCATAACTTTGGCAATAAACTGTTTTTTTAACTTAACACCATGCAGGTTTCTTATTATTTTTTTTAACTGTATAATCTAAGAAAAATAAGCAAAGTTTCTTTATTTCCAAACGGTCAAATAAAATGTAAATACCAATTTTGACAGTAAAAATGGCTCCTTTAATCTTTCTCTTTATGACTTTGGCTTCGCATGATAAAGAACCGACTGTAATGTTTTCGGACTGAGATATAAAACGTTCTGGATTTATCATTTTGTTAATGTTTTCAAAAAATACTTGCATTGAATTTGAATTGAAATTAAGTGATACTTAAAGTACCAGTGATACGTTTGTACATCGGTTTTCTTGCCATCCTATAACATTTTTTCCTCCACAAATTTAAACAGAAAAAAACTGTTACTTTCACCCGTAAATTAACTCAGTTTTCGCTAAAACCTTTGAGCTGGTTGGGAGTCATTGATAAGAATTTGGATTTATTTAATATTGATCTCAGATATCTGCATATTGACAAGAATTGGGCTTTTAGTTTTTAGCTGATGAAAGCTACATTTCAAAATCTCTAGTGAGAATCTTCTTCAGATTTTTTTTGTCGGCCCTTAACTTTTGATCACGAGTGTAAATTCAAACTTAAAGATATTATTAAAGTTTCTTCAAAGGTTACTTATAGATGCTGAGGGTGGTGAGCAGGGATAATTTCCTGTAGCAGTCTGTGTTACTGCAGTAAGCCAGATGTGTCTGTTGTTGCATAATAGTCAGATGTAGAGGAAGCACTTGAAATTTCAGTTTTGCTTTATTATCTGAATAATCCATTTTCGCGTAATAATCCGGCCTTCTAGCTAAAGATCTCACATTTAAAGAGGGATTAAACATCCTCCCTCTGTCTCTTTTGTCTATCCAGGTTTTTATTTGTATCTTTATATAAAGGTTTTGTTGAAGCTTTTTTATGTTGTTGTTTTATCATTATATTCTTAGTAGTACCAGCCTCTGAAAGTTCCCCTACAATAATAAAGGAACGAAACGCGTAGCTGAGAGGTTAACCAGGTCTGACCTGAACAAATTGTCGTTGGTAGCCGACTGTTTGACGAGGTTGTGACAGTCGCTGTGTCCCTCGGGAACAAAGCCTCTGTGTTGCCTGAAGCTCTGCACACCTTTAACCACGATGGCCACCCCGTCGCGCACCCTCTTCCTCAGACTCATCCTCCAGCGGTCGGTGATGATGCTGATCAGCCCTAGGGGGAAGCTGTCGGGCGGTGGGCTGTCGGGGTTCCCCACGGCCATGCTGGGGATAATCCAGATGTAGCCCGGCCCGTTAAGGCCCACCTCCGTCGCCAACGAGAACAGGTACTGCGCCTCCTCGTGGGAGCAGTAGACCAACAGGACCTGGGCGTCGATCTGCTGCAGCAGCCGGCGAGCTCGTATGTCGCTCATGCTGTCGGGCGACATGTCGAAGGACAGCACATGCTGCAGCTCCCACAAGAAGTAGCTGGTGTCTGTGAAGGACTTGATATAATCCACGTAGGCTTCATAGCCCGGGTACAGGCTGGTTATCACCACAAAGCTGTCCCAGTTGTACTCCTCCATTACCTTGAACATGCCGTTGATCTGCTGCTCGATGGACGAGCCCAGCTGGAGGAAGTTGGAACCTTCGCCCTGGAAGTAATGGAGGAAAACATGGCGTCAACTTCTCAACTTAACCCGTTGTGGATGTTATGTTTATGTTCTAATATCGAAATACAGACAGCTAAACTAGAGAGGGACGAAATGAATTTTAAATGTTATATCTTCTGGCTCTGTTGCGTTAAAGAAAAAAGTAAACACAAATACCACAACATGTGTAAGTTATTTAAGGACATTTGGTTTCTATCACTAAACTGTAGAAAAACTGCAATAAATCATAATTGTTTGGAATTCATCAATGTTCTGATAGAATAAACAATAAGGTGATTAAAAGGAAACACATTCAAACATTAAAAATCTTTATTTATTGTATCAATAATTACCATCTTACTATTTTTTACGCATGTATGTGTGTTTTCAGCTGCCTAAAATGGGCAACGTTCCCTCATAGCAGTTCTGCTGCTCCGTATTTCCATATCACTTTGTTGCTAGACTTGCAGACTTTTCAGACCCAAGTCAGGATTTATTTTCTCCAAAGAAACATCAAAACCAGCGATCTTCAGTTATACGAGTAAAGGGACACTTTACTAAAGGAAAATTATTTTGCTGATTTATTGAATATGTACAAATATTTTGTGGAGAAAGTACAAGAGAGAAAAAGGGA
Organism: Orestias chungarensis; assembly: GCA_032876305.1. Classification (NCBI taxonomy): domain Eukaryota; kingdom Metazoa; phylum Chordata; class Actinopteri; order Cyprinodontiformes; family Cyprinodontidae; genus Orestias; species Orestias chungarensis. Next base: position 442,195 of record JAVLVB010000270.1, read on the forward strand.
TGGGAATAAACATTGAAACAATCCACTTAAATGTACAAAATATGAGGTACAATTGTAGAAAAATAACACTTCTCCAAAGCTTGGGGGTGGAATTTATTAGTGATTTTTCTTTTCCACATAGAGGTTGAAACTCATAAACAACTTTAATCATAGATTCTATGTATTTGTTGTGAAACCACAAGGCTGGGCCAGCACTTGATGTCTGCTTTTATCATGTTTTCACCTTCCAAGATTAATGAACGCAGATGTTTCTTTTTAGATAGGTTTTTAGCCCATGAATCAATTTTCCGAAACTCTTTGGTTCAAATGATCATAATTCAAGTGGATCCTTTTGTATTCAGAGTTAAAATTCAAACCAAAGTCTTGTGAGCAGCCAGTGGCCCCCACTGACCCGTTACCCTCTCTAGGGAGAACCTCCTCACAGCAGAACACCGAGTCCTCACATAGAGCACGGAGAGGTCAAGGGTCACAGACTGCTGCCAGGCTGTGATCATATTCCTTCTGACTCCCTGTCGTCCTTGAGAAGGGATTTGCTCTTTTGTGATGTATAAGGGTCTCACAGTTTCAGACTTTGTGTTTTAATCCTCCGCATCCGCCTGCATGATTGTGAACAAAGGATGAAAACAATCTGTTTATGATTAATTGTCGAATTATGGATCATTTAGATAAGAATTCATTCCTTTCGATTAACTGATAAGAAAGTATGCTGCTGCGGATCCTTGAGTAGAAATCCCAGAACAAGAAAGCGAAAGTCCTCAACTTCTGTTGTATAGAAAAAGGAGCACACTATTACATTTTAAGATACTCAGCGCTTATTTATGTAATCCTTAGCCGATACGATTAATCACCTTTAGATTAACTCATTAATTAACAAGTTACATCCCCACCTTTAAACAGTTAAGAAAATCATGTAGCAAAACATGATTTATGTAACTTACTTCTGTAACTTTATGTAACTAAAAGAACTTCTGTTTTTTATTTTTCATTTATGAAATGATATTAAATGAAATGAAATCAGAGCTCATATATTTCCCTTTAAATCGAGCGCTTTCTCTTTTGCCTCTACAACATTCGGTCATCAGCGTATTTTGTGGGAATTGGTTCTGCTCGGTGAACCTGCTGTGGACAAAGATGGATTAGTGTTCGCTTGAGGCCGGCGGTGAGCGTTTACGTCAGATTTCCTGCTGGTCAGTCACAGAGAAGCGTTGCACCGTCTGAAAAATCTACTGCTCCCATCTCTGCTGCAGATCTGACAGCGCCGCGTCTTTAAAATGGCCTGTTCCTTCATCAATGCCATCTATTTATAGACGTCTGTTTACCCTGAACAGGATGTAAGTGCGTTAACATTCGTGGCACATTGTTCTGGTAACAACTTGAAGTGTCTTCAAGTTGTCCCAAACCACAGCCTGCAGCCTTCCAGCTTGTTTAAAGTGAAAGCTGGAAGGCTGCAGAGTTTCTCGGAAGTCTTGTTAGCTGATCAGCTCTATATAGATATACTTGTGATTGGGTTATAAAAATAAAAAAAACTTGGCTGAATTAAAAATAGTCTAAAAATTAGTTTTGGTTAACAACATCGTTGGGTTTCATGACTCTCATGGCAGGATGAAAGGAAACCATTCACAAAGATGATTTTTGTAGACATTTAACACTGGAACATATTATAAGACATTTTTAATATTGAAAATAAAACAACCAGAGATTATGAATAAAGTAAATTACAATGTCTCTTCTATCTTATCAGTGTAAACTTTATCAGTATAGCTGATATCACGGATTACTGTTAGGTACCTTCAAAGCAAAGTTTATTAGCTGAAAAGTTACTTTGTAGACTGCATTTATTACTTGTAATTGTTTAAAAAAACATGCGTATCATCTGTTCGATGTTCTATATATCATTTTAAAAGGAAATGTAAAAGCGTCTTCCTTGACATTTTAGAATAACATTTTAAAGAGTATTTTAGAGAAATAGGGATGTTACAAAAAACTAATAGGTTTGACCAGAAAAAATAAAAAATCCTCCATCATTTTTCTGTCATACCGGTGCATGTCTGCTCATGAATATACATGTTCATGGACTATTGTAGAAACCATTATTTTTGTTTGTGTTTGGAATTCTTTCCGTACCCTTTTGAATAGCTGAAACTGTTTTGTCCCAAACCACAGCCTGCATAAGGTCTGATTTTAGACATATAGATCAGATCTAAGCTGAAGCTGCCTGACTTAAACTGACTTTTTTTTTCTCTGACCTCCTCTCAGCTGACAAAATGAATAATAAAATCCTCTTTTATACAAGTACTAGTGAAGTTAAATGTTAGTATTCTGTATTTGCAGAGGCGATGAACTTCCTCATTGATCCCAGTAAGCATGCGTTGTCCCAAAGAAGATTATAAATGGTGAATAAAGAGCTTGGCTTCAAAAAGCTGATATTAGATCAACCATAAACGCAGTTATCTGTTTACAGATGTAGTTACAGAAACGGTTCTCTTTAACCTGTTAAACCCTCTTACAGTTATTTTACAAACACTTGCTTTTCCTGCATGATCAGTCGCACAGATTTGGAGCCGAAAACGGCGGTTGAGGTTTTGATCACATGATTCAATTAAAGCCAATCCCACAGTCGGAGTGAACGACTTCTGGCGACGGCTTTTAGTTGACATATGTGTGCCTCCGCCACGCAGCAGGAAGTGCCCTGGCAGCAACTTCCTGTGTTTCTGACGTCACGTAAATCCTGACCGACTGGCTCTCACGAAACCATTGAGCAAACACGCACAGGCTTGACGGTTGATGGTTGAAAGTTACCCCTAAGGAAATATGCTTTAGGTCAAGCTTTCTCCCATCGCGCATCTCAAACTTGGAATACAATTCCAGGAAAATAAAAAAAGACCTTTCACTTCTCATTTATTTAAAATACGTGATTTTTATCTCTATTTTTAACTTCAGTAGAGATGGAAATTTGTCGTCTGTCTGCAATCATGTATTTGCATGTAGCTCTTTTTTAAGAAACTGTTACAACAGCTCTGCTCTGACCTTCACAGTGAGACTTATTTTTAGTGCCTAAATCTTTTCCTTTGTCCTCTAAAAAGAAGCAGCGAGACTCCTTTATCCTGTTTTTGTTTCCTTCTAATCACATCCTGTCCAAGTTGGACTTCATACTTGTCCTTTGAGCGGCTCCGGTGTCTCCCTGCTGGCTGCTTCTCAGCAGTCCTCGTTTTGAGATAACGCCTGCTGTAACAGTCAGGATGTGGCTGCGAGTTCATAAAGCACAGAAGACAGACAGATAAAAAAATGCCTGCTCCAGTTTAGAGAGACGCCTCAGGCTACACTTACATTCTGTTCTCCTAACACAAGGATGGGATCTGTCAGTCTGCAGAATGAATACCTAAACGAAGCTTTGAAGTCATAATATTTAACTATTTTTTTTGATTAAAGTAACATTGTTAATATGCATATATATAAAACTTTGTGTTTGACTGATAAATTGCTTCTGTGTGTGTGTCGACCTTTCCAATCATCTCTGCCTTTTTAATGATGAACAAACTTACAAAATCAAATACATTTTTTTAGCCACTTAAACTGAATTGTAGCTGCCACCTTCGTTTAGCTTTACCTTGTCTGAGCGTTTCCAACTTTATTCCACTAAGAATTGTGCCTGAACAGCACTCCATAAATCACGAAGAAGAGTACGAACCCCAAACAAATGCTCCTGCATAACAGTGCCCCTAGTGGATGGACATGAAATACAGATAAAACAAAGGAATAACAATCTCCCACTTTTCTTAAAAAACAAAAACACAAACAGAAAAACAAAGATACATATATTTTGAGACTGATGAGAAAGAACAGCCGATACGGATTTTGTTAGAACAGTTTCAACGTAATAGAATTTGAAACATCTTGTGAATGAATTTAATGAATCCAGTCCTTCATAAACAGCCTTGAGGAGTGAGGTTGTGGTTGCTCCATTATTTGTTAAACAGACTGCGAGTTGGTCTTTTGTTTGAGATCACAACACTTGATTAACTTTCTTAGTTTGAATCAGCTCTTTAATTGAACTGATTTCCAGACGTAACCATTTTTCTGCAACAAACTTAGTTGACTTAAGTGCATCAACAAGAGAGAAATCATCAGTTACACAGATTATAGGTGGAGGACAATCAGTACTACCAGCACTAAGTTCAGAAAAGAGTGTGGAAAGAAAATGACAGTATCAATCCCCTCAGACATAGCGAGTGTTTCACCTGCTAGTGTTTTCTGACAATTCTCTTAATTTTCTTTGACTGCCATGAAATGGGAGAGAACCGCCCATTGTCACCCATCAAAACAATGAAGTGCCCACCTTGAGTACCCCCATCTGAAAGATTTCCAAAAGAAGCATCAGTGAATGTAACCGTATTTAAGTTACTGTCTTCCCCAAGGTGTTGAAAATTCAATTCAACTGATTTGGCTTTGAGCTTACACACAACTCTGTTTGCTTCATTTATGGTCTGTACTGTAGCATGTTTGATTCGAGATGCTAAATTATTAGCATCAAACATGACATCAGGCCTGCTCTGTCTTGCCTACCACAGAAGTTGGCCTATCTTAGATCTGAGATGCTCAGTCTCCTTTACAGTGAAAGGTGAAGCTGACTCTGCTACTCATGAGGGTGAGAGGTGTATAGACTGCAGGTGCTGAATGTATGTTCCTTGGTGTATTTGTACCTTCTTACCTTCAGTAACAAGATTTACACCCACATAGGAAAAGCTATTGTGTGCTTCACGACCAACATTAAACTTCGATACCTCAGGTGAGGTATGACTGATTCTGAAAACATGTGTGAAACACCCCATATAAAATCATTAACATGACAACCAAGTGCACCTGTTACATTTTTGTGCTCCCAATAGAAAACTGCAGGGTCAACCTTAGATGCTTTTTACCCTGTTATACCAATACAGTGAAGCATCAGCTAAACCATACACACATTTTCACAGTTTCCATAGCACACCTGTCCTATTTGTCTCTGGACAGTTCCATTCCTTATAAAAAGGCAGATTTAATGTCCATAGAGTGAAGTTCCCATTGTTTTTGACATACAACTGCCACCAGGAGTCTCAGTGACTCTGAGTCACAGGTTTGAGAGTCCTTTTGTAGGTGAGAAACTCGTGCAACAAGTCTTGCTTTTGGTATTAATCCATTTTCAGTCTCTTTCAGAGTGCACACCCAACGAGTGAAGACACACTTTTGTCCTTTGTCCTCAATTTCTTCAAACACTTGGTTCTGTTTCCAGCCTTTTTTTTCATTTTTCTTTGCTTCATCAAAGGAAATGTCCTTACTCACGAAAACATCCTCAGTATCTGTGACAGATCAGCTGATTTACTGTTGCCAGCCACTTCTGCAGGCTCAATCAGCTCCAAGTTAAACCAGTTGTTGTATTTCCCAGTTGCTTTGCCGGCACGCCCCAAGACTTTGGCTTTTTGTGAGAAACCCTCTGCATGTCTGAATGTCACAGTTTGACCCGTCTTTATGATGGTGTTCATATTGTGCTGTCTCTCTGTCTCTGCATTTTCAGGAACAGGCAAAGGACGATTCTCAGGATTCACTGCAGTTTCTCCTCCTAAATTCCCTTCAATGATGTCCACTGTATGTTGTCCTTGATTGTTCTCCTCATTGCAGGCAATCTGAGGTTCTTCATTCTCATGAGTAAGTTTCTCAATCTGAGTTGGTGCACTCTGACACAGATACCTCCATGTCTAACAAAAACGACTGTTCCATCTTAACCAATCACCACTCCTGGTCCTTTCCACTCTTGACAATCCACTCTTTTGTAAAAGACTTTGTCTCCAGTTTCATATCGCTCGTTTCTGGGCTGCAGCTGTTTCTGTAGTACTCTGCGTATCCTTTCTTAACATTCTGCTTCTGAAAAGGCTTTTCTTGCAGCATGCAGGGCTGAAATGTGCTTGGCAACCCATTCGCTCTTGGTGGTTCCCTGTAAAGCTGGAGCTTTGTCTATTAATACAGAGGGCAGGTTGGGATTCTGCCTGAACACGAGCTGATGCGGGCTGTATCCATGAACACTCTGCATAGAGTTCTTTGCCATCAGGGAAACCCAGTCCATGGCAGTGCTCCAGTAACATCCAGTACTTGCGTTGACTTTCAGTAGGATCTCCGTCAGAGTTTGATAATGGCACTCTAACAGTCCATTACTCCATGGACTGTAAGCAGCTGTTGTCTTAACTTCAAAATCAAAGTTTAGGTCTGGTGACTCACAAGAGCTCAGGAGGGCAAGAAGAGAGCTGACTGCAGGATTTAAAAGGCCAAAAGCTGCATATGCTCAGAAAGTTCAGGGACACATTTCCTCCCAGGATCCACAGAGCATGTGGAAGGGCTGCACAATGCCCCAAAGACCCCTCCCTGCCTGAGGTTCTAAACAAGTTCTATGCCCGGTTTGAGAACCCTGACACCCTCCTCAGCATCAGACTCACAACTTCACCAGGAGAAGAGCCCCTCAGTGTGACTCAGCGGACGCTGAGGAGGATCAACCCCCAGACAGGGGGTAAATGAGCGCTGGCCCAGACAGAGGGTACGCGGATCAGATCTCAGACGTGCTGGCGGACATCTTCAACACCTCCCTCATCTAGGCAGCTGTCCTTACCTGCATGAACACCGCCACCATCATCCCGGTCCCCAAGAGCTCCACAGTGACAGGTCTGAATGACTATCTGCCAGTAGCCCTCACACCGATAGTCACAAAGTGCCTGTAGAGACTGGTTTAGACCCACATCAAAGCCACCATCAATGTCACTGTGGATCCACACCAGTATGCATACAGGAAAAATAGATCCACAGAGGACACCATTTACTTTGTGGTCCACACTACCCTCACCCACCTGGAGCAGAAGGATTCCTACGTCCATATGGTCTTTGTGGATTTCACATCTGCGTTCAACACCATGGTTCCTCAGACCCTGATAAACAAACTCTCCTCACTTGGACTGACCTCCTTTCTCTGCAACTGGGTCCTGGACTTCCTGACCAACAGGCCACAGTCTGTGAGGATTCACAACATCTCCTCCCCCACCATTACCCTCAGCACTGGCTCCCCTCAGGGCTGTGTGTTGAGCCCCCTCCTGTTCACATTGATCACAAATGACTGCTGGCCTATCCATCCAGGCTGTCATATTGTGAAGTTTGCGGATGACACAGCAGTGGTTGGATGCATCATAAACAGTGATGAGTCTACAGGCTACAGGCAGGAGGTGGAACACCTGGAGGGTTGGTTCAGAGAGAACAACCTCTGCAGTAATGTAAAGAAAACCAAGGAGATTATTGTGGACTTCAGAAGGGGCAACCATGCCCACCTCCCCCAGCACATTGGAGGATCTGCGATGGAAGTGGTCAACAGCTACAGGTACTTGGGTGTACATCTGAGTAACAACCTCACCTGGAGCAACAACACTTCCACTCTGGTCAGGAAGGCACACCAGCGGCTCTACTTCCTCAGGAGGTTGAGAAGAGCTCGACTCTGGAGCCCAGTCCTCACCTCCTTTTACAGATGTGTGGTGGAGAGCGTACTGTGCTCCAGCATCAACGCTGCAGACAGGAAAGCCCTACAGAGAGTGGTGAAGGCTGCACATAGGACTGTTGGAGTCAGCCTCCCCAGCACAGACATTTAAACCTCTAGATGCAGGAAAAAGCCCTCTGGCATCATGAAGGATCCCACCCACCCAGCACACTCACTTTTTGTCTCGCTCCCCTCAGGCAGGAGGCTGCGGAGCATCAAGTTCAAAACCACCAGAATGAGAGAACAGCTTCATTCCTGAAGCTTTGAGACTCTCAAACACAAGCAAGGAAATTTACAAATGAAAAACACTTTCTCATTTAACCGGCACTGATCACTTCAATATGTCACTTTAATATATCACTTTATTAACCATCCATGCTGCTACAACAAATTTGCACTCCAGATTTTCATTGCTTCCCTGTCCAACTTTCCATATTGTGTATTCGGTATATTTTGTGTTTATCAATCTTATTCTTTTATATTTCTTTATATTTTATTATATTCCTCTTATTTAGCTAATTTACAATTGCTCTCAGGGTGTAAACTGGACCGTGGGATTATAATTTCATCCCACCTCATGTACCACATGTGATGTGATGACAATAAAATTCCTTGAATCCTTTAATCCTTGAAAGTTCTCGGTCATGTCTCTCACTTCTTTGTTATTAACCTCACCATCATTGTCACTGAACAACTTTTGTGGTGGGCCATGCACACATGCACAATCATGGATAAAATGTTTGACTATTTCTGAAGACCTCTTGGTGGTTAAGATACTTCCAGCACTGAAACGGGTGAACTGGTCAATAATGTGTAGCTACCAAATCCCAGGTTCAAGTTTGTGAAGATCCACAGCAACGGTTTCATTGTATGTAGATCCCAATGGTAAGCCGACAGCAGGTTTTGGTTTGGTCTTACAATATTTTTGACACACTTCACACTGGTTCACAATCTTTGAACAATCGTCTCACCAAGGCTCTTTGGTGTCCTTGTTGCCAGAATTAGTCAAAAGTCTTTGTATTTTATCAGCAGAAGCGTGTCCAAACTGTTTATGAAGTTTCTCCAGAACTTTAATCTTTTCACTGGTGTTCATCTTGTCAGTTGTAGCCAGTATTTGTTCCTCCGTAGCTTCTAAAAGCTAATAAGAGTGAATAAAATTTATATTTTCACTGTCCACAATAATCACGCAGTAATGACCTGTGCTAGTAAAGTCCAATTTGACAAGCTGGTTGAACATTACTGCACTTTCCCTTTCCATGTTCTAAAACGGGCCCTGCCCTTTTTAATGAGGTTTTACTTAGAAGCCACGGGATGTTAGCAAGTACAACTTCAGTTTCTATATTACACTTTGTGTTGCCAATTTTAGAAGGTATCCTTACCTTTTTTTGGAGTACACGATTTTTCCATCTCCAAGCTTTAAGGGCCTGTGACTTTGTTTTTCTGTCTCTTTCATAGTCTTCATACTTTTGTAATACAGTACTGTAGTTATCCAGCCACTCTTGTCCACAAACTGTCCTAGTGCAAGCAGTGTCTATTATTGCCGAGCCAAAACATTCTGTGATGAATATTTCTGCATCTGTTGGTGATTCTTTGGTGTACAGAGTTAAATTGCACTCTTCCATGCTTTTTGTATCACACGCACTATTAACACTATCAGCTTTGTGTGGACAGTTTTTAATTCAGTGAAAAGTACTTTGGCACACTGCACATTTCGACCGACGTCCGTACTTATCCAGCGGGTTTGTACTGGGCTGCGGAGTATTCTGATTGGGACTTTAATGCCAGTACCTTTAATGCCTTTTTCCCGCCGTTGTTCCGTTGCAAACACGGACTGATGGCTAATGCCTTCTGCTGCCGCACCTGTTTTTTCGGCAAATATTCTCTTCAAAGCAGACTTCATAGAAGCATATGTTACATCTGAGAATGCCGTTAAGGCCAACTGTCTGTCTGTTACATCCAAACATGCAGTGTCCAAAAGCTTAAAAGCCAAAACTGCGTCAGGTAGCTCCATGCTGTATTTTTTTATGCGCAAGTAACGCTGCTCAAAATCAATAATAAAACCTGATGTTTTTTTTTTTGTTTTTTTTTTGTGTTAGTATTTGCTCTCCAGCCAGGACCCTGCTCTTCTATCTGTACGATATCCAGATTGCAGATATTCACAGATGAATCTGACCCTAGTTTATTCGCTGGAAGTTTCATTTTTTTCACTGTCAGGGACCCAGAAATGTCTAAAAACACAATATCTATGGAAGTCACAAAGATCCTACAGGTGTATACTGGTTTGTAATTAAGCTAATAAATTGTAAATACTGTGTAAAAGTGGAAAATATCATTTTAACTCTGTTTATAGAAACCTAATATATGTAGTGGTTCTCATGACTAGCTTAAGATTGTTGGACTAACCTCGAAGCAGAACCCATAAATATATATTATACTGAAGCTAAAAGGGTGAAATACTTTGTATTTAGTAAAAGCTAATACTAATAGGTTATATTCAATCTTAAATTGTGTCAAATACTTTATTTTATGTGTGTTTCCATAAAATAGAGATCGCCCTTAACGGGATCAGATTTGTTTCTGCACACATATCTGAACTGTTGAGTTTACCGCTAATGATGTTGCTGATTTTGTTTCATTGACCTGTGTAGGGCTTCTGTCGAATCATACGGGCTAACTGTGTCAGAGGTCACACACCTCAATCCGCCATTGTTGACCTCATACATTAAATTAAATTATATACTTTTTTTAAATATTCTAAAAAAAAGTTTTGCTGAAGCTGTAGATATACAAATATCAATTTAACACCACATTGCTCAATTATGCTATCGCTGTTTCGTTTTTGGACGTTCCCCTGCGCCAACGGTGAGCTCCCCTTGCCATCTGTCGGTCTGCGTCAGCACCCCCGTGAAAACACTTGATTCTCGGATCATAATTTTAAACTTCCGGATGTTAAAAAGATTTTGTGTGAAATATCTAGAGAAGATGTTTAGTTTATTAAAGTGTTTCATTTTTTTTCATCCTGAGCAGCTGTGCTAAGATTTAAGTTAAGCTTCCCAACAAAATAAAGTAATATTAACATATTATTATCAAACAAAAAAGATTTCATTATGGATCAGTGTTCAAAATCTCAGTGAATCACTAAAAACTTGAAACGTAAAAAGCACTGTTTTTAAGAATTTACAAAGGCCTATTTTATTATTTCATATTATGTCTATTATATTTCAAGGACACTTTATTGTCATTCTTCATACATGTGGTACATGAGGTGGAATGAAATTGTAATCTCAAGGTCCAGTTCCACCCACGAGCTAATATTATAATAGATAAAATAAAATAAAAATAGAATGTAATAAACACAGGATATACAGAATATAAGGGTGTAGGGGGTTTGGAGTAGCAGCAGCATGAATGGATGAATAAATGCATGAATGAGTTTGTAGTGCAAGTTACTATAGCCGATAAAAGTGTCTCAGTGCGGGTAGGTGAAGGTGATCAATATATATTGTCCATGTAAAGTGTCAGTGCAGTTGTTGTTCAGGTGGAGTTCAAGAGTCTCACAGCTTCAGGACTGAAGGTGTTTCTCAGTCTGGTGGGTTTTTTTACACTTGATACTCCGCAGCCTCCTGCCTGAGGGGAGCGGGACAAAAAGTGAGTGTGCTGGGTGGGTGGGATCCTTCCTGATGCAGGTGGCCCTTTTCCTGCATCTGGAGATGTAAATGTCTGTGGTGCTTGGGAGGCTGACTCTAACAATCCTCTGTGCGATCTTCACCACCCTCTGTAGGGCTTTCCAGTCGGCAGCAGAGCAGCTTCCATGCCACACGTTGATGCTGGAGCACAGTACGCTCTCCACCACACATCTGTAGAAGGAGGTGAGGACTGGGCTCACGAGCCGAGCTCTTCTCAACCTCCTGAGGAAGTAGAGCCGCTGGTGTGCCTTCCTGACCAGAGTGGAAGTGTCGTTGCTCCAGGTGAGGTTGTTACTCAGGTGTACAACCAAGTACCTGTAGCTGTTGACTGCTTCCATCGCAGATCCTCCAATGTGCACGGGGAGGTGGGCATGGTTGACCCTTCTGAAATCCACAATCATCTCCTTGGTTTTCTTTACATTAATGCAGAGGTTGTTCTCTCTGAACCAACCCTCCAGGTGTTCCACCTCCTGCCTGTAGCTGGACTCATCACTTTTTCTGATACATCCAACCACTGCTGTGCCGTCTGCAAATTTCACAATATGACAGCCTGGATGGATAGGCGAGCAGTCATATGTAAGCAGTCTGAACAGGAGGGGGCTCAACACACAGCCCTTAGGGGAGCCAGTGCTGAGGGTAATGGTGGGGGAGGAGATGCTGTGAATCCTCACAGACTGCGGCCTGTTGGTCAGGAAGTCCAGGACCAAGTTGGAGAGGGAGGAGCTCAGTCCAAGTGAGGAGAGTTTGTTGATCAGGGTCTGAGGAATCATGGTGTTGAAAACGGAGGTGAACTCCATACGGACATATGAATCCTTCTGCCCCAGATGGGTGAGGGTAGTGTGGACCACGGAGGAAATGGCGTCCACTGTGGATCGATTTTTCCTGTATGCGTTCTGGTGTGGATCCACAGTGAGATTGATGGTGGCTTTGATGTGAGTCTGAACCAGTCTCTCCAGGCACTTTGTGACTATCGGTGTGAGGGCTACTGGCCGATAGTCATTCAGACCTGTCACTGTGGAGCTCTTTGGGATTGGGATGATGGTGGCCGTTTTCAAGCAGGTGGGGACAGCTGCCAGGATGAGGGAGGCGTTGAAGGTGTCCGTCATTACGTCTGAAAGTTGTTCCGCTCACTCTCTCAGCACCCGTCCGGGGATGTTGTCTGGGCCCGCAGCTTTTCGGAGGTTGATTCTCCTCAGCGTCCTCCTTACTTCTGCTGGAGTCACACTCAGGGGCTCTTTTCCTGGTGACGTCGTGATTCTGGTGCTGGGGAGGGTGTCAGGGTTCTCAAAGCGGCCATAGAATTTGTTGAGAACCTCAGGCAGGGAGGGGTCTTTGGGGCATTTTGCACCTTTGGTTTTATAGTCTGTGACGCACTTGATGCCCTTCCACATGCTTTGTGGATCCTGGGAGGAAGTGTCCTTGGATTTTCTGAGCATATTCAGCTTTTGACCTCTTAACTCCTGCAGTCAGCTCTCTTCTTACCCTCCTGAGCTCTTGTGAGTCACTAGACCTGAAAACAGCATCCCTGGCTTTCAGCAGAGAACTCACCTCTCCATTCAGCCAGGGTTTCTGGTTCGGGTGGCAAGTCACAGTGTTGTTGGTGGTGACATCCTCAACACACTTGCTGATGTAGCCCAGAACAGCAGATGTGTAGTCCAGCAGGTCCAGCTCCCCCTCGTACTCAGCAGCCTCCTTGAAGACCTGCCAGTCTGTGCAGCCGAAGCAGTCCTGCAGCACAGCGTCACCGTCACTGGGCCACACAGTGATAAGCAGCATCCCTGGCTTTCAGCAGAGAACGCACCTCTGCATTCAGCCAGGGTTTCTGGTTCGGGTGGCAAGTCACAGTGTTGGTGTTGGTGACATCCTCCACACACTTGCTGATGTAGCCCAGAACAGCAGATATGTAGTCCTGCAGGTCCAGCTCCCCCTCGTACTCAGCAGCCTCCTTAAAGACTTGCCAGTCTGTGCAGCCGAAGGAGTCCTGCAGCACAGCGTCACCGTCACCGGGCCACACAGTGATGGTCCTCTGCGTGGGTCTGGAGCGTCACAGCGGGGGATGGTATGCATGCACCAGCATGACGGAGATGTGATCGGAGAATCTGAGGTGGGGGCGGGGGAAGGCTCTGTATGCGTCTCTTAGGTTGGTGTAAGCAGGGTCCAGCATATTATTTCCACATGTTGGAATGTTCACATGCTGTTTAAACTTCTGCAGGCTGTTCGTCGTTCATCGTGGTTAAAATACCCCGCTACCACGTAGAACGCCTCCGGTTGCTTGTTCTGAAGCGAGCTGATGTTGTTATGTAGCTCCTTCAGCGCTGTGTTAGCATAAGCATCCGGCGCTGTGTAAACATCAGTAACGAACACACCCGTAAACTCCGGAGGCAGATAGTGACCTCTGCACTTCACAGTCAGCTGTTCTGTTGCCGCTGAGCAGTGGGTGTTTTCAAACACGCAGTTTGTGCACCAACCTTTATTGATATAGACGCACAGTCCGGCCCCAGGGCTTTTCCGGAGAGATGGTTGCGGTCCGCTCGGAAGAGCTGCCGGCCAGCGAGTTGGAAGGCTGAGTCCGGCATGGTGTCGTTCAGCCAGGTTTCTGTGAGACAAATCACTGCGCAGTTCCTCATCTCCTCAGAAACACTGATCCTCACCCGCAGCAGGTCCAACTTGTTGTCCAAAGAGCAGACGTTGGACAGGAAAAGTGACGGGGGTCGGTTAGCATTAGCCTTTAGCCTGGTTAGCACACCGCCGCGCTTCCCCCTCTTCTGCCGCCGCTTGCATCGCCTCTGCCGGCCCTTTGTCTGCAGCGCTCTGCTCCCCCACGCCAAAGTCCGTAGGAGCTGTAGTCTGCCCAGCGTTGCTCGGATGTTATTTTCCAGATTTTTACTGACCAAACTGTCCTTAATCCTACAAAGTTGAGTCGTTCCATAACTCATACGCATGAGGCGCATGAATTTCGTCGGTTTTCATGAACCGACGTAAAAACAACTTAAATCCGGGTGTCCCTTAGGAGCGTGAGAAGCCGCTGCACTACTGCGCGCCACCATCTTTCCACCAAAATTTCAAAAACAGCCAAACTTGCTACGCTACATAACTTCTGCTGAGGATGGGGCGGGACCATAATGTGAAGGCCACCCCTGTCTGAATTCAAATCAGTTTTTCGCAGCTTGCGAAGCAGCTGCCCCCCCTGTCCTCGTACTCATTAAAAATAAGGACAGGAAACGAAATAACTACGTAAATAGACTTCATCCCTTCAAAATAAAAGCATGTGTATAAACTTCTTGAAGGATTCTAAACAGTTGAAAATCAAAAGATCAACTCAGAATTCAAACTTGATTCAGCTGAAGGTTTACAAATCAGACAAGTAAATTTATAATTTATTCTAGTTAAAAAACGAACAAAATGTGCTAAACGTCTCTAAAAACATCCAAAAGGCAAAAGCGCTTAACAAAAAAATAGTGGATTAGCGGAAGCGGGCCCATCTCTGAAACTATACATAAAAACAAAATAAAAGTCCGGAAGGGTTAATTTGTTTAAGTATTTTTGTTTTGTAGACAACTAATAAAATCTGTATCAATATCAGCTTCCTTTCCTCTGTGATAATGAATGATGACTTAGGCTGGGACACTTCTTCGAAAGCAGCAGCATAAAGGCGAACCTTACAGAAAACTTCTTTTTTATCATCCTAACTTCAAGATAAAGATTGTTCTGCAGTTTGGCTCTTCTATGGTAAGTCCGGGCACAAGGAAAAGCAAAAGACAGCCAATAAGCATCAATAATATGGCCACACAGGGTGGCTTTACTGCCAGAGCACAAAATCATCGACCAAGAAATGGCACAAATCAGCCGAACAAAGCAGCACAAAAGCAGCTCTTTAAAATTCTGTTAAGTTCAAGCTAGAATCAGACTTTAGACTTACTGTTGGATAAAAGCAGCTACAGCCCACTGGCCAGAAATAAGATAAAGCGTATTTAAAGTAAGATTAGCTGTAAAACATTGCCTTACAGATCAGAATTAAAGATTTTTTAAAAGCTAGCCAAACTCCTCATCTGTTATGGACTGCATCAACCAGTTCACCACTCGAACACTTAATAATTATCATTTATTGTCTCTTGACTTCAGACCTCTTGAACTTTCTTGATATCATTAGTCTCTAGCCAAAAACCAAAGCATGTTGACCGTGACCAGCTGATCTCTCTCCTCAAGTAAAACCCTTGAGTTTTACTCTTTACCTTCTCACTTCCAAATAGTTTAGGATTATTTTAGAAGCAGTAGAGAGGATCGGACTTCCAGGCAGCTTTTACGTAAAAGACTTTAAGATTTCTCTGGAAGATTATGTTGATCATTGCGATGGAGACATTTTTATGTCTTTTGTGAGAAAAAATATTGTTTTTTATCGTCCTATACTATAACAGCATGACAAAAACTCTGCCTTTTAAGATTGTCAACTCGAACAAGCATTTCTCTGCCAGTCTGAGCTTCTGTAGCGACATCTGAGGCAGACGACTAGGAGGAAGCCATGTTGAGAAGATTTCCGCCGCTGATCCCTTTGTGGAGAGTATTTGTGCCTCATCGATGGATCGCTGCTTCTAAATCTCCGCGGCCTCAAACTCTCTGACGTGTCGAAACGACTTTCGTCTCACCAAGGCTCTTTGGTGCTAATAACCTCACAATCAATTCAGTTTCCTATCTTTGGCTCACGATTGGATTCTGATTAATTCAGAATTGCATTAAATGCTTTATATTGCAATTATAGTAGGTATAACACTTGCAATTTTATACGTACTGTATTTAATAATTTTTCCTCCATATGATCAGACATGGTGGATTACATTACTTGCTACGGAATGTTACATGCGGTTGACACTACTGAAACACTAAACCGGTATAATAATGATTACTAAGCAGTGAAAATGAGACAAATTATCTCCTTTTCAGCAGAGTTCAACATGGGACGCGTGTGAAAAAGTTTTGTAGTCTTATACAGTACATATAAATAATGGAGTAGATAATGAAGATCCTCTCCACACCTATAGATTGAAGCAAATATTGCCAATTAAGTCGGTTTATATTTAAAATCTATTTTAAATCCAGTCTTGACATGGTGAAAGATTCCCACCGTTAAAACCTAGTGGCAAAAAAAATGGCGCAGCCTGCTCGGCTGTTTGATCAAACTTGCTACTATCCAGCTTCCTTCTCCTTCCAACCGGCAGGAAGTTGTACGCCATTACGAAAGCTCAGGTTCCACATTCTCACATTTGGCACAAATGCACAAATCCGCATTAGCCATAAAGTGATCAATAATGTAGTTTGTTCATTTGGAAATACTGACGGTTTATCTTTAAGACTACAGATATCTATCATCAGATCTTTTATTTGCTCCCTTCCTCAACATTTATCCCCACTGACCTTGTATGGTAGAACCACCGCAGAGCCGCCGCTGATGCCCACTATCGGCACGGCCGTCTGCGTAGAGATGAAGTCCAGAATCTGCGCCACGGCCTCCGAGCCGACGTTGTCCTCGAACACCACACCATGGACCTGGTTGGTGGACAGCGTGTCGCAGATCCGGGTGAGCAGAGCCCGTGGGTTGGTGTTGTTGACCAGCACGGTGATGGGGTTCACCTCTAGCGGCAGGTCAATGAAGTTCTCCCGGCTCAGGCGGCCCTTTATCTCGGTCTGGTAGGCCGGGCCGCTGAACACCACCGCCACATTTACGGAGGGCACGGGAAACCCGAAGGGCCGGGCCGAGCAGGAGCAGCAGAACAGCAGCAGCAGCGGCGGCCATAGCAAGTCACTCCAACAGCCCAGACGAAGGCCCATCTCAGTCGCCTACTGCCTGCAGAAGGGTGGGAGCAGAACAAGGTCGACCGTTTAGATTAATGGTTGATGGCGTTCGCATGACACTGCACACTTCCAACAGAAAAAAATGATGCAAACTTATTTGGGAGCATTTTGCGATTTAAAACGGTTTCATGATTGTAGTGGTTTGAATCTAAACTATTCTTTAAATAAATAAGAAAAAAAAAGATTGATGTTCAACAAAATCATCCTCTGTGGCGACTGACAAGATTCCTCAGCACAAGCATTCACTAAAATCTGTGAATTTAACTTTATCTTGCTCTAACGAGGACAGTTATTGAATACAAACTGTGATCAAGTCCAAGTCAAGAAAAATGCTTTTATAGTTGCTGCATTTGGAACGAGGATAACTTCATTTTCAACTTCGACTAAATGATGATTTATTGCCAATCAGCTACAAATAGCTTCAGTGTTTCTATTTGATTTGATAACGTTAGGGTTTGGGTCAAGATTTGCTAAAAATACAATGATAATTTTATAAAAGGTACCTAACGTTAACTTTAAGTGTGATTATAAATGTTCAGAACAATTATTCAAGTATGTTCTGTGCATAATAGATAATTACATCATGATTAGTGAACTATTAAAAGTATATTATTTTTACTTTAAGGACAGTTATGTGATGAAAAAAATCCCCATTTTATTCATATCCATTTAAAAACATTTTCTTTATTTTATTATCATATTATCCTAAGATATTTAGAGCTATTGTGCGATAAATTTTCCTGCGTTTTTGTTCAAAGAACTAGCTTTTTTTTTCCGAAACAGACATTTTGGCTTTAGTTTTGTGACTAAAACACGATTAACAGAGTGACACTTTCAAACATTATCCACCCAGGAGCGAGGTTCGGGCCGTCTGAGGCCGCCAGCTGCCGCCCTGCTGCCGCTGCCTTCAGCCTGCCAACCCAACAGATGGTGTCCAGTGTTTAATGCAACAAATGGAGAACAAGAGGATTTAGAAAATTCCTCACATGGCATTTCTGACACTGTTTCTGAGTTTATCCAGCAGTTTTAGGCTTTGACGCACAGCGGTTCTCAAGGACGCTGTTAAGTTTTCCCGATTTCATCCGATACAATTTGTCAGGACTGCTTTTAAATCTTTTTATTCTTTTGAATAACTTCTGATGACCATCTGGTTCCACCTGCTACCAGAACGCTGGCATGATTTTTCTCTTGAGTATTAAACTACAGCGGGAATGGCTTTGAGTGTTTGGTTCATAATGTAGCCTGTAGACAGCGGCGTGTGTGGCGCTCGGACGCTAACATGTTTGGCTCTCTCAGCGTTCTCCTGTCACTACAACGATCCATCATGTGTTGAAATCCCATTGGGGTGAATAATTTGTAATCCCTAAGTAATCCCTGCGAGGCATCACGGCCGGCAGCTTGATTGTAGAGTGGAAAGATATCAAGAGGTTTAGCTACTGCGCAACACTGTACCTGTTCTCCTCCTGAAACAATAAATACAACACGGCCTGTTAGGCTGCAGAAATCAGGAACTGTGTGATATGAAAATATACATATATATTAAGAGTAGCGATGTAAACTACTGATTTTTGATTAATTGGTGATTATTAGTCCATTAGATTCTAATTCATTATATATGGTTAACTGGTCACGTCCACTAAGACCGTCATCCAAAATAGGGCACCACTGCTCATCCTTCACCAGAGCCGGTTGATAATTGGCGTCCAAGAAAAGTAAAATTAGAAGCTTCATATGCAAAAAACACTTTAATCTGTTGTTTGAAAACAAACACTCAAAAAGTTATGTATGTAAGGCTCATCCAGTGCCTGCATGGCGGACCAGCGTCAACGTCTCAACATGAGATTACAGACGTTTCAGGAAGGCCGAGATGTGACGACAGCAAGTTAATCGCATTACGGGTAAAAAAAGTGCAACATGATAGAAAAACCCCTGATGCCAGTAAGAATCACATCTTTATCAACCATAACACACTTAGAAGAGCGCTACAACAAAAACACGACTACAACCCTGTTTACACAACGATCATTACAAAGGAATTTCCATGAAAATGTCAATAATAAAAAAAAAGAAAGTAAAATCTATCACTATAATTGGTCATACCAGACAGCTTCTTTTACTGAGACAGGTTCTGCTGGAGGTTTCTTCCTGTTAAAGGGGAGTTTTTTCTCTACACTGTCGCTACATGCATGCTCAGTATGAGGGATTCCTGTAAAGTAAATGACAAGACAATTGTTTCAGTAAATCTGTTCAGTCAAGTTTTCCAATCTTAGATTGGAAACTTTTTTTTCTCACTGATTTGTTTATGATGCATTTGTGATTTGCATTGATTTCCTTGTAAAGTGCCTTGGAAATCATCCCAGTTAAAATATGTGAATACATACAAAGCATTGGGAGCAGAATCTGGGTAATAGGGGAGTAAATGGAAACCACTCTGTGGTTTTTAAATTTGTTGGCTTTTAAATTGTGCAGTAATTTAAACTTATTTCTGCCACACAGAACATTAATCAGCGATTCCTGCTGAGAGAAAACAGCAAAATAAAATTTTTCTGTACAGAGACGCTTATGCTCTAGAACCCAACTATAAATTGTCGTTGTCGTGTGAAGGTCTTAATTTTGAACTGGTTTTAACCGGTTCCTGATTTGTTTTATTTTACGAAAATGTCTTTTTAATAACGTAAGAAAACCAGAAAACTAAATCCAGTCTGTGTTTTTATTTTTGAATGGCTGCTTATCAAGTAATGGTCAGTCTATGAGATCCATCAACTTTAGGTAAACTCACAAATAAATAACTTGCGTTCCTAATGGAAAACCTCCTTTTATAGATGTTTTTGACTTTCCTCGTTGCACACAGAAAATGCTGATCTATTTATTTATTTTTTATCAGGTAAATGTACAAACAGTTACAGAATAAACACCTAAAATGTAACATACCCTAGAAGAAATGGCTTAAATCCAATCCGACCGACGGAAAGATTGGCAACTTGTGAAAGATTAATATAGAGAATAGAAGAGCTGTTGAGGTTAATGTCGATGTTGTTGCAATAAAAATAAGCTATGATCATTTAGGATTGGAGAATAACCTCTAAGAAGGACATCAAGGTGAGGAAATAGACTTCTTTTGTTTATGTTATCTTTACAAATAGGAAGAACGTTGAAGCACAGAAGTGAAAACCTGAACAGGTTATGGTGAACGTAGACGTTCTCTGGACACAAATGAATTAAGTTGAACAGTCGGAATCTCCTCCTACTTGAAGCAGGAGAGACAAAAGTCATTATATTTGGTCCCAAACCTTCAAGGTCAGAGGTCAGCCCTCAGAGAGTGAGTCTAAACTTTGGTTTCTTTTGGCCCAGATGTTTCTGAGCCTCATCAGTCTCTACACGATCAGCCTTGTGCAGTCCATAATGATCTCTGACGCACTCATAGAAGGCCTGCATGCATAGCCAAGTATATCATCACAAAAGTCACTAAATACATCGTCATGCTCAGCGTTCACGTCGCAAGGAACTGTTTGGACTGCAGTTTTCTTTGGCTAACATGTCTACCCAGTTCCTGAAGTTGTGTTTTTCCTGCCACTCTAATATTTAGCCAGTTGGACATAAATGACAAAAAAGATTAGGACGCACAAACGTGAATCTATATCGTCATCGCAGTGTTTACCTATATTATTAACGGGATTTTCTAACATCGTGAGGCTCTAACTCACGATGCAAGAACACCGCTGCAGTGGTTTCTCTACTATATAGCAGATCGAGTAGTAAAATGTAAATAAATACTGCTATGGAACTGCAGATGGTCCTAGTTTGTGACTTTGTGAGCAGCTTCAAACATGCCCATATCAGCCACGTTTCAGATGTAGAATCAGGCCTGAGCTAAACTGGATGACACATGTTTTAACTTAATGTAGCCATACAATGGAGGCCACACCACGGAGTGGAAGCTGTTTGAGAGCGTCATGTTGGAGAGCAGCATTGATCCAAGAGGCTGAAGACCATGAGTCATTCTCTATTACTACTTATTAATGTTCTTCTATTAAACAAGATCCCGATAAAATATGAGTTTTAGTCAATGTAATGTTCAAACCAAGGAGGTAGGAAGCAACTTTAGCTAAAACGACACATTTGAATCCGTTCAGATTCAGACGTCCTCGTTTGTTTTTGGACTCTTCCACGCTGCATGTTCTCTCCATCCGGTCTGCTTGGCGCTCAGCTCCCAATCCTGCGGCTCGAAGCAGCAACATGAGACAGGTTGTCGCTGTCGTCACAGCGCTGCTCCACTCCGGACTCCAATGAGTCACTGTGCTCCAGCTGACGCAGGCGGAGGAACGAATTACCCCAACCCGAGCTTTAGACTCCACAACATGTACCATGAGCTTATAGTTTTACCGTTTATGATATCGATATAGTAAAAACATTTAACGCTTGGTTACATTTTTGAAATCTCTGTAGGTTTCCATTGTTAGTATTACCCGTTCATCTGTTGCCATGGTGATTCACTTTTAAATTACCGTAGCTTTGAGGCTGTGATTTAATGACCCATAGCTCCTAAAATATTTTTATATTTACATCATTTTTTCCCTAAAATGTTTTCGTTTCTTTTTCTCAGAAACAAACGTTAATTTGCCTGATAAATAAACAACACACATTTCAGCTCTAATTTAAAAATTTTAACTCCTGTTGATTTATCGACACTCTCAGTTTCTCAGACATATATATTATTTTCTTTGACACAATTTTGTGTTTGCACAAATATTTCTGATAAAACTAACATCAACTCTCTAAGAAAAATATGAAGCCCTCAAAAATATACAAAAAAATAACAAAAATGCGTAATGCAACGATGGGGAGATAGTTTACCAACCCATTATTAATATTTTATGTCTTTATTTGAGAAGTGTTTACTTTATAGAAAGACAAAAGTCATTAATTGTTGCATCTTTAAAAATCTATTAGTAAAAACAAGCTGTTTGGAAATTCATGAGTCCCACTCAGTTTAATATTTCATATTATAAAAAATATGAAAATTTGTTTTTGAAATAATAAAAGATGCCAAGAGAAAAAATATTACTCAGAGAAGTAACATAAGAATTATGTAAAAATATTAAACGCAAAAACGTCACAAATCATTTATTGAGCAAATAGACAGTAATTGATGAATTAGATAATAAATGTATTGAACTCTGTCAGATTTCTGATTATTAGCATTTTAAAATGAAATGATTATTTAAGGCAAATTATCCAAAAATATAATTACTTCACAATATTTTCATCACTGACCCAAAATAAGTAAAATGATAATTTAGCAGCCATTTAACACAAATATAAACCTAAGTTTCACTCTCCACTGTTTTGAAACACTCTGGTCGAGTTGAGCTGATAACTGAGACCCCAGGCTTCACTTGTAACGTTCACTAGGTTAGTGTTTTTCAATGTTTTTTGAGCCAAGGTACATTGTTTTCAGTGAAAGAATTACGAGGCACACCACCAACCAAAAATATAAACAAATGATACTGTATAGTCGTATACATTAAATTTGTAGTAATTCTTATCAAAATGTCTTTAATATAAATCAAGTAAACATGTATTTTTTAGCATATTTTTTATCTTTTATTTCAAATTGGACTTAACATGTCCACTTCAAAAATACTCAACAATTATCCAATTTCACCAAGATAATTTCCA
This sequence comes from Orestias chungarensis, assembly GCA_032876305.1. NCBI lineage: Eukaryota > Metazoa > Chordata > Actinopteri > Cyprinodontiformes > Cyprinodontidae > Orestias > Orestias chungarensis. The sequence goes on from JAVLVB010000270.1 coordinate 464,950, forward strand.
CACTGGTTGAAAAACACTGCACTAGGGTTAGGGGAAATAAGTACTCGGAACGCTCTGATCCGATTCAGCTCATACTGAATCAAAGTGTGGTCACAGTGAGAGATCGGTTTCCAAATTGGTTTCCGATTCCAAACCGGGCCGTTGGGGATAGAACGATTCCTTTCTACACACACTTACACAGCTCAATGTGATCCTTGAAGAGTTCGCAGAACCAGGCGAACGTAGCGTTGCGTTCTTCGTAGCGCACGGAGAACGCAACAACAGCTGCTTCTTCTTTTGTATTTGTAAGCAGATGTTATGACTCTGCGCTTCTCAGAGCGTTTTTAGAAACTGATCAGTTATCGGTCACAATTCAAACTGAAGCTGGCGTAAGGAGCCCTGCAGACCTCCAGACACATTGCAAAGGTTTAGGGGTTTAAACGCATTGCAGTCAAAGTAATTAGGCTAAAAATATCAGCGTCAAAGTTCGTCATCCCTTAACCCGAGTGTTTAGTGGGTGGGAATAGAAATAATTTAATTACTAAAACCAAACGTACTGGAAAACTGTACAAACATAGAGGATCAACCCCTGTGGCCGACCTCGAGCAACTAAATCGCTGCCTACTATGTTGTTTCTAAACCTGTTTATGCACAATTTAGTGCAATTTTAAAAATCAGTCGCCTGCTTTTGTAGGTGCAAAGTATGTCAACCACAAGGACTTTTTGCTCATCAACATTTTTCCTCAGACTGCCAAGACTCAGGCTTTAACATTACTGTGTCCGTGGTTTCCAACAAATAACCTATTAACTAAGAAACTCATCATTGTGAAAATCTTCTTGCCTTCCTGCCTTCCGTCATATGTCTCCCCAAACATCTCACCAAACATCACTGGGTTACTCGTTTGTGGGCGGAGTCTTCTGGCTGATTTACTTAATATTTTAATTCTCCACTCAAGTCTTCTGCAGTCATTAATGAATCGGTTCATACCCAGAGATGGAGAGTTTAACTGGCCCCAGCAGCAAGTCACCGATGTTTAACCGTTATTATACGCCCTCTGTCATTTATCTCGGCTCTGCTGTGGAGAGACGCTCAAGGAAAGTTTTTTTTGTGTGTCTGCATGGCCTTTATCTGACGCTGTGCTCCAGCTTGTCCTCCTGAAAATTGCCATTTTCAGGCCTGGGACGACGACTAATTTTGCTGGATGATATATTGTCCTACAAATTATTGAAGATAAAAGATATTATTGACAACACTACCAAGACCAAAATAAACAGTTATGTAACGTAAATATATCATAATAATACAGGTACACCCTTTCAAAAGCAAAAAAAAAGTTGAGAGTTATATAATGTATGGCTCGTGTAGCGGAACCAGACCACATGTCTGCAGTGGCGAAGTAAAAATTTGATGTCTTTTATCTCCTTTAAAATGGCATCTTTCACTCGTGGTGCAGTTTTATGGCTCCCCATCTCACGGTGAAGTCCCCCACTCCCCCACCCCGTTGTTGAGATCGATGCACAGAGTGAACCCTCTTGTCATACACCGTGTTTGTAGGCGAGAGACGAGGAAAATATACATACTCATGGCGGTTTATCGTGACCTGAAAAATGATTGCCTTCATTGTGGTGTGATTAATTGCCTTGATTGATTATCGTCCCAGACCTAATACATCGATAATAAAATATAAACAAGCGCTCGCAATGAACACACTTTGTCTCATGAAAACATTAAAGAAGGGTTTTAAAACCTCGAACATTTGTGTCGACTTTAATCTGTGGACTTACAGAAGTGGTGTGATCATAATGCTGGGATGTGCAATTAGTTTTTACAACATGGAGGGACCTGAATTGTGTGAGAGGGCCACAGCAACTGTAACTTGGACTTAATTCGTCTCAAATGTCTTCCATTGTAAAATGCACTTAATTAGATAATTTGTATTGTTCAGTTCATAAATATCTGGAGCTTCTTAATAACAGAACTGATGTACGTTCAAAATGTAACATTTCCTCGCTGAAACGCAGCTGCCGTACACAGGTGGAGTGACAAACAGAAGACACGTGGTCTGAAACATCTTACAGAGGAGAGGCTCACGGGAATCCAGTCATGCCACCAGTCTAAAAGCACAGGAACACTTTTGCTCTTTTAGCTTCAGAATAACCAGCTTAACCAGGCATCTTCACAATAATAGAAATCTCTGTCAATTACTACTATTACTGCAATTCGTGTTACATGACAACTTTACACATTATAACTGTAAATATTGTAAATTAAAAAAACATTTTTCATTTAGAACATGCACGTATTTGCATGTTTTGGTAACTGAGAGAGTAAAACTTTAGGCTATTTGAAATTGTGGTATTGAGGTCAAACAGGCATAAAACAATACATCAAACAATAACTTGCAATGTTTCCAACTTCATTTTAAGTTTGCCTGTCTGTCTGTCTGTCTGTCTGTCTGTCTGTCTGTCTGTCTGTCTGTCTGTCTGTCTGTCTGTCTGTCTATTATTTATATAGCGCCAATTTACAACAGATGTCGTCTCAAGGCAATTTACAAGAAAATCAATTAAAATCAAATATACATCATAAACAAATCAATTTGAAAAAGTTCCAATCTAAGGAACCCCAGCAGATTGCATCGAGTCCTTGACTTGCAGCATTCACTCCTCTGGAATCAGCAGACCGAAACAACATTCCCTCATACTGAGCATGCATGTAGCGACAGTGGAGAGGAAAAACTCCCCTTTAACAGGAAGAAACCTCCAGCAGAACCTGTCTCAGTACAAGGAGCCATCTGCCACGACCGACTGGAGGTTTGAAAAGACAGAAAGCTAAATTAGAAGCACAGGATACTGAAAAAAAAGAGTTTATAGCAGCAGTTGTAGAGCGTCACTGGAAGCATCTCAGCCCATGTTCTCATCCAAGAATCTGTCTCAGCTAACAGAACGCCAGCCCGGGTGTGGTTACTATGGAGAGAAGAACACTAAGAGAAAACAAAAGGTTAACAAGGTTGAAATAACGGTAACTAAGTAGATTGGACAAAGGAAGAAAGTAGCAGAGAGAGAAGTGGTCAGGTTGTCTTCCAGCTGTCTAAGCCTATAGCAGCATAACTATACAAAAACTTAAATAACTTAACCCTATAGAGTGAGACATGAAGAAGGTAGAGCAAAGGAGAACCGTCTGTCAAGACTGGGTTCCTCCCCCAACTGGATTAGGCTGTCTTCTCTACCTCTTCCTAACTATAAACTTTATCAAACAGGAAGGTTTTAAGCCTAGATTTGAAACTAGACAGGGTGTCTGCCTCACGGACTAAAGCTGGAAGCTGGTTCCACAGGAGAGGAGCCTGATAACTGAAAGATCTACCTCCCATTGTGCTTTTAGAGATTCTAGGA